>JADLZK010002013.1:0-43876 GCA_015847255.1 Hyparrhenia diplandra | reverse complement strand
GTCATTAAAAGTCAAGCTACCTTAGCTTAGCACTAGCATGGTCGTAATTTTAATCGGATCAGTTAGCTAGTTAGGCTCCGCAAAGCTGGCTCGTGGAAGAAGCCACCTCATTCACGTGTTCTTTCCACGGCTCCTGGAAGTACTAAATTATAGTTTACTAGGAAATACGCAAAGCGCAGTGTCACTGGCGTAACAATTTCTATTTCGATTCAATGTTTACACTTAAAATTATAAAGCTATGTAATTATTTGTTTATGCCAAAACCGTATTTTTGCATGCTATGCTCTAGCCGTAGGCCACACCGCCAAAGATTATTTTTGCACCTCCGTATCATAATAGCATGCCATCTTTTGGTCTTAAGGACTGTTCGGCTGATAAGACAACTCACTATTTTTATCAGAAGAGATATCGTACTACGACGAAAGTTTAAGCAAATAGAAAGTTTTTCAGGATGAGCTGATGCCATCAAGCCCATTCACTGTAATATTACCTTGAGTTAATAAAACATAATCATTGATTTGTACAATCGTCTGATTATGAAGTGTTTTTGTGTCAGCTTGTTGTTCTTATATCGTATCTATAACATAAGATGGGAACCTTGTATTTCTTTTATTCTCCTTCTCTTCCTTCAATCTCTGTTTGCATCGTCGTATTAGAGACCCATGCCGTGACGTGGTGACTGCTGGGCATAGCGGAAGAAAAAGTAAAGAAAAAGATGGCAGAAATTTGTCTTTATATGGATTTCTCGCCACGATGCATTTGGTAGAAATAATGTACTACTAAATTTTGAATGTTAAAAACACCATAGGAGAAGTCCCACAATATTCTGAGTTTGTAAATGCACTTCCTAGATATTTTATAACAAAATTAGAAGATGTTGTCATATACTACCATATTGGTATAGTTTTCTCACGGGATCTTGCTCAAAATTAGAGAAATCTTATTAGTATTCATGACGAGTTCTGCTGCTCCGGCTCTTGGCGGCGGTCCGCCCAGCCATGGCCCATGGGGCGTCCGTCACGCAGCTCCCGCCTAGCCCAGGCTAAATCCGTGCAAAACTAAGGAAAGCGTTTCTGACGTGCGATTCACGTGCGGAACGGATCCGTTTCTTCGGCCGCTGCCTGCATCGCCTTCGCGTGCGGCGTCTGGCAGCACGTGAGGCGACCGCCATCGAAGCGCGCTTCAAGGCCGACCACGTGTTTACCAGACGACGTCATGCTTGCTTTGTTCCGCTTCCATGTCTGTTTCATCGTTACCTCAGGAACCATCTCTCGACCACGAGATCAGATCTGCATATAAATGAGCGGTAGTCCGTCAGGCCAAAGTTCTAGTAGAACACGGAGAGTCCAGTAAAACAGGAGAGGCGAGACCGAAACGGACCAGCATGAAATTTTCCCTAAGACACCGGGCCGATCGGGACTCGAGGAACGGAAGAGAGTGAAAGAAACCGATGACGAGCAGAGAATTTTGCTACGCTTACATAGTAGGTATAAGATACGATGCCCGGAATCTGGCTCGTAGATCCAGCACAGGGACGGCGATGCGGGCGTACCGCCACGGGGTGCAAAGCCACGGTGCTCGCGCACGACATTTTCCGATTTTCCCGGCATGATTTTTCGCTATACCGATTGTTTCAGATGATAGCCTGGCGACTGACGTATGCACGCTCGCGACGAGCGCAGATTGGTCGGGCCAGTCTCGAAATTCTTAGCTCGATGCTGAGTCACTCCAGTGGGCAGGGCCTCACATGTCTCGCGATGTGCTCATGAAATTGGCGATGCGCCTGCGCGTAGGCGATGTCTGGAAATTTGCTCCCAGTGGCAGCTCGCCACATAATTAATGGGTGATAGATATGATAAGGTTACCATAAATCGACATCTTGACTTCTAGAGAGACAGAGATAACAAGGGAGTTTCAGGATTAAATACAACCGATAAAAATTAATATTTGTGCTATCTCTCTTTGCCGGCCACAATTTGCGGTTGTGTGGGCGAGCTTTTTCATTTACTCTCTATATGTTTCTTCGTCCATATGTCTACGTCTTTTCTTTCTGCTACTTTGGCACACCTAGCTCGGTGCGTGTTTGGTAAGAAAAGTGACAGTGCGAAATCACCACCCTCAAAGTGTGTATTGGCTCATGTTGGTGGTGCATGTCTCGTGATGTTACGGGATCCTAGTACTTTGAGTCCAAGCATGCCGACGTGCACGCAGCTGGCATTTTGACGCTTGCATCCTCCGCCAGCTATAGGCTCAGCGAGAAAACCAACTCCTCAAGACACTCCACGTGCCGCTCCACCTCGGGTCCCTCTCCCGCTTCTTCCCTCGGGCGATCACGCCTGGCGATGAGAGGGGGTAAGAGGCTTCCCTCAATCGATAGATTCGATGACTCCACTTCTAGCCGTTTTTCTTCCTTTTGTTTGCCTGCATGGCCTTGCATGGCGTGGTAGCCTACCTCCCGCCTGCTCGCGGCCACCGCGGTGTTAAGATGCACATAAATAAATCAAGCGTCCTCACTGCTCGCTTCTTCGCCGGCGCGGATCTCCGCCCTCCCACTCCATCTCGCGCCGATCGCGCACAAGCACGCCTCCGCGACACGCCGCCCGACTCTCCACCTCCGCTGCAGCCAGCTCTCCGCGCGCGCATACTGATTACGGCAACGCACTAACAGTACATCTTGGTGTTGGCTGATGTCTTCGCCTCCACCGGATCTCGGCACTGCAACTCACATCGCTCTACCTCCCAGGTGACGCTTTCCACCTACTCTTCTGGCCGTCCGGGCAGTGCTCTTCTCCTCGACTCGCCGACCACTCCTTCAGCGGCGCGACGACGCGGCGGTTTTCCATCGCGTATGCGCCATGTGGGCGCCCCACGCCTCGCAGCCGCTGATCTTCGCCGTCGCCGATGCCTTCAATGTACTAGTCTGTTCTTATCCGGTCTGTGGACCTCGTAATTTTGGTCTTCTTCGAGGACCTTGCTGTAATCATAACAGCTTAACTATTAATATATTTGTAGTTGTCAAAAATTGGTATAGATTTTTAAATCCCCACACTCTTATACTCTTACTACAGAAATTGTTGTCTAAACACCCTTATCATCATCATTGATTAAAGTAACTGACGGTGAAACTTTTGTGAAACAGTTTCACCGTTATAAATGCTAAGTACTAGCAGTGAATCTCTTATCAGTAGTGAAAAGTGGGTAATTTATAACGTGGGCAAATATTTGACGGGTTATCAATCGACGGAGAAACTCTTATACTCTCACTACACAGTATGGTAACGATAAATATGGGTATGCCTTTACCGTGCGTTATTTTTGCATAAAAAGTGAAGGTGTGACGTTTATATAAAAATATAGCGGGTTCATTTGCATTATCCTCCGATAGATAAAATGCTGGATAATTTGGGCCTAAACTTAGAGGGACATTTTAGGGTGCAAATTTAGGGGGCTTGTTCGTCACTACTACTAAAAATGAACTTCCGTGAGCGGTATTTTTCCGTGACGATTTTTAGAACGCCACTGCAGCCTAGGGTCACACGAAAATGATCCATACGTGGCGATTTCACGGCACCCAAAAGACCGCCACGAAAAATCGAAAAAGAAAATAAATCTAACCCTAATGGGCCTAGATCGGTGGCGGCCCGGATCGCGCCCAGTAGGGTTAGGGTTTCGCCACGCCGTCAGATCCGCACAGGGGAGCGCACGGGCCGCCCGGGATCGCCTTCGGAGCAGAGGAGCCGCCCTGGCCGGAGCGCCGCTAGACGGACGCCGTGCAGTCGGACCGCCACTCGCGAAGGAGCTCGGGTGCGGATCCGGAGCGGTGGAGAGGCGGAGCTGCCGCCGGATCCGCTCGGAGAAGGAGGGACCGCCCGTCGTCAGCTGGGCGACGCCCGACCGCGCTTCGCCGGAAGAGCTCGAGCGACGGATCTGGTCGGGAGAGAGGAGGCGCCTGCCGCCAGCGCTTAAAGACCGCCGCGCGGGAGCGAGCCTGCGCCCGGATCCGCGGGTGGAGGTGGAATCGCCACCGGATCCGCTGGCCGAGTGGGAGGAGAGAGGGAGGCACCCGCCGTGCACCGAGACTACCGCTTCGCGAGCTCGGTGGCACGCATGTCCTGAGTGGAGAGAGAGAGGGAGCCCCGGAGGGGAGGGAGAGAGATCGACGGCGAGAGGGGGAGTTGGCGGCGTGAGGGAAGAGGAGGAGTCGACTGAGGGTGGAAATGAGGAGTGGTTGGCGATTTAGGGTTTGGGTGCTTTTATATTTTGAGGTAGAAGTGGGGCTCACAGTATGGAGCTTCTGTCTATGTCAGGCTTCGGCTCATTTTTGTGGCGTTTTACGTGATTAATCTCAATTTACGTGACTGTATTAAACCTCCGGTCAAAAAATAACCACTACGTGTTAATAAAAGGTATTAACAGTGGCGGTCTTAAATGCCCGCCACGCAGGAAAATAGATTCGAACACCACGCAAAAATCAATCCTGTAGTAGTCGGCGTTGAATTCTTATAATGACAGTGGTGGGTAGTTTTTCAGAAATGCGTATTAGGCCCAATTATTAATTTTATGATGATGATTAAGCTCCCTGACTAAATACCAAATAAGCTTTTCGCTTTTGTGAGAAAGGCGCGAGAATCAATGTGGTTCCCACTAGTGGAGATGGCTCTAAGCGTAATACATACTCCCTCCATACCAGGCAAATTTGCAGCGTTTAAAGAGGCGACCACAGGTTTCTAAAGCCTTGGCTGGCTTTGACCTATTGTTATTATATATATGTTGCGCAGGCTATTGTCACATGTATACTTTTGAGAGAGAAAGTATTTTGCAAGCCAAATCTATTCATATAGTTTTCTGATTTGCAAACTCAACAACTTAAAAGTTATTGATGATTCAAATTCTCGATGTTTGACATCAGACACTATGCGAGCGTCAAGTGGTACCGAGGGGTATTAAGATAAGATCTTAGTGTTAGTAACCTTTTCTTCCAATGTCTTTAGCTAAGCACATATATGTAACCTGTTTTGAGTTAGCTAGAGCCTCGAGGTTTAATGAGATCATACATCTAAAGTCTATAACTATAAATACACTCAATCTTGAAAAAGCAGCGCAATAGGCGTGGTCTCATAAATCACCCAATCACCATGTAGTGTAATCTTGTCAAGCACAAAATATGCTTTGACGCCTGTCACGTCTTGTATATATAGAACACGCATGGTTCATTGGTTCTTCTTTATGCGTGAGATATAGCTGCAACTACAATGACTCGAGAATGGAGTCTCAGAGTACTTTATACTTTTAATTTCCCATGTACTAGCATGAGCATTATTTGTGTGATATTGTTTTTAAACAGATTCAGGTAAGAAATCTTTCGCTGCGACTGCTTGCGTGTGGCGACGAAGCCAGCCGAGTACAAAGATCACGGCTTCACCACGGCGGTATCTCTGCCAATTCGCTTACGCAATCGTCTATAGGCGGAGGTATCTGTCTTTTGAACTGGCGGCGTGCCCTCCTTTACGGCGTGGACCAAGGGTACTTCATGGTCCGGATCCCTCGGGAACTGCTGAAGTTGACGAGATGGCGCCCACAACATCAGCCTGAAACACACAGGTGCTGATGCTCGCAGAAAATGACAGAGACCAACCTGTTGTATTTCCTGTAGAATCAGCAAAGCCGAGAGATTCAGTAGTACAGTAGTAGCAGGTCGCACGAAGATGCCGGTGACCCGTTTTGAGCTTTTAATTGGATGACCAGAGCAAGCAAACCAGCGGCTAACTAGACCAATGAGAAACTGAGGCGGCTTGCGGGAGGCTTGGCGCGCGTCGCAGTGCGGCTATCTGCGGCCAACAGAATCGCTTGGATTCAGAGCATCTGCAAACCTGCGAACTGGTAGCACTGCGAGATAGCTAATGTATGCCGTTCTTGGTGGTAATCCAAAATCAAACACGTATGATGCCTGTGGCTGAATCCGGGATGTTTGTGTTTTTCTACTGGCCGACGACATTTGGACACATCCTGTAACGATGGAACATGTTTCTGTGTATTTGATACTGTAAGTGTCACGCAAAGATGGACTGTTGGGAAGAGAATCAGGGAGCAGGTGACACACTTGACCCTGGGAAGAGAGTAGAGTGAACTTTATGAACTGCAGGTACGTCTCTCCAAGAATTTGCGCTTGAGCACCTCAGCTCATCCAGTTCATGATCGGCGGCTGCACACCAAACACACATGCACGCTTAGTTTACTCAATCAGCGGCATGCAGTGATTGCCAGATGAAAGTCGCTTCGAGCAAAATAACCAAGAGCTGAGTAGCTGACGCACTTTTAGGAGCGCGCGAATGGGTAGAAGACGGCGGAACACCGCGATCGGCGGCGGGAGGATCCCCTAAGGATATCCGAGGTCCTCCTCCCCGGTCACCGTCGCCAGCTGCCACGCCGGCACCTCAACCTACACAACGGTATTACAGCATTTACAACGTCACGTTCGATCTGATCGTGGAGATAGTATAGGAACGTCAGTCGAGCGCAGGATCATGTGGAATGCGAGAGATTCGTGTGTACATGCAGCTGTGCCCGAGACGGCGCCGCACTGCGGCACCGTGGCCGGCTTCTGCGGCTGCGAGCTCTCTGTTGCTCCGACGTCGCCGGCGCCGCTGGCTGCCCTGCGCGTTCGTCGTCGGAGAAGCAAACGGGAAACAAAACCAAGGCGTGATGGACGATCAGACGCCGCGGGAATTGTTACGATCGGTGTGTGTGAGAAGCGGTGACCAACAAAGCCAAGATTGGTGAGCCATGGATGGACAGCGCTTGTCATGCGAGGCAGAGGGAGCCTGAGACGCGGCGGTGCTGGAGCTGGCCGACGACTGCTGCTGACGCGCTGTGGCGAGGCCGCGAAGGTCGCTCGCCGCTGGGTAGCTTCTGCCGACAGGGAGGAGGCGGGGAGGAGGCCGCCGGGAGAGGAGGCGCCATGAGGCGGCGGCGGTGTCCATTCTGTGGACACTGCCGGGAAGCGAAGAGCTCTTTCGTCGGTGCGGTTTCCACGGCAGCCGATGGCGCGCGCGTCGTATCTGAAATCTGGAATTCTGGATAGATGACGCTTTGGTGGACGCGGCGCACCAAAGAATTTGGCCTATCTGGACCGTTGGATGATTCAGTGCGATGGAACCAGTTGGCTTTACTTCCGTCTCATGCACGTCTTTAGTAGGCGGGCTGTCCATTCCAGTCAGCGCAACATGTTTTTCGCACACCTGATGATTTTACATTTTACCTCCAGTAAGGAAAGAAGCGGCAGCTCAGAGAGCAAGTTAATGATTTTTGCCGGCGATCAGCTGTTTCCTCGTGCCAGGGTCGCGCTGTGGTCGAAATTGGCGAAACTTGCAGTATGGCATAGACTAGCGCTAGCTGCATCGACTATACAGAGAATATTCAAATATATTTATTGTTTGCATGGCACGCGTATGAGATTAGAAGAGAGAGATAGATGAGCTAGCTGCACGACTTTCTTTTACGTCACAATGTGCTTTTCGGCGAGCTAATGAAGCGCCCGCTCAGCTCTCTTTCTTCTTTTTATCTCTCATACCTGTAAAATAGCCAACGCATTCATTTTGAGTCGGGTGAGAAGCATTGAGTGTACTTGCTCTTGGATGCGAAGCAGCGCGCGTACACCTCTGGTGAAAGAAGAAGCTTAGAGGAGGCGTAAGCGGGGCGTCACCATTACAACTTGAAGATTTTCTTCCAGAAACGATGCGAGACGGCACACAATCTGAAGCGATTTGCCGACTGGCGCTCGTGTGTTTGGATGGAGGGGGTTGGAGCCGACGCGGATGGAGTTCACGACCCACTTTTTAGTGTTTGGATGGAGGTTCAGCTAGCGGGTACCCGGAGGAATATACCCTCAATATCGCGGGTTTGGATTGAGCGAGGTGATGAGTGAGGGACTTTGGGCAGCTCGGCCCGCGGTCCATCTCAAAGGGCAGCGCTCACGACCCTTCAAGATGCTGCCCGCAGTCGACGGCGAGCTCCATGTGGGCGGCGGCGCAGCGGCGATGGCGCATGGAAGCGATGGAAGCTGGCTGGCCCGGCGGGTTGGCAAAGCGGCAGGCGGTTCCGGCCGCTGGGCGTCCTCGAGTCCAGTCGACGCGTGTACTTCGCTACATTGGGAGCACTGGTGTGGCAGGAGCTCGCGGCGCTTCCGCCGCGAGGAAGCTACCGAGTCTCCCGAGCAAACGCCGGCTCGTCGGGCCGCCTTCGCCATGGCCATAGGCGCTCAAGGCGGATCCCGGGGGCTTCGTGGTGGCGGCGAGATGGATGGGAGACTGCGACGGTGAGTCGGGCTTCGGCCGGCGCGGCCGGAGTCTGCCGAGCCGAGCGCGCCGGCGAAGCCGCCTGTGGAGCTTCAGCGACGGGCAACCGACGCAGTGACCGAGGATAAGATTGATAAAAAGAAAGAAAGGGGAAGGGTGGGAAAGAGAAAAGGAAAAATGAGAGCTTGACAGGTGAGGTCCATTGGTGACAGATGGGACCCGCACTGACGGTGTTATTTTGCCATCCGTCTCAGATTTTCGATTCTTTCAACCAAACAGAGGTTGGAGCCAACCCATCCCAACATGAGCCAAACATCTAGCGAGAGGTTGGAGCCGTCCAAACGAGTGTTGGAGCCACTCCATCCCACTCAACCTCACCGTCCCACTCCCAACCTCAGACTAAAGCACACACGGTAGGAGTACTGCAGTACCGACGTTGATGCTCAGTGGTTGAATCTTGTCGTTTTATTCAGCTGCTTAGACTACCCCCTACGGTCCCACTGCTACATAACTGTCCTGAGATGATCTGACAAACGGCGTTCATGTGAATTGAAACACACACCACTGAAGGAAACACAGAGCGCGTGCTGAGAACAGAGCCCTGGGCAAGCAAACACGGATCCTACTCACTACTGCTACTACTACCACGCCAAGCAACTTTTTCTGTTGCCGAGTTGACATATCAAGCGACCTACGAGCTGTGATGTGTGTGTGCTCGAGCGTGGAGGCGTCGGTCAGATCAGATGGCTCTTGCGAGGAGCAGAGCCTGGCACTCTGCCGGCGCAACAATTACCGATGGGGAAGCGCCTGCCGGGTAAGCGTGACCTGACACCTCCAGGTTTGCCGGCCTGCAGGCGCAACCAACGTTGCCAGGTGAAGTGAAGGGACTGCGGCGCTGCACCCTTCGCACTACCGCAGCAGCGAGAGCGGCTCCATTTCATTCTTTTATCTTTTGAGAATAACCAGACGTGACAGAAGAGGGAGGGTTCACTGCAAGGTAACAAGGCCTTCTATTTTCCCAGTCCCTTTGAGCATCACTTGCCGGGCGACAGCCTACATCACCTGTGCGAGCCCACGGCAGCACCCACCGGCCGGCGGGCGAGGCATGTCGGGCGGTACGAGAGAAAGGTCTGTCCCATGAGGCGGGGAGGATCCTCGGAATCGGCATAATCGCTCCCATTTCTTGGCATCTCCAGCGCTGGCGCGGCGTTCACGCCAATGCCTATTTATCGGCCTCCTTGCCCCCGATCGCGCGCGCGGCACCCGAGAGCAGCGACGACCGGCGCCGAGGTGGTGGAGACCACGGCGGCAGCCAGCAGGTGGGTTTCTACCATTTCACCTTCTCTCGTATCTAACCACCTACAATCCTCCTAGCAAGCAAATTAGTTAGTTTACTTGGAACAAATGGAGGCCTTTGTTTATCAAAAGGATATGGTACAGCTGAAGAGTGAAGATTAGTTTGAGAATGATTGAGCGTACTTGTTGCTCAAAGTTAATCAACTGCATCTTGTCTGCATGCAGGGCTCGAGCATAGGAGAAGTGCAGCGTTTCATCACTTTAGACAGAGACAGGATGGGACAGAATGGGAGCTCTGAATGATAAACCCATTCTACCGTCTTGGATGGCCTCTACGGTGTGCAGCTTGGTGGCCATCCATCGCATCCGGCACAAAGTGTGGATGAACAAAGTGTGGATGAAGTTCTCCGACCACCGTTGTAGATTCATCAACTTGTAGAGAAACACAAGAGTGATGATAAAACACAGCAAAAGTGCAGCGGATCCGGTGAGCAAATTTGCAGTATTAACCACTAGTCAACATACACACATTTGTGCACTAACCACTGTCCGATGGCTTCTGTAACTACCGAGAAGGGCTGGCAGCAGAATACCCTCTTGCTTGAAGCCCATCACTGCTCCATTACATGTACGGTAACTTCCATCAGTAAAAATCCTGCCATCTGCTCATCCTGTAGGGCCTTATGCCGATATCTACTAATGATAATAGTATAAAACATTCATTTTGAGCAGGTGACAAGCATGCTGGTGAGACTTATTTGCGAAGATCGTCACCTCTCTGCCCTTCATTGTTCTTGGACTGCGGCTCCAAGGCAAGACACATCTCGTGATCCTGAAACCAGATGCGCTTATGCTTTTGTTTTGCGTGACAGCTGAGCATAGACGCTACCCTACTACTACAGGCCATGGTGGTGCGGGAAGAGGCAGAACACAGCTATCTACGCCCGAACTCTGTGGTTGGGGTGAGGCAGCTTCAAGCTTGTATCATTCTTCCAAAGGAGAAATCCGAAAGGATTTCTGCGCTGGGCGGACTACACTATGATTGCTACCACCACACTGGTAAGTCATCACATCCTTGCATTGGAGGATAGGTACCCATTTGATTTAGAGTGTCGGATTCACTCCGCACATGGCAACTATGTGCTCTCATGCAGTGTTTATGCGAGCACTTTAGCACTCGAGAACCCAAGATTGCTTTCAATGGCAGCATCAGCATTGCTCCTGCCGTTTGCTTTCATTTATGGTTTCAGCTGTCCACACTGGATTGATGGAGGCAAGTAATCCAAATGGTCCAATGTATCTTGTCACAGATTAAAGAGAAGCGCTTCAAGATCCACGCAAACAATTTGTTTGGAAATCTAACTATCCTAAACAACCAGGTTTCATTTGCAAGAGAAGAGCATCAATTGAACCCAGAGCCTCAGGATGGCACATAACTGCACAAAATGTCATCTCTGCTGGGAGGTGCACTGTTCATTGCCGACGATTGCTTTCGGGACCCCTACGATCCATGCTGCATGGCATCCTTGCTGCCAGCGATTGGCAATGGCACTCGTAACAAGCTTCTTGAGTGACACTGGAAACGGTCCTCCTCACTCCTGCTGGATATCGGCGAGTGGTTGATTTCAGTATTATGTGACGAAGTTAGGTCATGCAGTGGTAGCAACTTGTCGACACTTAAAATACCAAACACCAGAGGTCCTAATGTGGATAGGAGATTGATATCAGATACTGTCTTTCTCTTTAGGGAGAACTAGGTGTCTAGGTTGCCCTGTGTATGTCTCGAGGTATTTCTGCTAGGATTTGAATAGGGTCATCATCGTTGTCACAACGAGGTGACCTCGCAACAACAAGACTTTGTAGTTGGAACTTGGAACTACAATATAATAAAGCTGTTTCTACCCAATTTTCCCTGTAAGTGCTGCAGAGATTTATCATAAAACAACGGATGTGTGTTAACCTGGAAAGGAACAAGAGTGCATTAGTACTCGCGGAGGCAATCTGGAAGGTGGTGAAGATTTGTTGAAGACTAATCCATTTTGCATCTACACCAGTGCTCTGAGGAAAGCACGCCAAGGCTCAACATCTGACAACCAAATAATTTTGGTTCTACTTCAAGTATGGCGGGTATAAAATGTTTTGAAGGCCTTTGGCTTTTGCTTTTGAGTCACGGATAACCAGTTGGGTTTGTGCTACCAATATGCTGGACTCCATTCTTGTGCTACCACAATGCTGGACTCCATTCTCATTCACCCAGCTTCTGCCAGCAGATTTCTCAGCATTTCAGTGCAGCTACTCTTTCCCTCACCATCCGAGCTCAGGCGCGCGCACTGTCCACCACCAGCATACATGTTGGACAGCAGCACTCTAGGTGCCCAGCCGCTCGTTCTGGCTGCAGTTTAACTCCACCTATCAGTCACTTTTGAGCTGCAAGCCTGCTAAGGTTGCCCTCTCCTTCTGCATCCACTCAGGATTGCACCCCATGCACCCTCGTTTGGCTGGAATGGCATCCACAAGCTCAAGTGCTTCATGACCAGCTGTCTCCAGCGACAGAGCATGTCAACCACAGCCATCCATAGTGTTTGTATCTCTGGATTTATCCCATAAACTCTTTCCATACTCTCAAAGTACCACCGTGCATCATCAATCCCCTCCTGCAAGACTGCACGCCACGCCAGGGGCTGCGAGCAGCGTGGAACCATCAGGACGATCCTGCATTCTGGCTGGAACAAATCCAGCTGCCTCCTGAGGTGACATGCATTACAAGACCGGATCATAGTTGTCAAGAGACAGTGCTCCCGCATTAGCATCATCCCAAACAAGCAGCGTGCATCATCCACAGCACCACACTTCACATACATATGGATGAGAGCATTGTCAACAACACTGTCCTCTGCTGCCACCGTTCCAGTCCACACGTGCATGCACCCATCGCTACGGCTCAGGTCACCCAGCTCCGCACAGGCCGTCAGCAAGGCAACCATGGTTACTGCGTCATCCTTGACCCGCGCCTTTCTCATCCTCCAGAACAGCTCCACCGCCTCTGCTGCCCTCCCAGCATTAGCACACCCACCTATCACCGTGGTCCACGCCACCGCGTCCCTCCTGGGCATCTCGCTGGTTGGGCGCAGCGCGGCGTCCACCTCGCCACACCTCACGTACGCGACGAGCATGCAGTTCCATGCTGCCGTCCTGTTAGACATTTCGTCAAACACCTTACGGGCGTCCACGAGCCACCAGGCCGCCGCGTACACGTCGACGAGGCGGGTCATCCACCTTGCCCACGTCGCCGGTCAGGGGCCGCATCCCGCTTCGCGAGCGCGCGGGCGTGGAGGCGCGCGGCCGTGAGGGAGCGCCCCGGCGCCCGCGGGGCGAGCCGGGAAAGAGTGGAGAAAGCGAATGCGTTGGGCGCAGCCCGTGGCAGCCACGAGGCGGGAGAAGAGCGCGAGCAGGGCGCCGGGCGTGGCGCCTGACGCGGCGGCGGCGCGGAGGAGGAGGAGGGTTGGCGAGGTGGGGGACGCCGGGGAGGGCACGGAGAGGAGGAAGAACACGACTCTGCGCGGGGGAGGTCAGCGGCGGATGCAGCGAGGGAAGGAAGCTTTATAGGGAGGAAGCGCTTGGGGTGAAGCCGTTGAGGATGAGCTGCGTGGAGCTGGTCGAGCCGCGCGGCGGATGTATGGCAGAGGACAGGCAGCGGGAGCCGAGGTGCCTTGCGCGATGGAGAAGATGGCGCTGCTGCAGCGCGCGCAGGAGTATGGGACGCTGGGGCAGGTTGGAGCAGAAGGAGGCCCGGCGGCGAGAGCGATCGCTCGGCATCTCGCCCGGCTTGCTTCTGTCCGGCCGCCAGGAATGATGAGTTCGTTTGCTGATAAACATTTTTTATGCAATTGAAAGCTTGGCGACCTATAAACATGTTTTGTTATTGCTAGAATTTATCTTTTTTCATAGTATATATGTGTCACTTCATGATTTCTCTCTACTCTCTCGTTTCTTAGGGCCTTTTTGGCTAGAGACTATATAAGATTAAATAGGGACTAATATTATTCCTCAAAGTTGTTTTGCTTAAAGAGAATAATTTCCTCGCCACAAAGATATATAGGAATTTAAATGAATTTAAAGGAATTTGGACCACCTTGTCAATTGGGGTAAATGAAAGCTAAGAAAATTCAAAACCACAGCTCTCTTATTTAGTAATTTAGAAACTAAATAGGACTAAAATTTAATCTCTTTGTCCCAAACCAAATATAGGGCCTTAGGCAGAAGAAAATTAAGTGTTTTTATAGTGCATGGCCCGATCTTAATGGGCT
This sequence comes from Hyparrhenia diplandra, assembly GCA_015847255.1. Lineage (NCBI taxonomy): Eukaryota > Viridiplantae > Streptophyta > Magnoliopsida > Poales > Poaceae > Hyparrhenia > Hyparrhenia diplandra. The sequence goes on along the minus strand of JADLZK010002013.1, from coordinate 29,979 downwards.
TCCCTCTATTAGGGACAATATGTTTCAATGGGGGTTGGCTGGGGCTCGAGGATTTCATCTTCTCGCCTACTGACCCCAGATAGACGAAGGTCTCCATGGTCTTGGGTTGTTCTTCCTTGAATAAAGATGATCAAGTGTAAGGCGTTGTGTGTGTTTTCGGGTTTCAAACCTCCTTTTGTATTTTGACTGGGTTCTTCACCCTTTTTTCTCCTACTTAATATATTGATCGCAGTCCTCCCTGCGTGTTAGAAAAAAAATACATAAAAAATTAACCCGTGGCCAGCTTTTTGAAACCACCACCAATGAAAGGTAATGGTTAACGCTAAAAACCAGGTTAATTAAAAAAGCGCATCCACACCCCTAATGGGCCGGGATGATCCCGCACCCATCGGATCGCCATACCCCGTGATTCGCCCTTTCACTGCTAGGGTTTGTCGATCCACCACCATGGGAGAAGCGATGCGCCATGGGAGGGTGGATCTATAGCGAGCCCGCAGGATTTGCTGGTTCGCGTCCATGCGTGGGCCACTCGGTAACTGAAAGAGAGAAGAGATGAGGCTCCTGCGCGCCAATGGGGCCGCGCCCAAACCACCGTGGTCGCCGCATGATGCGGCACGGCGCTCGGCGCCTCGGGCTCCCAACATCGCGTGCCAACGTGCTCCTAGCGCCTCCGTCCGGGTCCCAAGCCTCGCCCGCCATGAAGCTCGGCGCCGCTCCACCCGAGGTTGAAGGTGGGAGCTAGTTCGCGGTGGGAGTGTCACGCGAGTCCGATCGCCCGCCACCGCGAAACTGGGCTGTCAAGCCTTTGCTTTAATCCAAGTTTCGCCACTTGCCTCAAGTTGCCAACACGTAGAAGATGATCTCAATATCACATGTATTTAGCATTTTGAACGACGGCAAGAACCGCCAGTGCACTAGATTCTAAATGCATATGCGAGTCAACATGAACCTAGAGGCACTTCATCATCCGATTAGCCGGCATTCCCCTCTTGATATTGGCTATCTATCCAAAAGTGATCAACTCTCTATAGTGTCTCCATCACTGTAAAGCGAACCCTATCAAGTTATACCTTTGCCGATCTCCGGGCCCTTTCCTTCCAACATGTGAGCTCGATGATCCACCATGTCCATCATCAATGTTCATCCATGATCATGTTCTCCATCGCCATCCATGCAATCTTATCTCTTAAGCACACTTAGAAAGAGCCGACAAAGATAATAAAGTATCATCAATTATCAAAACTAAACATGAGATTTTAGGGTTCGCCACCCATGCGAGAGAGCTACGCGAGTAGCCGCCCTGTTCTGGTACAGTGGATCGAAAACAAAAACCCATTTTAGACTTAACATTGATAGTTCCTTTTCTCACTATATGTATTTCTCCTAGTACTTTAGGATAGAGCTGACAAAAAGGCCATCGCCATCATGAACAATAGGAGCATGCAACGTCACCTCATATTAATAGCCCTAGTGGCTACATTATCACCACACTGGTGGCTGTTCGCTATTTTCGGGACCTACATGGTCTCCAGGTGAACAAGCTGCTCCTTTTGGGACATATAACTAGCAGTTTTGTATAATGAAAAATTGATTTTTGCTTTTGCTACATATTTATATATCAACATATTCAATTGTTATTGTTTATCATTAACCTCAGGATTTCTGCAACAATGTTGTTTTCTCAATGCTTATAAGTGTCATGCAAACAACTGCGCACGCCTTTCTTGAAGACAGAGGTTTGACTTAATAAAGATTTATGGATTTTTTTGCTTTTGCTATAGCAATAGGCTTGATTAGCTACATAGGGGGCAGAGCCCTATCCCTCCTCATAGATCCGCCACTGAGTGTATGTACTGTTGTTGCTGCTTGCTAGTAGCTATTGACCAAACTACCTGTCACATTATGACATGTTATCTCCAACGGTGAGTTTAATATGTATAATTACCGTTTGGTCCTTTCTAGGTAGCAAGAGTAGAATCAGTTAATACTAAGCCCTATGGCCCAACCAAAAGAGCAAAATTTAGACTTTACATTGATATACTTCCTATTTCTCACTATATGTGTTCTTCCTGTAACTTTTAGGGATAGGAGGCGGCGACAGAACAACTACACTAAGGAAATTCGTGGGTGACATCTTGTGAAAAATCAAGAAAAGAATGTGGTGACAAGCCCCGAAGATATAAATTTTTTGATTAAGAAGTTAGCTACAATGTAATTTGTTACATATTTATGTTTTACGAAATCACAAGAAAAATCTGATGTTGTAATTTAGATGGTTTATTTAAAAGTTTCAAAAGAAAATCGTGAAAATTAGCACGGACATTATACTAGTAGTGAACAACAGGAGCATGCAAGGTCACCTCTTATTAACAGCCCTAGTGGCATACATTATCAAGACACTGGTGGGCGTTGCTATTTTGGGCAGCTCCTTTTGGGACATTTAATTGGTGAGCTGTGTATAATGAAAGCTGATTTTTTGCTTTTTTCTACATATTTAGATACCAACATATTCAATTATTATTGATACATCATTAACTCAAGATTTTAGTGACTATACTATTTTTCACGACCTTGTAAGTGAGTTGCAAGCAGTGCGCACACGCCATAAATAGGGGTCCTCTACTACCAAACGACAAATGCAAGAGTCACCTTGATCCTTTTAATTTTACAATGGGCGTATTAGATAATAAAATTTGTAAAGAACAAAGAAGAACCATAAAGGCCTGTTTGGATTCTCACAAATTGAAATTAAAATCTAGAAAGTGCTTTCTATTTTAATATTGAATTACTTACTTTCTATTATTTTTTCTAATTTCATGGACAAATTCATTGCGGAAAAAGTCTACTTAACCCCTAATTATTGGGGTGTCTAACCATTACCACGAACTTCAAAACGGTTAACCGGCCACATTAAACCTTGCAAAACCGTCTAATCACCCTAGAAGGTTTTGGATGCGGTTTACTGCGTGGCGACCCGCGATTGGATGGTTTTGCCCGCGGTGGCGCTTGCGTGGCGTTGGGCAGCGGCTGGATGGGAGATGGAGATTAGTCGCCCGCGTCAGGAACGTGCCCCCTTCTTTTGACGCCTCTCCATCCTCTCGGGGGTACACCTGTCGTGGTAACGAGATAGGGCACTGGCCCGGGTGATCACGGCGCGAGAAAACGAGGATGCCTATTTTTCTATTGCGGATGCAATTTGTCGAAGAAATCTCTTGCTATCCTAGTGCTCAAAGTTGGTTTACTTGTTGCGGCAAGTTGAAGGGAGAGCAACAACGGACGATGATCTTCACAGATTTGAAGCGACCGACGGACGAGCAGGACCACGACGGGTGTCGGTCAGAGATCGGTCACTTCTAGAGAAACACCGAATCCGGTTTCGACCGCCGGGCCGTCCGTCACCTTGACGGATCGCAAGGGCTCGTCGGGTGTGGGCTCTGGGCGCGTTATGCGATGCCGACGGAAGCGTCGAGCTCACCGCCTGACGACCGTTCATTCGGCTATGAAGTTGTGATTTCCACCTAACGGCTCTCTATTTTGGAATGGGGTCTATATATACTTGAGTGGTCGGTTGCTAGCTCTCTCTTGCACATTTGAACCTTCTAACTCTCTGTGAGGTGAGAAAACTCCCTTTACTCATCTCTCTTGCCTAACCCGACCTTGTGAGATTGGAGTGAGATTCAATTGCATTTGCTTGTTGATTGCATCTAGAGGCACTTGTTCTTCTGGAGGAGCTACATGATTCTTGTTTCTCTTGGGAATTTGCTTGTCTCCTAGCGGCTTGAGTTAAATTGGTGGTGTTGAGCTTTCGACCTGAGTTTGTTCGAGGCCACACCTAAGGACTTGTGAGGGTTTGATCATTCCACTGCTTGGGAGCTTCGCGAAAGGAATCATTAGTGGATTGCTCATGGCTTGTGGATCTCCTCTTGTGAGTGATTCATTGAGCTCCCTCCGGTGGATTTAGCACCGACCATTAAACTGTGAATCATCAAATTGGGTGCATCGCCAAACGAGGACTAGCGTCTTAAGAAGCACGTGAACCTCGAGGATAAATCACCGTGTCATTTGTGTTGAGCTCATGGAGATTTCTTATTGACACTGGTGATTGGCATCATCCTCTACTTACTCCTGGTATTGTATTCTAGCCTCTCTTTACTCTATCTTGTTTAGCTTGGTTAGTTTGTTTTAGGCTCCTAGAGGTAGAATTATTTAGTATAACTTTCTGCTCACCTAGGAGTAACTTAGCAACCTAGCTCTTGCTTGTGATTTGAGATATTAGAATTTGCTAGGAGGCTTGCATAGCTAGAGAGAAGCTCCGCTTTTATTTCGCTATCTTTTTGTCTAACCATTTGTTTAAGTGTTGTAGTAGAAATTTTTTATAGGCTATTCACCCCTTCTGGCCATTTTAGGACCTTCAACAACACTCCTAGGACCATGCCTCGCCACGGGTGAGTTGTTGGCCACGGTAAGTTCCTCTACTCGCTGTTGGGTGTGCGGTTCGTCGGGCGGACACGGCGGTGGGAACATGCTTGACTACCTAGTCTTGTTAGATTTGGTGTGGAGGTGTCGTGGTGTGGCGATAGTATAAAAGGAACGGTAGAGGCTTGGGGCTTAGCTAGACGGGCCTTGCCATGATTGTCGATTTAACAACGGCAAACCTAAAGGCAGGGGGCAACATGTGGTGGAGTGCAGGAGGTGTGGTGTGGTGGAGAAGGTGGAAGAGAGGCCAAAAGGGCTTAGGGCTAAGTCTATTGAGCTCTATTGTCTAGAGGGGATGGCGCATGGCAGCTTCAATAGGCATATGGTGAACCGATTTGGAAATCGGGTTATTGTGCAGATTTAGGGGAAGCAGAGGGGAGAGAAGAGGGAGACAAAGTGTTCTAGGTCAGGCGAACCTATGTGTGTGTGGTTTGTTTGGCCCGGGAGCTCGGGTTGAGCCCTATTTATAGGCGGCGCCCGTGGTTGCCCTCACCGGCAAAGTCCAGGTGTCGTGGTGAGTGGGGCGGTTGGGGCAAAGACGTGGGGTGAAAAGGCGGGGCGTAGGGGTCATTTCGACAATGGGATGGTGTCCGCGTCATCTCTAGAGCCGACGAGCGGTGCTCGGGCATCCGACCATCGCCCAGGCCACCACTACCTCGCCGCGCCATGCGCTACTGGGTGGCTCGAGCTCTCCTCAGAAGCTTCGTCGACACCAATTTTTCCTCGCCGTCGGAACGACGCGTTCGCAGCCGTCAAGCACCGTGCGTCGATGAGCATCACGACCAAGTTAGGAGATGATAGCGAGTTGCATTTAAGCCCCATGGATGGACCCGTCTCGACGGTGAGGAAAGTCACCGGGTGCCCTTGGTCTGCGTCGAAGACCCTTGCTGTCGGCGGAATCCCGTCATGGCGAGAACCCGGCTTTTCGATCACAGCCCGACGGGCCGCTGATTTCTATTTTTCGCTTTTATTCATTTTCCCGATAGGCGGGGCCCACATGTCCGGTCGATCCAAGCCACCGTGGCAAAACCATTCCACCGTGGCTGCCATGTAGTCAAAACCGCCTAAAACCGCCCTATGATTTAGACCCGGTTTTGTAAAGTTTAATGTGCGGTTAACCGACTTTGAGATTCGTGGTAATAATTAGACACACTTGATAGTTCAGGAGTTTTCTAATTTATTGCACCGTGGAATATATCCGTGGCCATTGAAAAGGAAATGTAAAATGGGTCCTGTAAAAGAAGGCAAACTGTAGAAATCAGCGCTCGGGAGAACGAGAACTGCTGTGTTGAGCACCGGCTGCTGCCGAAGTGCAGTCATGACGTCATATGGTAGAACAGCCCCGCGTAGTCAAATACGGCAGATTGCCGCCGCCCCAATGCCCCCATCCCATGCCGCCCTCCCCGTCTCTCCGCCTCCTCTTCTCCCGCCGCCGCCCTATCGCTCCGCAACACCATCTCCGCCGCCACAGCCTCTCCGCCTCCGGGCCCCGCCGCGGCCGCTGCCAGCTCGCCTCCTCGGGCAACCGCGCCGAGCGCCTCGCGCGTCCGCCGTCCACGGCGCGGTCGCGGCAAGAACTTCGCGCACGCCATCCGTTTGACGAAATCCCTCGTCCAGGTCTCCTTCCTTCCCGGCCGGAGTTCCGCTGCCACAGCCGCCGGCGCCGGCGCCGCATTCGCGGCTCTCTCCTCCACCTCCAGCTCCCCTGCCCCCGCCCTCGGCGTTCTCGTCATTGCCCTCTCCCAGATGGGGTTGCTCGACGAGGCGCTGGGCGTGTTCCGCGCTTGTGGACGCTGCCGGCGCTGCAGCGTGCAACGCGGTCCTGGACGGGCTAGTGAAAGCACGCAGGTCTGGGTGCGCCTGGGAGTTGTCTCGACGAAATGCTTGACGGGATGGTTCCCAGTGTGGTCACGTACAATACTCTTATCAATGCATGCCGGTACCAGGGTGATGTGGCCAAGGGTCAGGGAGATGTGGGATCAGATGGTGGCACGGCAGATTGATCCGAACGTGGTCACATACACGACAATGATATGTGTGCATTGTGAAGAGGGCTGCATTGATGATGCTGAGCGGTTGTTTGGCACTATGAAGGAAGCAGGAATGTGGCTAATCAGTATACATACAATGTGCTGATGGTGGTCACTGTCAAGAGATGATGTCAACAGTGCATTTGTTTTGTACCAGGAATTGCTGAATAGTGGCCTCATTCAAATGCTGTTGTCTTTACAACCCTGATTGACGGTTTCTGTAAAGCAAAGAGGCTCAGTGAAACAAAGTATATTTTTCAGGACATGCCCAGGTTTGGAGTTGTCCTACTGTTCCTGTGTACAACAGTTTGATGGATGGAGCTTTCAGGTCTGGAAACGCACAAAAACATTGTCACTTTATCAGGAGATGACTTCGCTAGGTTTGTTCCCAGATGAGTTCACCTGCAGCATTGTTGTAGAGAGGCCTCTGTGAGGGCAAATGCAGGTAGCAGCCAGATTTCTTTGAAGGAATTAGGGAAGATGGTGCTAATGTGAATGCAGCTGCTTACAATGCACTGATTGATGAGAGTACTGCAGGAATGGGAATTTGGAGAAAGCTACTAGCAACATGCACTAGAATGACTGAGGTTGAATTGAGCCCAATGTGGTGTCATACTCCTCCTTGATAGATGGGCATTCAAAACTTGGGAAGATGCAAATAGCAATGGCTATATACACCGATGATGGCTAAAAGGGATTAAGCCTAATGTGGTCCTGCATACACTGCTCTTATTCATGGCCACACTAAGAATGGTGGTGTAGATGCTGCTTTTTCGTTTACACAAGGAAATGATAGAGAATGGTATTTCACCTAATGCTATCACAGTGTCTGTTCTTGTTGATGGTCTGTGCAGAGATAGGGTTCAGGATGCAGTCAGGTTTATGATGGGTACTCAGGGTTAAAAGTACAGTGATATTCATTCTTTCTTATAAAAACTTTACAACTGAAGAAGATTGTTTAATTCCAAACAGCGTGATATATATGACCTTGATATATGGCCTGTATTTAGATGGCCAACACTATGAAAACTGGCAAGCTTTTCTCCTACATGAGAAAATCAGATATGATGCCTGATAGCTTCACCTATACACTACTGATACGAGGGCAGTGCGTAGCGTATGTCTTGAATGCCATGATGCTCTATGCTGATATGATGAAGATTGGTGTTAAACCAGTGAGGTACAAGATAGTCTGCCTGAGATTTGGTCATGGTCTGCCACGGAATGACCCCCAAACTGTTGTAAGTTAAGAATGGGCTTTGACTACATGCTTTGAATTTTCTGATAAAAAGCCACTTCATCACAGATTATGGAACCGTACCTTTTTGTCACAGAAGACCCTGTCATCAATATGACCAGACCATTCCTGCATCTCAATGTGATCTTTAACATTGAAAGTTGGCTATTTGGAAAGCCCTCTGCTTATTGGCCTTGTTTTTCACAAGAAAATGAAAATTTGAAGCCACTGGATTTGTTTAATTGTTGTCATTGTGTGGTACATGCTCTGAATAAGAAGAGCATACTCCTTCGCTGTGACATGATCAACAACTGGAGAAGCGGCTGGATGATGAGGGCTGAAGCCAAACCATTGCAACTTTTCATGCACACGCAGCTGGTTGCTATACTGGGACTAGCTCTCCAATTAGGGATGACCATGGCTCGTCTGGAGGAAGGATGTACATGTAGATGCAAGTGGCAATGACTGCACTTGCAGAGATTTACTATAGCCTTTCTCGTTTTGATGTGGATTGACATGGATTGAGAGGGATTGACAGGGGAATTGAACTGAGCCCAGCCCCTGCGCAACCTAAAAGGCCTATAATTACTAGAGTTTAGCCAAATTTGGATATTGTACAGGTTTTAGTCAAATTTGTTGGCATATGCACTAGAGAGGACGTCAATATGTAGTTCGGTGAACGTTAATGTAACTGTTCACCTGATGGGACTATCAGCACGACCATGTATTCTTTCAAATGTTGATGCTGATTTAATTTCTTCCAAAATTTCTTTTACTTATTGTCTTATTATGTGATCTTGTCACAGAAGTGGGCATAGCATTTACAATGCATTTCTCGTTAACAGTGTCAGAAGGCATTTTCTTTCATTAGCATTATTGAACAAATAGCACTAATAGAAAACAGTAATATCTAGGACTCCCAAAATATAAATGTCACCATTGTCACCGACTAAACCAAGATCCTTGAGTCTTCTTTCCTGGTAGTACTCTAGGCCATCTAATTCTCCTCCCTCTGTTTTAAATTTATCAATGTGCTGGAGTGCTTTCTTTTCACCGGCCCTTACTCCAATAGCAATTGTAAGTCTTGGCTGCAAATTCTCTCTTCCCGATAGTTCTTCATCCTGAATATTCCACACATGTTTCATAAGATTAATCAAGATAAAAAGTTTAGGAAAAGAATGGCTACATCTAGTCAATGGGTAAACCTCTTCTATTGTGGTATGATAGGCAGCAAGGGGCTGATTTGCAGGCATCTCGCATGACCTGACATATTTGATTCCTCATTGTCAGGGACTCAATGGCAGTTCAAGGTGGCCCCAAACCGAATTTCTGAAGAGTGCTTCAGAGATAAATGCATCTGTTCACCCGATGCAAAGTAATGCAGGTAAGGGAGCATTTGAGGAGGAAGGGGTTCGTTGAGGATTATATCAAAATATGCAGTTTCCAGTCCATTTAACTCTGCAATGTCGTTTGTCTCATAAAATGGATCAGATTCAGAGATTTCCAGGGTCACAGTATATGAATCCCTTGATGGATTTGATTCCACAAACCCATAGTCAAGTGCCAGTTCAGCATTACTTTGTCCAGATCGTACTGGATATATATCTGTCAATGCAAATCTCAAATGCTCAGTTATAAATAGCACATTTTTAGTATATCTTGAAGCATCCAGTATGACATACAAACGCTGAAAGCCACGAAAACAATGCACCTAGTGCACACAAGTACTTGCTGTCCAGATTTAACATTCACAGGTGTTCGCAAGGAGAACATGAGTTCCCTACCAAAAAGACCCTTTCCTTGATCTCCCAACTTGATCCTTCTGAGGTGATACCAGGACTGTGATTAACCTGATTTGCCAAAGCAAATCAAAACAATTTTAATGAATGCATTTCAAACATTCAAATAAGGCACTCTGCCATTCTCTGGATGGAAAATATCGAATATTTTGGACATGTTAACTTAATCATAGAAATTACAAGGCATGTAGCAAATAATAAGTAAGAATCATAGCCTGTTGGGTTAGAATTTAGAAAGCACCAATACTAATTGTATTTTGAGATCTTACCAAGTCAGCAAATGGTACGAGAGCAAGCTTATCTCCACGGAGCTCTGGAAACACCCTTGATCTTAGTATTCCAAATGCCCATAGGAAATCATCAAAATGTTATGCTACCAGGGAAGATCTATTGTTTGCGCTTATGATCTCTGCTTGAACACTATCAAATCTGCTTTGCACATACTCTTTCACACTCCACTGTGGCGCTAGCAAACTGTGTTCCTGCAAGTGACAGAAGTATCATAAAAGTTACCGACAAATCTCACACACAATTGATGATGAACTTGTTTTTGCATTACATTGCACACTGACCTTGTATCTCTAGGAGCTCTTCTTCAGACCTGCACTGAGGCACCAAGCGCCACTAAACATCAGAATGAGAATAGCGCAGAACTGCAGAAGCAGTTCGCCAAACACAAACAGAGCGTTGGGCGTCAGCTCACCACCAGAAGATGGTGGGAGTCGGTCTGGCGCGGGCGATGGCCAGGTAGGGCGCCCACGGCGAGTCCACCGCGCGCGACCTCACCAGCAGCAGCGCGACGGCGACTTGGGGCCGAGGCCCCGCTACCACCACAGGCGCGCCGATGGCGGAGGCCGCAACAGCGTCGGCGTCCAGAGCTTCTTGGGCACCTCCGCGACCACCTCCCCATCGGGCAGATCCCGCGCCGCCACGAGGCCGGGCCCTCCGGCACGGCGGCCGGAAAGGCTTTTTCCTCCATCGCCCACGCTATGAGACGCGAGCCACCGCCGGAAGTCCTCCAGCGCGCGGTCACTGTCGCGGCTGTGCTGGCTGCCGCGCGGGGAGCAGCCGACGACTGTGGGGCCTCGATGGCTTCGTGGGAGGCGGAGGCGTGGGGAGTTGGGCGAACGCTGCAGGGGTAGGAGGTGGTGGTGGTGAGCGTAGCCATGACGCGGTATTGGCGCGGCAAGGAGGCGGAGGAGGCGGAGGTGGGGATCCTGACGCCTGCGACGGAGGAGATAGTGGTTTGGGCGACGATGACCGTTGGTTTCATATCCACAGTTGTTATTATGGCGGGAGTGGATATGATGAGCGGCGAGATGCCGCCGACCGAAGGCGTTTTCCGTCTAGCAAACACGAGGTTATCCTGATGTTCACGAATTATCTCAAATTTCAAATGATTCAAGAATGCGAGTTCATACTAACACAATTGAGGAGTCAAACTCCGTCCGATTGAAACGACAACTTTTAGCTTTACCTTGGAGTGTTAAACTTCTGCAATTTTAATATTCTTTTAAAAATAATATATTGATAATTCTAAATTCATTACAAAATGCACATCCATAAAATTATACTTGTTAATTTATGCCGTAAACTTGGTTAATGTTTGAGAAATGTGACAAAATTATTTTAACTACAGTATTGAATAGAGAAGTCATTCATTAATAATAATCATAGTGATTTAAAACCAAAATCCTTTTTTTAGAAAAAAGACGTAAACTCGGCTTTTTTAGAAAGCAGGTAATTTAAACCAAAATCCTTGGAAAGATAGAGACATGTGTATTGAGATTGTGTTTTGGATAGGCTCTAGTTGGGCAAGCTAAATTTATAACTAAAATTTAGTCGTATTGGATTAGATGTATTTGGATAATGGCCAAGATAAAATATGGCCAATGTTCAAATACTGCCTTTTGATAACACCGCCTGCCAAATTTCACATAATGACATATGACGTTTATATGTTAGTAAAATTATTTTATTTCTACCAAATTTCACATAATGACGTATGACGTTTATATGTTAAGTATAGCATGTGGAATCCATATATTAGCTAAATTTATCAAATATAGTTAACTGAGTACAAATATTGTAGGTTTAATTACAAACAGTATTTTGGTGTGAACGATTTGGAAATATGGTACATAATTTAAAAGATGTATTTTTGATTTGCGTGCGACCATACATGTCCAGATGTCCCGCCATTTTTCCAAGCAAAATGCGAAGACACAGCCAGGCCAAGATTAGGCTGGCATGTGCACTAAAACAAAAGTAGGCGCAGCAATTTGCTCGCCCACGCTGCCGCCTAGGATCGGCATCCTAGATTCCTAATGTGCATAGGAAAGGACAGGAACCAAACTTTCGATTACAAGCAAATGAATTCCAAATTTCACTGGCGGGCCAAAATTTTGCATTGAACCAGCTCGTGAGTAGCCAAAACGCAAACACACGTCACTGAAAATGAAGAGGGGTGGATGTAAGCTGCTGCACATGCTAAAACACTTACCTGTTACTGACGAGAGTGGTATGTCATATCCAGTTATCATACGTTAATTACAGCACAGCACCGCATTCTTGTTTTGGTAAACTCCTTTTGTAACGGGATCGCGAATAGCCGAAGCACAAAATACACAGTGTCCACACAGCTTATTAGAGAAGAACCCGTGGCATTGCATCTCGCATGCAGCCTGATGATGTGGTTTCCCCAATCCGAAGCACATTTCCGGATCCGAATTCTTCCTTCCTTCGCAAAGGATAAGAGTGATACCCATGCCTGCACAGGGAAACAGAACTGTCTTTGTAAGCAGCGCGACAAAGAATGGCGTGCATCAATATGGTCTCAACAGGAGATTATTTTCAAAGAGCACTAGTGTTTTCCATATGTTCATAAGTCGAAGCAGAAGCCTGGCTGCTCGAGTCAATGGAAAAATGCAGCAATGCAATGCAGGCCAGGACTTGTGACCATGGAAGCACTACTGATGTTCACTAGGCCAGCAATGGAAGAGCGTGACAAAGGCCATGCGTGGACTTGGATGGATGCGCGCTGACACAGCTCCCACAGGAGGTGTTGGAGAATGCAACCTCCTGGAAAGGGCCAGCTAGCCATCGCGCCACGAGGGAGCCAACCGAAAGATCTCCTCCCACCTTTCTTCCCTGATGGGCATTCCAGAATACTCTTGTAGACTGCCTGTAGTTTTGAGAGAAAGTCAGGACGTATTATCATTTTGGTATCTAATGGTATAAAGAAACTTCTGAGAAAATCTTCAACAAAATAGTTTCATGATTGTAAATGGAAGGAACAGATTTTTAAGTCCAGTAACATATATGATGTCAACTTAACCAGGAAATTTGATGTCGCATGTACTGCACTAAATAGAAGCTACAAACGTAATGCTCCAACCAAGAGCTAAAAACTGAATCACGGTAGTTCATCAAACCTTTCAATAGGGAACATTCACTTAACTATTGGCTATTTTCAATACTCTAAGCAGATTCAATCTCCAATTGGGCTTCCCAAAGATGTTGACTTAGAGCTGCAAATTTTCCAATTGAGAGTTTACGCGGGAGCACTAGCATTTCTGAGTTCCAATAGAATAGTAAAATGCGTGTGAAGATATAATAGCTGAAATAGCCTCCTACGAGCAAGTTTGTTACAAAATACCTTTGCATAAACACAGATTATCAAAGAGCTTAATATAGGAACAAGAATATAAAGAAACTAATTTACAGTGATCTTAACTGCAACTTGTCTTTGCTATCGCTAGCACAAGCAAAATCTATTATGATAGCTCATCAGTTGGAGAGCAGTATCAGACTAGTTCCCAGTCAGTAAATGACTGAGCCAACAACAAAAGTACCACCCTCCATTCTGAAATATAAGGTATCGAAATTTGTTCTAAGTGAAACTATACTAGATTTGTTTCAAACTTATAGATAATAATATTACAACATTAAATAGCATATTGGGTATAACATGAAAATATATTTTTCATAAATTAGTATAGTTTGACTTAGGACAAACTTGGGATAACTTATATTGTAGGACAGAGGAAGTATGTTGCTAACCACAATAAAATCACCCAAACCCTTTTAATCAATACAATACATATACATGTATCATTTTAGATGCCAACCAAAGCACCCCCACCTTTAACTAATCACTGCCCATACACAATGTCTATTCTCTGCACTTCCGTGAAAAGAAATGGACTTACGGCGAGTCAGGATCTTATCAAAAGTGCCAGAAAGATCATCAAGCTCATTCAAAATCACAGAAACTATTAGTGCAAGAAAACAGTGGTGCGGGCTGTAGTAGTGGTACACTAAGTAAAATCTAAAACTCCCAAAGTAGTGATGCTGATCCGGCTGGTCGTTTCTGATTTGTTGTGAGAGAAACAATGTACCATGGCTGATAAGTTCAGCCACTACCCTTTTCATCTAAGCAAAGTAGCAAACCTAACTATTCTCGAGCCTAGCTGAGTGAACACTACCCATCAATCAGGCCTCACCTTAGCAAACTCAGCAGGAGGGACTTTGTCACCATTATCCAGCCATCCATCCTGCAACTTCTTATAAGCTTCATTGATCTTCCCTGTTTCTCACATAATACGTGCCTAGCTGCAGATGTATATGATAACATAATCATCAATCAGCTTTTGTTTGTTTTACTTGCAACTCATAAAACATAGACACAACTAAGGGCGACCCTAATTTCCAGCTCAATTTCACAAGCATATCCTATATAAGACGAAGTATCACAGTCAGTTACGTTACGCATGGCCCATCCTACTGAGACCTGAGGCACCCCAAAAACGTGAGATCTGACCGTAACCCCCGCAAGCTTTCACCCTAATACCATACGAAATCCTCGCGCAATACATCCAGGCCAACGGAGAAGGAACGGTACCTTTGACGTAGGTGCAGGTGCCGAGTCCGTCAGCGGACTTACCGCCCCTGCCTTGCCTCCCTTGCCGCCGCCATCGTCGCCGCCAGAGGAGCCCGCCGCCTGCTTGCCCTTCCCTTGGCGTCCTTCCCTTGGCCTCCTTCGGCTTCGAGGTCCTTCCCCATCGGTGCAAGCGCAACTGCACAAGGTGGATCGGATTGGATTCGCTTGGTTTCACAAGACAAACCACGCGGCTTTTCGGACTTTTTCGACTTCCGCCGCCTAGGGCTCTCGCGGAAAAAGAAAGGGCCGCCGCCGCCGCCAGGGTACGGCCCCCGCTCCCTCGCCTCCGGCCTCGTTGCCGGTGGTGACGAAAGCGAGGGTCCATCTTCAACGTCTTCGTAGGGGTCTTGGTCGAGGTCCTAGGTCCAGGGTTTTGCTTTCTGCCCGTCGATGTTCGGCGGTGGAGTTAGGTTGTGCGGAGGAGCGTGGCTCCCTCTAGCGGTTTTGTTTTTCATGGCGGCGCCCGGCGTCGCGAGCGGCGGCGTCACGTAGCGAATAATTCTCGCGGCTTCTTCGGTTTCTCAGGTGGTCGATCTTCTCCGGCGTCGTCGGAGCGTGGAACACCATCCGAGTCGAGGGCCGCATCGTCGTCTTTCGGTGATGATGTTTCGTTGACTGTTAATCTCAAGGAAGATGTTTTTGGTGAAAATCGACGGGCTTTGCTCGGGTTAGCGGTAGGGATCGAAGGATGCGTCATGGAGTACGGGGAGTTGGCGATGCGCTGGGGACGGTTGTCGGGTGCGGTCGCATAGAGTAAGTCTCCTGCGGCCTCGCACCTTGTGGAGTTTGGCTCTGAGTGCCGGGACGATTGGGAGAGCGGCTTCGGCGCGGTGACGAGCAGTCTCGAAGGCCGAGGAAGATGAGCGAGAGTTTTGTACTTCTTTGTAATTTTTCCTTTTCTTGGGATTTGTTTTGTAAAAGGGTCGAGTGTAATGCACCAAGATTAATACATGTTCCTTCTCAGTTGGATCGGATTGGACGAGGCCCAAAGACCCTACTTCCAACTTCCAAAGTAAGATATATATATATATAGCTCAGAGACGAGGGACCGACGACGGTGGGAGGGACGACGAAGATATTTGGACGGGATGGACAATGGGCTTTGATGTAAAAAGACGTTATAGGGCCGTACTGATGGGCTGCTTCTTCTAGTTGGATGGATTGGGCTGAAATTGGACGACTGCTCTTTCCAGGTCCTTCCTTAACATAGGCTTCCTCTTCATTTTGGAAAGCCCATTGATGTCTAATGCATTATTCAGGCCAAGGCCCAAACAGGGTGTTTTTAAACAGTCAAAACGGCCGTTTCAACGGTCGAAAACAATTAAACCGAAATGCATTTTTGCACTCAAGTGTTGTATCAAAGTTTTAGTCTGTTATCTATGTGAGATGCTCTGTTAAAGCCGTAACTGTCCGTGTGTTTTGTGCACAAGTACTCAGAGAAAATATGTCAAAATTTTTGTGCTTGGGTGCTGGGAAAAAGAGCATTTCCCAATTTGCTTCTTCTCATATATATCTTGATATTACAAGCGCAGCACCGGAATACTATCAAATCAGCCATCAGCAGAAGAACCTCACCGCCCCCTCCCCATCTCCTAAGAACCCTTTAAATTTATTTTACAGCTACATTAGCTTTGAAGAAGAGTTCAGAGGGAGAAAATGATCCTAAATATACTTTTTCTACCCTGCTTGAGATTCCTCAGGGCTACAAACAAATATCAACAGACACTAAAAAGGAATCACCAGCTTAGCTATAGGTACTACCAACAACTTCTAGGCTCCAAACTAATTTGGAATCACTGAGCTTAACTATGTACTACCACTAACTTCTAGAGCTCCACTGTTATGAAACTATGAATGATACTCACGCATGCAGTCATGCGTAACCTGCATCAACTTGCAAGACTCGAGCAGCAGACAGACCTGATGAGTACCTGACTCTTGGTAGTTTTTGGCGTGCGTTAGCACGTATTATGATAAGAGGTAGGGAAATTTCATATGAATTGTAAGTAGTCGACCGAGTTCTTGCCAATTCCTACGAGCCTAAACAAGCGAGCAAAAGCGAGGGGAGGGGGTGGGGGCGGACCCTCAGACTAACAACCCAGAGGCGTAATCTATTACAACCAAAAAGACTCAACACCGGTAGCGCGGGCTGAGGGCGTGAGCAACAACAGCGGACAGCATCCGCTAGAAATGAGGCGGCAAAGCTTCCGTCGCGAACAACCTAAGGCGACAAAGCATCTGCCGGAAGAGCGTGACCACTAGCGGCGACAAAGCATCCGCCAAAAGGCGACCCGCGACCTGCGGCGACGCACATACCTGAAAGCGCCAAGCTCATAGCGACCATGACCTGCGGTAACCATACCGGAAACACGAGGCTCGCAACGACGGCGACCTCGGCCGATCGCGCCCACATGGGAAGCGCAAGCTCGTCAAAGCGGTACCGCGGCAAAAGCATGCCCAAGCAAGAGCACGTCGGCGACAGAAAGCATCCGTCGAACTACAGCGACTGGGGGTTACAACAAGCGCTAGCTAGACACACCGGGTGAGAGAAGACATGAAGCGTGAATAGGGTAGCAAGGTGACCAAACCGACCAAAAGCGGGAGTTGGCCGGGCGTAGAGGTTGCGGAGCGGCTTGAGCATTGCCTTTAGGAAGGAGATGCGGCGTCCAGGACGCCAACAACGAGAGAAACGCTAGGTCTTTACGACCCGACACCGCAAGGCGACCGCCATCCCTCGGGGAGCTTGGCGCCCGGCCACGCGGTGTTCGCTGTGAGTGGAAGACGCGACGCCCCTGGGGAGTGCAGTGGCGCCGCGCGGCGTCACGTCGTCTACGGCGAGGCGGTGAGCTTTCGCCCGTTACACGACGAGCAACAGCGATGGGTGGCGCACCCGGGGACCGCAGCGGCAGCCCGGCGGCCCGCGAGGCGTCGGGGAACCGGCGGCCAAAGACCGAGCAGATCCGGCATGGCCCCTTCACGCGGCGAGCCGCGGAGCACCCGGTCGGAGGGGAGAGTGCGCCGGCGCCGGATCCGGAGCATGAGGGGGCCGGGTCACCGCGAGCCGCCTCCGCTCCAGGCTGTCGGCGAGGAGCCCAGCCCGTCGAGGCAGCCACCACAGCCACCGGGGGAGGGGAGTTGGGCGCCCGGAGCGGATCGGGGCCGAGACCGGATCCGCTGAACCGGCCCCAGTCCGACCCGTCCGAGTGCGCCGCCCGCCGACCAAGAGACCGCCGGGTAACCGCCGCGGAGAAAAGGGAAAGGGGAGGCCTGGCCGTCGCGATCCGGCCAGTAGTGGCTCACAGCGGCGCAAAGCACTCCACTTCGCCGTCGGAGGGCGCCAAGGTCGCCCTGTCGGGAGCGCCCGCCCTAGGTCGACGCAGTCGCCGCGGCGGGGTTGTAGCTCGGAGGGGAGCGGTAGGGTTGGGGTGGAGGAGGTGGGAGGTTGCGTCGGGGAAACCCTTTTTGAGGGACCCGCGGCTGCCGCCCTCGCCCGCCGCCGCCGGAGGGCAGCGGCAGCGGCCGGAGAGAGCCCTGGTGAGCGGTGAGTTCCCCGGCAGCGACAGCGGTCGCCCCGAAGTCAGCCCGTTAGGAAGGCGCTTCCGGGGGGGGGAAGCGTTTTTCGATCTTGGTAGTTTATAGTTTGGTAGAGCTGTCTCCATCCCGGAAAATGCCGTCCTCCTTCAACCAACATTCTTGTGACCTTGTGTAGGGTGTGCGCCTAGCTACCGACGCTGGATCGGAAATATTCTGACGCCAGCCGCAATCTAACGCGATCTCACCCTCCCGTAATCTAACCTGACTGACCGCCGCGGAACGAAGACGGCCGACGATGAACCTCGCCTGCAACCTTGCGCTGACGGCTCCGGCATTTATCAAAAGCAAGCAGCCGCCGCCGGGTCCCCTGAACCACTGTGTGCAGCGATCAGCAGGCCAGCTCGCAGCTGCTTGGCCCAATTGAACGCCGCCACCATGTCGCGGAGGCCGCTTGGACTGCCAGAGCTTTCTGACCGGAGCAGATCGTTTTTTTCTAATGGGGATGAGAATGATTAGCCCCGATGATTAACTACATTTATTAACTCGAGCTCAGAGATTCTGTGCAAACCAAGCAAACCTGCTTGTCAAGAATCATCAAACAAATGGCCTGCACTGCAGAGATGCTAGTTTAAGGAAGGGTGATTAGGCAGCTAACTATAGGCTAATGGACTGGTGGTTGTGCCGTGCAAACTCAGGTGCGTACCCAGGATTGAAGCTAGGGTTCTTCTTTTCGTCTCAGGTGCATGCTTCGTTTGTTTCATTCGATGGCGACGATCGGCGAACACGTGTTTATTCCGACCTAGTCGACTACTGAGAGCCCTGTAGCGACTGGCGACGAAAACTCACAGGCAGAATTTGGCGATGATATATATGCGCCCATCATTTGGAAGTAAATAATGACAAATGATAAAGAGGTTCTGATGCATGTGGTACGATCAAGCATCTATCCAGGTATGGTCTAGCCACTAGTACTGCAAAATGTGACATGCATACAAATACGGAGGATTAACAAATATATATATGTAAATATGGTAATCAGCATGCAGAGATTTTGCCAAAGTTTTATCATGTGTGCGCACGCCGCCAAAAAAATAAAAACGAGAATCCATGACAACATTTGCCCGTGACTTGTAGCCAGCGGATCTCTTTATTTTATTAGCCATCTCTTCTTTGAACGAGTCTCACTGTCTCATTAAGTCTCTAATTCAGACGGTGCGTCGTGAAGTGACGCAAGTTGAGGGTTTAGAAAACGTTTCAGAGGTGATGTCAGCAGAATTAGCTGCAGTGCTATCTTAATCCTCAGCTCAAAAGAAAGATGCAAGCGGTTACAAAATTCTGACGATGATGATGACTGCATACTGAAGCGGCTTGGTTCAAGATTTCTTTTAAGGGGAAAAAAAAAGTCACACCAGACAACCACCTTTGCGTACATATACAGTGTTTGTTACAGGTATATAAATCCCATTGAGAACTGATGCCTTTGTTTGATGCCCAATTAGTCTCCCAGCTTGTTTTTTTTCTTTTTTTTTAAGAAAAAAGTCACACCAGGCCAACCTCTCTCCGCCTCATATACGACGATATATATGTTTAATACAGATATATATAATATATAGATGTCATTATTGAAAATTGATGCTTCTTGATGCCCCTGAGATACACTTTCAGAGTCCCAACCTTGTCAGCTTGATATTATGATATATGCTTTATAGTAATATGTATTTTATGGGAAGATCTTAGCATCGACTGGTTTGAAATTTGACAAACAAAACTTTGTCAATGCTACTTGATGCCGAACTTTAATTTATTTTAGAGAGAAGGCCATAGGCGGGACCTAGAAATATGTGATGTCATAGTCGCGTCCACATTCAGAAGTGGTAGTACAGTAGAAAATCATCGCTATGACTGTACAAAGAAGACGACACTTTAAGTAACATTAAAAAAACACAAAGAGTCGCGGTTGTAGAACTACAAATGTAATGTGCAACCATGTATGTCTCTATGTAGTTTGCCCTGGGCCACATAACATCAAGATATTGTGCCTCAAATGCTCCTGTGAATCAAAGATTTATGAACTTGTGACATGTCCTCAGTTATTAGATATCACAGTCTTAGAGCACAAGTACGACCTACATTCGTCATCTTTGGTATGCTTCAGAGAAAGCAACAAATGTGCTAAAACACCTTGAACTTTCTACATGCCTCATGCGCATTAGCATATAGATGTGTTGTTTCACACTATGTCACTACTACACATCCTTATATATGATATGAGTCTCTAGCTACATGAATCACAGAATTTACGATTGTTCTATTACCATATCTTTATGTGTGTTTGCAGCCAACTTTCAGTGTCAATACATCAATCTATATGAGCATGGTCTGAACATTGCCCCCACCAAACTAGTGGACATCTCTCTCCCTTACACACTACTGCCACATCCACAATGCGCTCCTTCATTACGCCGTTGTCCTATGTGCCCCGCGGTGTACCTATGTGCACTACCACTCCTCTCATGATGTGCTCCTAGCTATTCGAGCAGTCAGTTGAAAGCGCAATAACAGCGGTGAACCCATAGAAATCTTACCTAAGAAACCATATTCATCAACGCATAGATCTTGCCTGCAATGTTCATCTCTAAAGCCGCGGGATCTATCATTGTAGCATTTCACCGGAAGTATTGAGGGTATCGTTATTATATTTTCCCAAAGGAAGGCATGGTGGAAAAGGATCTAATAGGAGACATGAATAGGATAACATGACTATGTAATGAACCAATGCTCATAACAGATATAAAGGAATCCAGAAAGGGATAACTTGATACACCCACGAAGCCAAACTCAAGGATAAAAGATAAGGAATAAAGAAAGACCTAAGTGGAGCATATGCATTCTAGTCATGGTTGTGCATAGAACCCAGCTGATAGCAGGCAACACGCATGAGCAGGAGGCCTGCTGAGAGAATGAAATGGACAGGGAGACCTCCTGGAGCATCCGATTTCTCTAATGGAAGGCGCATTTACTTAACTCCCACAGCACACACTAACGTGGGGGATTTCTTGGACTGGCCAAGGCTTGTCACGACTGCCGCCTACCCCCTCAACCGGCATGCACTCATATTCGAAGGATACCTGGCATCCGGACACCACGTCCGCATACTAGGACACTACCATGTCCCCATGGCCCCCACCTCACTTGATGGGAATGAATAGACACGAGCAAAGCCCCGAAGGACAACGAACCGCCATTCAAAGACAATCCTTGACACTACCCAATTATATTGCATGAATGGTTTAAGCATAAAAGTTCTATATGACGATATCACAACATAGAAAACTCATAGACTAGTTCATGATCATGTCAAGAACAACATGTGTTAGATCATAGGATAAAACTCACGAGGTATAGAAATAACATGAAGACTCTAATCCTAATGCACAACCAAGATAAGATAAGAGCAAGGCTTTGAAGAATACCTATAGAAAGATTTATTCCTTGAATCCATCTTCCAAGGACAAGCCTCCTTGGTAAAGTTTGCCTAGCTCCACATCCTAAACTACTAATCCTACTAGAGGAGGAGGAAGAAGAAGTGGAGAGGAGAGAGTAGCTTTCTTGTAGGTGTGTGTTACAATGGTGGGAGATGGCCTCCTTTATAGGTAGTGAGAAGCGGCCCATTATTGGAAAAATGTCCCTCCCCATATGGAAGGAGCCAAAAACCGACCGAGAACACCTCCTAGTTTGCTAAACCGATCAACCAACGTCGGGCAACGCCGGCTTTGGAAGGTAACAAACCGGCCGCAACTGGGCCTGAACCGCCCTCAGATGGGTGCGAGCGCACCAGGTGACAAAACCGCCCGGGCTCGGCCTCCTGGGGCCGGGCCTTGTAGGTCAGGGCGTTTGGGCTTGAAAGCCAGTGTGTAGGTTTGCCTGCTCGGCCCAGCTTCCGCGTGTTTGGTCCTTTTTCTCCCTTGGGCTTGGTGTTCTCCAGAATGCGCTTTCCAGGGAGGCGCCTTTGGTGTATTTTTCACTTGTTTCTATATAAATCAAGACACACAATAATTTCAAACACTACAAGTGGAAATATGTCAATAATAAATGTATATGTGTGTAGTAAGGTATAGTTTCACCCCTTATTGGTAGAATGTCGACGTTAAAAATATGTGTCGCTATAATCGTCAACACTAGCAAAGCCATCTTAATTCATTAGCTCATCTTTCATAATCCCCCTCATCATTGTCTTTGCCACACCATTGGGCGCTGCCCTCCAACTAGGCTACCTATGGGACACAAAACACATGTAGGCCCCAATTTTGTTAGCTGACAAAATTATTGTGACTAATGTGTTTTGTGTAGAGGCATTATAAGTTAGGTCACAATAATGATTGATTATTAAGCAATCAATGGTTTTTCGTGTCCCTGTTGGTAGGAATTCATTTCAGGTTTCAAAGATGGGCAAGGTTAATATGGACATACTATGTGGTATTGGGAGATATTTAGATTAGTTTAGACTTTGCTTTTCCTTTGGCCATACTATAAAATAAAATTGAGTTGAGGCAAAGTTAATTATTTCCTCTTATTTCATAATTTTAACATATGCATGTGCTTTTTGAGCAGGTGGGTTTTTAATCAAAAGTAGCAAACTAGGATGGTGCATGTCATACAATGGTTTATCATTTTCTTCGCCATCATGTCTAAGACGTTTTTCATATATTACCAAGAAGAGAAAAGCTGGGCAGAATATGGTCTTTAGTGTTTAGTTTACCAAGATCAACACGATTTTTGCAAGATTAATCACATAAGAAACACCAACAAAGTTCACAATCAAGTAAGTACATATTAACCAATTTGCAAAAGATGAGACAACCAATAATAAGAGAAGCAAACAAAACGCAGGACACAACTAGTAACTAAAGGTGACACTTAAGGAACATAAACCTTTTAGGCCTCTGAATTGAAGCTTGTATAAGGGCTGCATCAGTCATCTCTGCACCTCATAGAGCTTTCATGACCACTCAAAAGAAGACATGATTCTCAGTTACTTAATTAGTGAGTGAGCTAGGGGCCGGCAAGGCCAGTGCCCCTAAGGTTTCCCAAGCAAATTTACAAGTATAAATCCATGATTTTTATTTATTCCATCTTAATAAAATAAAATAAGTTCTTTCTAGATAATTAACTTTGATGTATGTATAGTGGTTTTATTAGTATAAGTCCTTCTAGATAATTAAAATCATACAAAACACAATTAAATAATATTACGAAGCACATTAGAAAGACTCAAACATAGACATCAAAGTTTATAAAATCATCCTTCAGATGCCTTAGGGGTTATTGTCTACCACTAAAAAATAGTGTCTTTGCCCAAGAGTGTATATAAAAATGCGAGTACTTTGTGTCAAGTCGATAACACATAGTCGGCATGAAATATCTAAGGTAACCTCGATGTAACGTGACGCATTACAAGTTGGATTTGATTCGTCACCTTACGACAACAACACCCTAGCCCGCCGACTGATTACCCACTCTATGCAATCTCTTTTCCATTAGATGAGTAGCTTCACCATCAAGGACTGCATTCTGGAGGCATTTTCACATACACGACACTAGCACATCCATCGCCCACGAGGCTCTGGACCGGCAACCGACGGTGGTTTAACATGGAGAACATTAGTGAGGTCCCTCTCATTGATGACCAAAGAATCAAAGATGATCGGAGCTAGCATCACTGTGAACACTGAGGGAAGCACCAAGTCGTCACCAGAAGGGGCCTTTATAGGCAAAAAGGACAAGGACCAAAGGCGTCTCGACCACCCCCTCACCAAGGCTAGTCAATAACGATATTATGCCAGTTTCAAAGCTTAGTGTTCATGTCTCTGATTCCAAAACTTCCATGTGTTGAAAACTAAGTTTTCACCCCACATGAAACTCAGTTCATTACACGAAATTTTATCATATATATTCTCATTAATGTTCATGAAACTCGATATCCATTAAAACTGTCCTTCAGCCATCATCAACACAGAGATTTCTTCGCGCACCAAACATCACCACCGAGGAACATAAGGATGACATAACCACAGCCGTTGACAACATACATCGATATAGCATGACGCGTAAACTCATCTGTACACAAGAACAAACGTATATACATAAATACAGGTATAGCAGTAGCAGGTATATGCATGCATGAAAACAATGATTAATACTACGCAACAACTCTAAAGATATGATGCTGCTGATCTAACCACAATGATGGTTCACAAATCACAACATGCCACTCATTAATATGTGGCATGTTGGACCCAGGCCCATGTGTCTTGCTACACTGTACACCGTCAAGGATCCACATATGCAGAGGCATGCAGAATACGGGCCTGATGACCAACTTGCATTTTTTCCCCCCTTTTGTCGAGCACATAATTTTGGAGCACCGCATCATAATTCAGAAGTCCTCAAGAAACGGAAAGGCCTCGTCGTAGTCGATCAGCTGCGGTAGCAGATCAAATGAATCTCCCGGGCCAGCTCGTGACGGAGTCGCAGAGCTGTGCCTGTGCTGAGCCTGAGGCCGATGCCGCTACGGGTGGATTGGTGACTCCGTATAGCTCATCCACAGCTCTTCGTGGCCATGGCGGTTCAGCTGCAGCATGCTCTCTGTCGTCCCATCGACACTAGTAGTGGTGTCACCGGGGCCATATCAAGAGCAATATTGGAGAAGCAGCTGTTCACGTGATCCGAGTCGGAGGCTGCCGCCGGCGTCTTTGCCGCCTGAAACCGTCGACTGGCGGCTGCATGTTGATGTGATCCTGGTGCTCCGCTGGCTGCCCCATTTCACCAGGTGTCTTTTTCGTGAACATCCTGCAAATCACCCACTCACTCTACACATCACAGTCAACATATGCTGAGGATTTGAAGGTGGGGACTTGTAATTAAGTGCATGAGATCGAGAGAGCTGTATATACTGGCTTCCTGCTGTTGTATGCACTATGGATGTGTGCATCCATGGCCATGAGCAGGCGGTACTCGTGCATGACCCCACCTCGTCTTGTGGCCGTCGGCGCACGGCCAGCGGTAGAAGACGAGCGTCTTCCTCAGCCCGATGGCACGGTCACCGCGGCTGTTCCTGCTCGCCGCCACCACTACCCTGTCCTTGCCAGTGGACTTCAGTACCCGGCCCGCGTGGCGCGGTTGGTCCTCAGGCCTGACGGGAACTTGACGCTCCTCCCGCAGAAATAGTAGCCGACGCCGCCGTCCTCTCCGTTGCCTCCGCCTCCCGGCCGGCAGCAGGTCCCCAGGGCTCGGCCTTGTACAGGTCGACCTCGCGGAGCATCGGCGGGGCGAAGCCGGCGTCGGCCACCTTCGGAGCGCCGAGGTAAAGCGTGAGCAGCTCCTCGTCAGTCGGACGGAACCGGAAGCCTGGCGGCAGCGGCATAAAGCGCGGCCGCGGCGCGATGGCCATCATCAGCTTCCATATCCCTGGGATCCGTGAGGATTGGAGTCAACACGGCGAACCAGCGGGCGGAGTGATGGTGCGATCGATGAAACCGATGGAGCGAGCAATTTATAGTGCAGGCCGCCTGCGCCGCCTGCAGGGCAACAACGGCGACCTCAGGTCTCACGCGCGTATTTGGCAAATTGCTGCTGTGACAAACGTTACAAACACACGTCGACATGTACGTATATTTGCATGTACAAGAACCTAGTCGATCCACGTCGGTGCAAGATTTTGCTCCTACAACTCTCATCCCAAATTATAAGTATTAAGAAACTTGAGAGCTAAAGTATATCAACTTTGATCAAATTGGTAGGTATAACCCCTGCGGTCGCCCCGTCGTCGTCCCGATGGCGACGCGGGGCGCGGAACCTCTAGCCGCCGCCGCCTCCCCACGGATCCTCCCCGCCCCGGCGCCCGTCTGAGCGGGTCGCCCCTCCTGCGCGGCGCTTCATTTAGTTGCGGCGGGGCGCTCTGGACTCCGCGCGTGCTGCGCGCGTGACGCACCGGCTCCACGGAGGGTGGCTCCCGCGCAGCGAGGTCTAAACCGCGGCGTCGCGTCCATTGGCCTCCGGTTCCGTGCAGCCCTAGGCCGGCGGATAGGCCGTCTTTGCCGACGCACTTGGCGCGAGTGAGGGCAGCGCCGACTCCAAGCGCAGTGGCGGCGTTCGCGCGCGCGGGTCTTGACAACCTCGGTGGTGGGCGTGGCCGCGCGACGCGCGTCGGCCGGCGAGTGCGGTCGCAGCGGGCGACGGCCTACTTACGGTCGGCAGCGGATGGTGCGGTGCTGTTGAGCGAGGTCGCCGCCGGCCTCTGTCCGGGCGCGGCTTCTACGCGTCGCGTCTCCCGCCGGACGTGCGGGCGTCGGACATGGTTGCCGCGAGCCAGCCGGTACGTGGCCGGGCGATGCTGGCGACAAGAAGGCTGGGTGCTCTCCTTCTCCCCACCTGGCTGATGCTTGGTCGCGCCGCCCGCGGCGGGCGATGCCGCGCCGCCGACGGTGCCGATGGGCGGTGCCCTGCGCCGCAGTGCACCGAGCTCCTCCCGTAGAGCGGTGTGGAAGCGCAGTGTGCCGACTTGCCACGGCCATTGCAGTTTGATCCGGGGTGAAAAGCTTCGGTCCTCTATGGGCGTGCGGCGGCGGCGCCATTTGGCCACAACGTCGTCCTCACTGGAGCGCCGCGCATTCGGAGACCGGCTACCGCTACGGCAGAGCGGCGATGCGGTACGGAGGTGTTGCCTAGCGCGTGGAGAGCCTTTGTGGTCGCGTGGTCCGATGGTTGGCGGGAAGGTCGCGAGGAAGCCCACGGAGTCGCCGGAAGTCTCCCCGGTTGCGAGTGGCGCAAGGTCCCCATGCGATCTCGGTGGCGGTGGCAGGTGTTACTCTCGGAAGCGCCTCGCACGTCTGCAGTCCCTAACAAAGTGGAGTGAGAGGCGTTGGATGGCGAGCGCAGCGAGTAAATTTCCGGCGATCGATTGGTTTCCAATGGCGCGCCGCGACGGGATCTGGCGACCCAAAGCGCGATGGCGGGGATTCGACGGATGCGGTGTCGCGACTTGTGGAGGATGGTCCCATGCGGCGGCGGAGGTCCAGTATGCGCGTCGAGATTAGGCCAGCCTCGCGCCTTTAGCGTGGCACAGCGTTTGGTGGCATGTGACGACGCGCCAATTCTCATCGAAACGCTTGCTTTTCGGCTCCCTTTCCCGTGAGGGTGGTGGGTGTACCGCTCGTGCCGTGTTTGTGTTTTACATTGTGCCGCGGCTCGCGCTAGGGTGCGCGGCCTGACGTCCCAACCTGCAAGCCAGAGCGCCTACGTACATCTTCCATCCACCTCGTTTCATCAGCCGAGCGTCTCAGCCGAGGTTGAGCCGGATGGCGGCGCAAAGCTTGCGAGCTGAGCTAGTCCGACTCGGGCACCTAGACGCTGCAGGTGGGTAAGTACCCTACACACATTTGTATGGTTTTTTTCTCGACCCGGTTTCCAGCAAAAACTGGCGTCATTTGCCTTTTCCTTTTATTCGTCTAATAGAAATCACGGCAAAGCTTTTGCCGTCATTTCTAAAAGATTATAAGTCTATAACATATATAGTACCAACTCAGTATCATTAGATATTAATTATATTTTCATAGTATAGGCCTATTTTATGTTATAAATATTTGTAGTCGAAAAGAAAAAACTTTTATTAGAACTTAAGTAATAATGTCTTTTACAAGAAAGAGTGACAATCCACTCCGGAAGAGAACCAAAAACACCTGACTCTCCCTAGACCTAATCCCAAACTACGTCAAACAATGCGCCAAATTATTCTAGACTCTATTAATCAGATTATATGGATCAATTAGCCGCCAACCTCACGAGCCTCTCAAATGAGCTGCCAGATTGCCGAATGATTGGTGGTTCTTTGTAGTTCTTCTATAATTCTGGTTAAGCTAGAGATATTTTGAAAAATTTTTAAGATTTTTAAAAATAACTTATAATTTCAAAATGGAGTGAGTACTATATACTACGCCTGCCTGTTCTTTTTATCGGAGCATGTATATGTTACCCTATAAGTTCCTTTATTCTTAGTTCACACCTGCGCTTTACAAACACATATGCATGTATGTGTATTTATAAAGGGAACATACCTATTGTAACCAACATCTCCGCGCAAAACCATGCAAACCAATAGCGTGGGATGCACACTGAGAGAGTGTGAAAAGGGGATTTACAAAAAGTGTGATTAAGGGCTGAGCGGTTAAGTGTAAAAATTACCTAATCCCCGTGACTCTTGGATCAACATCCCATGGTCCAAATTAAAAATTTTTGCATGGTTTGCACTAGATATGTTCGCATTTCTAATATACTAAACTAACATATATCAAAAACCATAAACTTATATATATACACTTCATTGTTGAGAGATGTTCCACATAGTCCCTCCGATTAATTAATTATAGAAAAAGTATATTATATGTGCATGGTGTAGATCTACTTATGTGGTGTCCAACAAGTTTAAAAATTATTTTATAATTTTTAAGTGTTTTTACTATAATTTTTCAAAAGATTCAAATAAAATAAAAATTGAAAACAAATAGGAAAAACCATACTTCACTGCAGCAAAACTGCTCCAGGGAGGTAAAATACACAAGGTTAAGAGGGGTGGTTTGCTCGGTTTTGAAGTTGACATAGGAAAAGGGAAATTTCGTGATACGAGAAAAGTGGACATTTTTCCCATTCAATATCTGATGACGTAAATATTATGACTGTTTGGGCCTGTCTCGAGACCTTCTTCAATTATGGGCGAATGCATAAGCAAAAATTCAGGCCCAGTGCCTAAAAGCTTACCATTCAATTGCGGGCTTCAAATCGGTTAGGAAGGAACGAATGCAAAAGATGAAAAAGCCCGATTCACTCCCCAACTATCATAAAAGTTTACTTTTCCTCCCTCAACTCGAGAAAACCGCACATATCACCTCCCTCAACTTTTCAAACCATGCAAATTACCTCCTCGAGTGGTTGAAGGTGGATTTGCTACAGTAACCGCGTTTGCTACAGTGCGCAGCGGGTTTGCTACAGTCACAGTGTCTCTTTGCCTTTCCTTTTTAGAAAAATCTGATGATCTTTAAATCATAGTAAATTATAGAGAAAATCATAAAATAAAAATCTAATTTTATTGGAGTCCACATGATTAGATCTATCACAGTGAATATAGATAATATGATATGCTTCAAAGACAAAAGTTTTTGCCACTGAAGGTTTTGTCTTTTTCTCTTTTTATATTTATAATTGCAGTCGCTAACTTTCTATAATTATTTTGTTAGACAAAAGCACACCGATATTATATCTTCTACCGTAGACCTACTCATGTGGAGTCTAAATCAAAAATTCGATTTTTATTTTATGATTTTTCTCGCGATTTACTATGATTTTTAAAGATTCAAATTTTAAAATAAAATAAAAAGAAAAGACAAAATCTTTTAGCAAAAACTTTATACCAAAGCATATCAAATTATATATTCACATGTAGATCTAATCATACGGAGTCCAACAAAAATTTGATATTTTTATGATTTTTCTATGATTTATTATAATTTTTCAAAGATTCAACGATAAAAATAAGTACTGGTACTGTAGCAAAACCCACTGATACTGTAGCAAAACCACGGTTACTGTAGCAAATCCACCTTCAGAACCGTTCGAGGGAGGTAATTTGCATGGTTTGAAAAGTTGAGGAGGCGATATGTCCGGGTTTTCGAGTTGAGGGAGGAAAAGTGAACTCTCGCGACATTAGTTGGGGAGGGAATCCAGACGGGCCACGACGCCCACGCCATTCCACTATTTTTGGCCGCTCGATTCGCGATCCGACGGTTCAGCTCGCCTCCTCCGCTCTCATATATAACAGCCTAACCCTAACCCTAACCCTCTCCCGCCTCTCCTCCGCACTCGAGCCGCTTCTTCCCTCTCCCTCCCTCTACTCTCTCTCTCGCTGGCGAC
>JADLZK010002012.1:0-69907 GCA_015847255.1 Hyparrhenia diplandra | reverse complement strand
CAAACTTTCTAGTTCTCCGCAGAATCAAAGATGAGGCGAAGTTTGTGGTTGGCTGGGGGCAAAATGCCTTTCGACCCTTCTTGCGCCCTCTTAGTTTCGCTTGTACGTATTTTCTTCTTGTATAGCTTTGTAACTTTTTCTTTGTGTAACGCCGTCCCGCTTAACTTCTCCTTTTAATATAGCGGCAAGTGCCGGTTCCTTCAAAAAAAAAAAAAAAAAATTGAAGCGTAAAGGAGACGGATTGGGTGGCTGGGAAAAAATACAAACATTTTCAAAACAAAGTACATCGGTATGCAAAATTGGTGAAGTCCATAATCGCTGAGCAAATCTTGTCAGATAAAGTTGATGGTGTTCGGCCGTCCAAAGATATTCGCAAAGAAGCCAGGCGGTGGAACAAGATCAGCGGCGGGCGCCGATGTTGCTGCCCACCAGCCCTCGCCAGCACCCGTCATCTGACGCCGCCGCCGCCCGTGATCATCTCATCATCAAGCAAGGTCGGGCTTACTACAACGACGATCGCACCCGCCGCCGTCACCCAACCCTTAGGCGATCAGATCGGGCCAGAAAAAGCGAGCCAGAAGGCAGGGAGGGGAGGGCAGCGGCCAACCTTCGCCTCGAAAGCATGGTGGAGGGCCTTCACCGCCACGTCGCGAGGTCGACGGCGCTGGCCGGCACATTGCAGAGCGTGGAGGCGCGAAAAGTGAAGAGAGAGGATGCGCTCTACGCATATATATCGGAGAAGGAGGGGAGCGGGTATTCATGGCCAAACCACAGGTAGGGGAGGAGATGGCTGAGCGGCGTCCGGGTAATGGACGCGCACGGCGAGGGGAAAAGCCAGCCGCTGTCACGACGATCCGTGCTCTTGACGAACTGAACATAGGGAAGACGTTAGGACAGAATCCCAAGAGCGGAGGTCCAGCAAGGAAGGGGAGGAGACGGAGTGGGCAGGTGGAAGGGGGAAAGAGTACGCCACTAGGCGCAGTGGAAGGAGACGACACGTAGTCGGGGAAGGGGAAGAGGCCGCCGCAGGGGAAGGAGGAGGACCAAGAACCGAAGCATGCTGATGTGTCACCTCTGCATGTGCGTAGAAGTCCTCCAAAGGACCTCCTTTATATAGGGGTTATAGATTTGCTCTAATTCTAACACAATATATTTTTAAGAACTTCATCATCCCTTCTAAATCTTTAAAACTCCATGCAAGTAATCAACGGCAACATGGAGCCGCCCAACTTGGTACGCATAGCCACGGCCTTGTTGACCTCGCGTGTCACCATTGAAAGATGGATTGTTTCATCCCATTTTGTTGTATCCGAAAGTAACTGGAGGTACATGCTTTCTTTGAAAATGATTTTAGCTCGACTTCTATGTAGATGTTTTTCTAAGGGCACTCACAATGCATCGAGTCTAACCTTATTTATTATCATAATATTTATTGCACTTTTGCTGATGCCTGATGTGGCAGCATATTTATATTTAGAGAGGAAGAAAAAACAAGATTTCAAGTCTTATTTGGACTCAAGTTCACATTACCTAAGGTAATAATAATCTTAGACTCTATAGTAGAGTCCCATTGTGAGTGCCCGATAAAGTTTAAAACCCTTTTCAAAAACATTTGGCAAATAGTTTCTCTTGTTTCCCAAAAAAAAAAATAGGTGAAATATCTAATGTCCGAACTACCTTTACCTAGGAGACAACTATTATCAATTGGCAAGGTATTTATGTCAACTAATTCCTTGACCTCCTTGCAAAGCTACTCTAGTACCATTTATAAATAAGAATAGCTAAGTTCATCATTGAATGTATTGTTATAATCTACCTATGTGATATTATTAATGTTGATGACTTGATTTAGAACAAAATTAAAATGTTGTTTAATTATTTTCAGATGAAGCTAGTAATAGTTCTCTGGCATGGCCTTGTCCCTCCCTAACGTTGCACAATCTTCATAGTAACTCATAATTACTTTTTGTAATTAGTTATCACTAATCACTAGAGACTATGAGTAAATAAGTCTTCTCAAGTAATCTGTGTTCTGTAATATCTTTTATCACAACATACTCACAGGCTTAATTGCGCTTGAATCCTAGCTAGCGGTAAAGTCTCCTCGTCTCATCGTATGGGTTGGTGGTGGTACAAACGACGAAACGCGTCGTGTTCAAGTCCAACAGCAAGTGTCAGACAGAGTCGTTGGATCGATCGACTAATTAAAGGGCGGCGGGCGGGGCGCTGCCTGCTGCTTCAGCCTTCTCCACGTCGGCCGCGGCAACAGCCTTCTTCTCTTCACCGGCGGCCGCGTCCCCGCCGTCGTCCTCCCCCCCGCCGGCGCCGTGCGCGACGTCGTAGGTGGCGTGGAGGCCGACGAGGACGTAGTAGACGAGCATGACGGCGGTGCAGACGCCGAAGCGGATGAAGGCGTCCTTGCCGAGCGAGCCCATGAGGAAGAGATTGGTAGCGATGGACAGCGAGGGCAGCCACGGCACGAGCGGTACGCCCCACACCTTTGGCGCCCGCGCGCCGCGGGCACCAGCAGCTGGATGCCCAGCGTGCCGGCCACCCACGCCGGCACCAGCACCACGTATCCCTTCCACCCCTCCGGCGACGTGCCCCAGTAGGCGGCGATGCCGATGGACGACGCGATGATGAGCATCAGCAGCGCCGTGAACCGCACGGCGTGCGTCCGCGTGGTGACGCCCCGGACGTAGTAGCGGCGGACCAGCAGCGCCGTGGCCATCATCATGAAGATGAAGAGCGTGCTGACGGAGAGCAGGCTGGAGAGGACGTCGAGGCTGGAGAAGAGCGCGATGCAGGCGCTGCAGAAGGCGATGAGCGCGGTGGCGTGCACGGGGGTGCCGGTCCTGGGGTGCACCAGCGCGAACACGGGCGGGATGATGTGGCTCCGCGCGATGTGCGTGGTGTAGCGCGCCTGCCCCAGCGCGCCCACCAGCAGCACCGTGGTCATCCCCTTGAGCGCGCCCAGCGCCACCACGTACTGCGCCCAGTGCATCCCCACGCTGGCGAACGCCACCGAGTAGGCGGCGCTAGTGTCGATGGCCGTGTACGGCTGCATCATGCTCAGCACCAGCGCCATCACGCAGTAGATGGCCGTGATCACGGACATGGACCCCAGCAGGCCCAGTGGGATGTCCCGCGACGGGTTCTTGGTCTCCTCCGCCATGGTCGCGATGTTGTCGAAGCCGCCGTACGCGAAGTAGACGATCGCCGCCGCCTGGAACACGCCCTTCGCGCCGTTCGGCATGAAGGGCCGGAGGTTGGCCGGGTTGGCGTGGACGAACCCGGCCACGATGACGAAGGCGATGACGACGACGTGCACGGCGGACGCGACCCAGTTGACGCGGGAGGTGCCCTTGGCGGTGAGCATGGCCAGCGTGGCGGTGACGGCGATGACGACCACCGCGATGGGGTCGAGCTCGTCGTAGCCCGGGCGAGCCCCGGCGCGTGGATCCGCAGCGCGCTGGCGGGCTTGTTGATGAGCGAGCCGAGGTACGACGTCCAGGACCGCGCCACGGCCGCCGTGCCGATGATGCTCGAGGATGAGGTTAGCGGCGGCGATGAAGGCCGCGACGTCGCCGAGCTCGACGCGGAGGTACGCGAAGGAGCCGCCGGCGACGGGGATCTCGACGGCGAACTCGGTGTAGCAGAAGACGGAGAGCATGGCGGAGAGACCCGAGGCGACGTAGGAGAGCACGATGGCGGGTCCCGCGTGGTCGTGCGCCTCCTGCCCCGTCAGCACGAAGATGCCGGCGCCGATGACGGAGCCGAAGCCGAACCAGGTCAGGTCCCACCACGTGAGGCACCGCCGCATCTCGTTCTCGCTCCGGCGCCGCATCGCGCCCAGCTCCGCGGCGTCGGTGGACCGCCCCGCGAGGCGGTCCCGGAGGCGGGCGGGCGTCTCGCCCAGCGCACGACGGTACGCGCCCCAGCTCGCGAACGACGGCTCCGGGAAGAAGTCGTCCCTGTGCCACCGCCAGTAGCTCCTAGCCGGTGCTGCGGCCTGTTTTCCTACGCCATCGTCGTACTCCGCCATGGCCGCAATCCTTGCCTCCCGCTTCTTCGTGTCAAGGTGGAGTAGCTGGGCTCGGGAGTGTGTGTGGCGACTGGCGAGCTGCTGCGGCCTCAGATATGGGAGTGCGGATAATTGGTCGCTCGATCTCTCGGTCGCTGTCTCGCCGAGCCGGACGTCTTGGCTTGGAATTTTTGCGCTCCACGACCCAGGAGGCAGGGAGGCACAGGCACGCAGACGCGGCTACTATACTCTATTCAAACGCCGGTTGCGTTGGGTTGCATGTCCTGTCTGAGAACTGCTGCGCGGGGCGCCGATCGCCAGCATTTCAGCAAAACCGGCGTTCTGGTTGTTGGTTGTGATTGGACGCATTGCGTTTTCCATGACGTACTACGTGTCACCAAAATCTTGAACTGCTATGGATTGCAAAGGCAAATTTGGAAAATGAACCATGAACAGCTGCTGAAGCAGGCAGAAGCTAGCACGTTCTTGGTCCATACATATCTGAGCCGAACTGGTCGATGTGTCCTGTTTTTAATTTTTTGAGAATCTTATACTGACCTTAAATTAAAAAGCTCAAAACTATAAAGTTGTACACCCTCCGTCCACAAATAACTCATCATGTTGACTTAAGACATCATGACTTCTCATCTTATTCAATTTTTTATATTGACACCATCCATTTTGATATGAGTTATTTTATCATTATAGATATTTTAATAATGATTTATTTATTTCCTAAATTATGTAAAAATTTGAATAAGATAAATGGTCAAACATAATATCTTAAAGTCAACATGATGAGTTATTTGTGGATGGAGGAAGTAGATACCATCGAAGAGCTATAACTTTCATATAGAAAGTATAATGGACAGCATATAAAAAATATATGATAATTTCAAGAAGACAAGCAATTAATATATTGCTAAAAAAATTTATTTTTTTTTATCGCCTTAGCGACCTTAAATTAAAAATTCAAAACTAGAAATTTATAGATATCATCGAGAGCTAATTTTTTTTATAGAAAAATCATCTTCATCGAAGATCGCTTGAAAAAAGATATATTTTTAGAATATTCTAGAGATCGTAGCTAAAGGACCCGATTCTCTATTTTTATTTTTGTGCAGAAGAATTTTTCTCGATTGCAAACGCATTGGTCAGGCTACTTGTCCTCTCTCTTTTTTGAAAGGACGTACACCTGCTTCTTTGGATGATTGCATTGCAATGTGTGTCAGTGTGTGTGAGAGAGAAAGATGGTTTGCATATGCGCTGACTCGTCTGATGATACAAGCCATATGGGTGCGGTGCTGCGACACAAAACAAGGACATGCACGATTCGCCGGCGTGCGATGCGAGCGAGAGCGAGCTCCAGCTCGTTGGTCAACAGATTCGCTCGGAATTGGTGCACGCCGGCAAGTCGAGAGCTCCGTAGCGCTTGGAGCCACATGTGCGGGACCGCGGTCGCGGAGGAAACCGACACGGGCGAGCGCGACAGCGGGGAGGAATCCTCCAAAACTCGCCCATCGGGGCCGTCGCAAGTGGCGTCCGCGGATCACGCGGCATCACAGTGCCGTTGCACTGTCGTTTGGCTTGTTCACACCCACCACCAATACTCTTCTTCTCCATCGGAGTTGCGTGCCCTCAGGGATGGGTTTGCCTAGAATGATGGTGCCGAATGGAGTTTTGGAAGTACGTAACCATGACGCTGAAAATAAATTAAATCCCTAGGTTTTTCTGACAGAAGATTGGCTACAGACTGTTATGGAGTGTGTGAGTGTGACGCAGAGAGACAATGTGAACGGTGAATTATGGTCTAAGCAATGATGTAATGGGTTCAAGGTAGGTACGCCCCCTGAGCCACAAGCATAAACAAACCATCTTTTTGTTTGCTGATGATTTATTTGTTGTTACTCGTGAAAGCAAACCATCTCTATAAATTTCTCTGGATTTATTTGCATCCGATATGCTCGGGTCATCAATGATCAACAAAAGGTGAGAATAATGGAATACAAGCTTGAAATTGAAGCAAAAACACTAATTGTAGCTCATAAAAACACCACCATGTTGTCTTTGAATATTGGAATACTAGCTTGAAATTGAAGCAAAAACACTAATTCTAGCTGATAAAAACACCACCATGTTGTCTTTGAATATTGGAATACTAGCTTGAAATGAGAATATTTGGGCGCTGGCAGGCTGCCAAGGGCCGTGAGGGTGGTCCGTGTGACTTTTCATAAGGCGAGAGTAGTTTTTATCAAAAATAAGGTGAGAGTAAGTCGTCACTAAATTTCGTGTGACGGTTAATCGTGATTGCGTGAATCACATTGCTTCAGTACGTAATTTTAGGATGTAACACTTCAAATTGAAATATTGCATTTACAGCTGTTGAAAAAGCTAATTT
The DNA here is from genome assembly GCA_015847255.1 of Hyparrhenia diplandra. Lineage (NCBI taxonomy): Eukaryota > Viridiplantae > Streptophyta > Magnoliopsida > Poales > Poaceae > Hyparrhenia > Hyparrhenia diplandra. Next base: position 63,485 of record JADLZK010002012.1, on the reverse strand, counting down.
CCATGTTTAGACTGCACCACACTACCCTAGCCTAAAGTCTCGGTAGTCTATTTAAGCAACTTTAAAGATATAAAATAAAAGAATCAAGGATAAATTGTTTTCAATGACAGGCAATAATATCTTGGTCAAAGCAATTGCGATATCCTCTTGTGACATCACTTAAACCTTGTGTGGTGAGACGATCAATACCACGATATAGGTCGTCGTTTCTTATTGGCATGACAAGAAAGTAAAAAGGAGATGCGTTCCAAATTATAAGTTATTTGATTTTTTTGTTTATCTATTTTGCTATTTTTTTATTCATCCATTTTGTTAGATATCTAGACATATTATTATATTTAGATGTATAATAAAATAAATTTATCAAAAAAAGTTAAAGAGGCTTATAATTTAGAAACGGAGGAGTATATTGGTTATCGAGTGATCCATTGAGAGATTGTTTGGATTCAACCATTCCTCTTTGAAATACCCTTGATCCCCTCTCATCCACTCTAATACCTAATGGGAATAAATGATCCAAAAGAACCTTAAGTAGTCAAAACTTTAAGGAAAATGGACGGTCCTTTTCTTTTTGATATTGGGATAGATCCGGCTCAGTAACACGTATTTACTCTCTACAATTCGGCTGAACTTCCTCGCCAATGCGGCTGGCCACGGTAGTAAAATTAATTTTTGACTGTTCGATCATAGCTTGGACGTCTGGATCTAGATTAAGTTACCGTGTCCAGTTAAATATCTACCGTGCCTGCCCCTCGCCTCGCAAAAAAAAAAAAAAAACGGACCCAGAAACTTCTTTCCTCTCCGTCACCATCCAGATCCCGCAGCGCCGCGGGAAGCCACGGCCGCCGCTGGCGCCTCCGCCTCCACTCCACCTCTGCCCTCCCTCTCCGCTTCCCTCTCCCCCCCCCTCCTCAAGCAGGCAGTGCGACGGCGGCGGCGGTGGCGCGGGCTTCGTACGGCCGCCGGTGCCGGCCCTGGCGGTTGCCGTCTCCGGCCACGGCGCAGAGGCAGCGGGCGCCGCCGGTGGCTGCCGGCGCTCACCTCTCCGCGGCGCGTTCTGGTCCCAGCTGCTCCGCGGTTCGTCGTGTCGTCACCTGTGTTCAATGAAACCCTACCTGCTTGTGCTCATCTTCTCGACACGGTTTCCAACGATTGAGGTACGTATAACATCTCCACCATGTCAAGCGCTCTTACATGATTTTTCACAGGATGTGTGGATTGGAGGGGGAACATGTTGCACCGTTCTGAATCCATCAGATTAGGCATAGGTATAACAAAAATATTTTTTTCCCATGTTTTCTGCCACGCTGCAGCTCAAGGGGGCATCAAGATATGTTGACATAATAATGAATTAATCAACGCCCTGTGAAATTAGATGAGTCAGGTAAGTATACTGTTAGTTCAAAGCCTCAGCAAATCGTTAAAATAGTGAACTAAACAATGCTATTATACCGGCATATACAGTGCTCATTTGAGGCAGGCCATTACCACATATATACATTCAAAATGTACTACTTCATTTCCCAAAAGTTCACATTACTGAATTTAGTTTTCCACTATCACTTACCAAGATTCTTCTATAATTTGGCTGTCATGTAAAAGAGATATTTGTCTCTCAGTAAATACTTCATGCTTCTTCAGCTTAATATGTCATCAGCTTTGGCATGTTTAGCAATCAATTAGGACAACCACTTCAGATAGCAGATCTTTGGCAAATTACTCATGGATTATTTTTTTGTTGCTTCATAATTTCTTAATCTAGATAGTCCAAAAAATAATCCTTTTACTATGTTCAGAGTTGAGTCAATGATCATGAACAATGTTGATTCTGTTTTTGCCGTCTCTTCTTACCTGTTCCATGATAATTAAGGCAATGGTGAATTGGTCATTTCTGATTTTTCATCCCTTTGAACCATTTGTATTTTGTGTACTTTGGGGGCACCAGTGACAAGTAGTATTTATTACCGTTCTGATACGAACATACATCATAACCATAGTCTGACTTTGATTTTGTAGAAATAAATAGGCGATGGGACAAGGACATAGAGAGCAGCTTTCCAAGGCTGCAAATAGAGTGGTAATGTTCTCTCTATTCTAAAGATGTGCCACTTTCCCTACTTTTTGGATAGGATTATTGGTTTTGTGTACTTATTAGTTTTCCCTACAGTCCCACGGATGGAGTTTGGGTCAGCACCAGTCCCAGGATAGTGGCATATCAGGTGCTCTTTCATCACCTTGCTGGACAATATATTTGAGAAAGATAAAATGGCCACAAAGCTACAGGTTTGCCTACTTATGTCAGATTTCCGTTGCTTTGCACACCTGCAGTTGCTCAACAATTACCTATTTAGGTATTTTGATTTTGACTATAGTTCTATGTTTGTCGTGCAGCAGGCAATAAGATTTATAGAGTTGAATCCTGCCTTCTAAATGCCATGTTCCCTGTCATTGTTTGCCTTAGGATTTAGACTTTGCACTAACACAATTTTAGTTTTATGTTCCACAAAATGAACGCCGTCACAAAACCACCCCCTAATTTTGCATACACACTATATTCTCTCTGATTTTATTTTATCTCTAGATATAGAGTTCATGCAGTATCTGTTGAAGAAAGCTAATTGGTACATACCATCAACTTAAGTTTGGTAAATTTGCCACATACAAATTGCTATACCTGCCTGTTTTATTTTAGACTTCATGTTATACCTTGGGTCCTAACAAGAAAAAAAAGAATCATATTCTTTGCTCTGTATGCTGCTTTCAGAGTTGGGGTTTGACTGATTGAGTCTAATAGAAAAGATAATAAGATTCGGTGTTGCTATTATCTTCATAGGATATGTTGTCCTTTGCTTTGGCAAAAGGAACCACATTCTTTCTTCGCCTCTGCTTTGCCTTCTTTCTTAAAAACATTTCTATAACAAATTCTTGGTGCTTGAGCCATGCTTGCTTGCTTCATTCTTGGTTTCAGGGTACCAGGCCATATTTTTTAAATTACATGTTTTTTTTAATTATCTGTCGGGCCTACCGAGTGTAATACTTGATGTTTAGTTGTCATCAAAGCAGACAATATGAAGCAGCATGTTAGCAGCCTAGGACAAGGCTAAAGAAGGGAGCTCGACTATTTTCTGAACATATGGGTTCTGCTGCTGGGTATGAGGATCTATGCCCTTCTCTGATACATGCCTACTGCACTTCTTTGATAATTTGAACCTGTTGCTTTCCTAACTATGGTTATCATACAGAGGACTATCTGAGATTTATTCCATCAATGTTCCCTACCTACCAATAAATTAGTTAGCTTCTGTTCTACCATGGCACAACATGTCTTTGTGATACCGCCTTAGTAAATGTCTCGCAACGCTACATTCGCCTTAGCACTTCACCCAACTTCGAGCTATTTAATCCTCTGTTAGAAGGTCATGGCCATGCCCCAACACAAAAGCAGGTTAATCCTCTACATCTAGGGAAAATAGTCTTTCCAAGTTAGGTATGCTCATGGTAATTAAAGAAAGGAATTGAAACACAATAGAGCCAAGATCCCTCATTCAAACGTAGGTCCTAAATTATCATTCATATCAGCAAAAAAAAAAGATCCCTGGACACTTTTTTTCAGGTGTTGGACTTCAAAGGAACTCAAGTATATTTTCTGCATCTAGGTTCCTGTACTTTAATTGCCAGAGGCCCTTTAGTTTACCTATATACACTAACTGCAGTGTTTTATTTATGTGCAGCTCAATGGTACACACTGCATCCTCTTCGTCAGTAAACATGCCATGAACAGATTCCAGTGATTGTGCTCGCCATCATCAGCGCACCAGTCCACCATGGACTTTCAGGAGTACGTATGCATTCACCCATCACCCACCTCTATATATAAAAAGTCGAGTGTGGTAGTTGCATTCTATGTGGTCACACACGCTCGATTATTAGAATTCTTACTAGATCTGCCTAATTAATTTCAGGTCGCTGGTGTTAGATATATGGGTGTATAGAGTTTTTCCTCTTTTGTGTAAGGGCCTTTGTGCATATTTGCATGCCCTCTCTTGTACATGTATTGGGCTGTTGCCCCCATGGAATATCTGAGCTCCATTCCTAACATGGTAACAGAGCTAAGGTTCTAGGGTTAGGGCTCAACTCTTCTCCTCCTGGCGCCCTCGCCTGGAGCTCCGTCGCCGGTCGGCTCTCTCCCTCGCGTGCTATTCCCGTTCTTGGCGTTCTCCGTGGCTGGGCGCGGCACCTCCGTCGCGCACCCCCCTGCGGCCGGTAGCGCCCCTTCGTCGCGTCGCCGGGCGGCGGTGCTGTCGCGAGCCCACCACAGCTCTCGCCGCTGGCGCCCTTCTGTCGCGGCGCCCTTCCCTCCGCTGCTCTGCTGGCGCGGCTCTCCTCTGCAGCTGTGCGTGCTGCTCTGTTCTGCAGCGTGCGTGCTGCTCTGTTCTGCAGCCGTGAGTGCTGCTCTGTTTCTGCTGCTTGCTCGCTCTGCTTTGCTGCTTGCTCTGCTCTGCGGTGCGGCTCTGCTGCTGCTGCTGTCACAATTCTGCTAAGCGCTGTCGCACCAGCGTCTCGAGTTGGTGTTGAGTAAAAAAAAAAAAAAAAAGAAGAAGTAGGATGGCATCTCCTCCTGTTCCTCTCTCTCTGGAGGTGCTCAGATTCCGCGTTGTCCGGTGATTTTTGATGGCACCAATTATCATGATTGGGTTCCACATATGCGTTGGCATATCGCGTGGTCTTCGGCTTTGGGAGTTTCTCGGTGGTGAGCTACCTTGTCCAGCGTTACTTTGATCGTCCAAGACAGCCCGGTGATTCCTCGAGAAAAAATCAAGAGGAACAAAAAGAAGTTGCGTGAAGATTATGATGATGATATGGCCTCTTACATGTCTCATTTTCGGGCTTATCGGACTTGGTTGGATGAAGATGCTCGTCTTTGGGGCTGTTCTTCTTGCTAGTATGGAAAAAGCATGTGGCGGGAGAGGTTACTCGGCTTGATCATGCTGCTCAGATGTGGGCCTTTTCGTCGGCGCTATGAGCCCTCCGGTCGGTCCACTTATATTGCCGCTTTACGTCGGGAGCAGCTGTTACAGCCGGGGTGACGATTCAGTTGAGGACTTCTTTCGACGAGTTATCTCGCGATATGGCGTGAGCTTGACACTCTTAGTCCTCGGTTGTCCCCCTGGATACTTGTGACTCCCGCGAGAAAGCAACGAGTCACCTCGAGCTTCGTCGCACATATGACTTCGACTCGTCTGCGTGCTGAATTTGAGCCTCTTCGTGCTCAATTACTTGCTCGTGAGCCTTGTGTGTCTTTGATGGAGGCTCTTGCTTTGCTTTCGTAATGAGGAGACTCGTCTTCGTTCGCTGGTCTACCGATCGGCGCCCTCGCCCGGCAGCTCGGTCCGGCATTCTTAGTTCTCCCAAAGTGCACCCTTCAAGACCGGCGGCTCGGGGACTCGCGATTCGGTGGCCTTCATTGTAACCACCGTGGAAAAGATGGGCATGATGAGGATCCTTTATTCAGGAAGAAGAGGCGGCTCGGATCTCGTCGAGGTGGTCGTACTTCACAGCTCGGTCTCGGCATCCCGATGCACAACAGGGGAGATACTCATGTTACTTCGTCGTCTTACTGTTCCTGCACCTACTAGAGCTTCGGTTTCGAGTTCTGCCACCACTGGAGCTGCTGGCTCTGTCACTCATGCCCCAGTACTATCTGCTGCCACTCCTCAGTCTTCTATTGAGAGACCACCATCCACTCCAGGTATCTTGCCATGGATTCTTGATTCCGGTGCTTCTTTTCATATGACACCTGACAGTACCTGTCTTTCTTCTATTTGCTCTCCTTCCATTCCTCTCACTGTTCAAACTGCCGATGGCTCATCTCTTTCAGTTGTTGGCTGTGGTTCTCTTTCTTCTTCTTCATTTCAAGTTCCTAAAGTTTCTTATGTTCCCGATTTGACCATGCAACTTATTTACTGGCCCAACTTCTGCGATCATGGTTGCCGTGTTATTCTTGATTCTCACTCTTGTCGTGTTCGGGATCTCGGCCGCGGGTCTTCTAGTTGGTGCGGCCCTCGCCGCCGTGATTCTCGGCGTCTTTGGGAACTTGATTGGCTTCGTCTTCCTTCTCACGCGCCTCTGCGGTCTTGTGGGCTCTGCATTTCCTACATCGGCGTCTTCTTTTGCTCGCGTGGCATCATCGCTGGGACATCTATGTGGTTCCGTTTATCGGCTCTTGTTCGTCGTGGTGTTACGGGAAACGTTTCCGGTGATGTTTCTTTAGATCACCGTCGGGGGATGTAAGCTTGGCAAATGTATCCGGCTTCCATATCCCTCTAGTAGGTCTATGTCCCAGCGTCCTTTTGATCTTGTCCATTCAGATGTATGGGGTCCAGCACCTTTTGTTTCAAAAGGGGGTCATCAATATTATGTCATATTTATTGATGATTTCTCTCGCTTCACATGGGTGTATTTCATGAAACATCGTAATGAAATGTTATCCATATATAAAACTTTTGCTCAGATGATTCGCACTCATTTTGATGCTCCTATTCGTGTTTTTCGAGCCGATTCTGCTGGGGAATATCTTTCAGGTGCTCTTCGCCAATTTCTTTACTCGGCGGGGGGACTCTCCCCCACAATTTTCTTGTCCCGGTGCACATGCTCAAAATGGTGTCGGTGAACATAAACATCGCCACCTTCTTGAAATCGCTTTCGCGCTCTTATGATTGCTTCCTCGGTCCCCCCTCATTTTTGGGCTGAAGCAATCTCCACTGCCACCTACTTAACCAACATTCAACCCTCATCTGCTCTCAAAGGTGGCATTCCATTCGAGTGCCTTTTTGGACATCCACCTGATTACTCTAGTCTTCGTCTTTTTGGATGTCTATGCTATGTTCTTCTTGCTCCTCGTGAACGCACTAAACTCACCCCTCAATCTGTTGAGTGTGTTTTCTTAGGCTATAGTCTTTGAGCACAAGGGCTATCGTTGTTGGGATCCGGTTGCTTTCGCCGTATCGCGGATTTCTCGGGGCGTTACTTTCAATGAGTCTCGTCCCTTCTATCCTCGGCCCTCCTCTCGATGTTTCTCCTCGGTCGTTGTTGAGCCTTTGTCCTTCTTAACTTTTCCCGATACACCTCATCCACTATGCTTCCTCCGCCACCTCCACCACCTCCACCACCTTCACCACCTTCACCACCTCCACCTCCACCCTCTCCTCCACCACCACCTCCCACGCCCCTCCGGCTTCCCATGCTCCTCGGTCCATTTATGATTCGGACCTCTTGTGATTCACACCTACTACGGTCGCCCTCTCGGACTTCCTCGCCTTACGGTGAGCCTCCTTCGATGTCTCTTCTCTGTCGAGCCATCTTCGGTTGATGATTCTTTATCTCAACCCTCCTCTCATTATAATCTTCGCGATCGTGGCTCGGCGAAACACGTTGAACGGTATGGTTTTTGCGGCACGCCTTTGAGCCGGCCACATACCATGATGCCATCCGGTCATCCTAAATGGCAACTTGCTATGGCTGAGGAGATTGCTGCTCTTGAGCGCCACGGGCACTTGGGACCTTGTTCCTCTTCCTTCTCATGCACGTCCCATCACGTGCAAGTGGGTTTATAAGATTAAGACTCGCTCTGATGGCTCTCTTGAGCGTTACAAGGCTCGTCTTGTTGCTCGTGGTTTTCAGCAGGAGTATGGCCGTGATTATGATGAGACATTTGCTCCTGTCGCTCACATGACCACTGTACGCACTCTTCTTGCTGTGGCCTCTGTTCGCTCTTGGTCCATCTCTCAACTTGATGTCAAAAATGCCTTTCTTAATGGTGAACTCCGTGAGGAGGTCTACATGCGACCACCTCCTGGCTATTATGTTCCTGATGGCATGGTTTGTCGCCTTCGTCGCTCTCTTTATGGACTCAAACAAGCTCCTCGTGCTTGGTTTCAGCGTTTTGCCTCTGTGATCACTGCTGCTGGTTTTTCTCCGAGCGATCATGACCCTGCTTTGTTTATTCACACATCATCTCGGGGTCGTACGCTCCTTCTTCTTTATGTTGATGACATGATTATCACCGGTGATGATCCAGAGTATATTGCCTTTGTCAAGGCACGTCTCAATGAGCAATTTCTTATGTCTGATCTTGGTTCTCTTCGTTATTTTCTTGGGATTGAAGTCTCTTCCACCTCTGCTGGCATTTATTTATCTCAAGAAAAATACATCCAAGATATTCTGGCTCGCTCTTCTCTCACTGATCATCGTACTGTTGAGACTCCCATGGAGCTTAATCTTCAACTTCGTGCCACGGACGGTCAACCTCTCACTGATCCCACTCGATATCGTCATCTTATTGGGAGTCTTGTCTATCTAGCAGTGACCCGTCCTGACATCTCCCATGCTGTGCACATTCTTAGTCAATTTTCTTCTGCTCCCACCAATATCCATTATAGCCATCTCCTTCGTGTCTTGCGTTATCTTCGTGGGACCATCACTCGCCGTCTTTTCTTTCCGCGTTCTAGCTCTTTTCAACTCCAAGCTTACTCTGATGCTACCTGGGCTAGCGAATCTGAACGTCGCTCCCTTTCTGCCTATTGTATCTTTCTTGGTGGCTCTCTCATTGCTTGGAAGACAAAGAAGCAGACTGCTGTATCTCGTTCGAGTGCAGAGGCTGAGTTGCGTGCTATGGCTCTTGCAACAGCAGAAATCACTTGGCTCCGATGGTTACTTGAGGATTTTGGTGTTTCAGTTTCTGCACCAACTCCTCTTCTATCAGACAGTATCAGTGCTATCAACATAGCTCGTGATCCTGTGAAGCATGAGCTCACCAAACATATTGGAGTTGATGCATATTACACCCGGGCTCAAGTACAGGATGATGTCATTGCTCTTCAGTATGTTCCCTCTGAGCTTCAGGTGGCTGATTTTCTCACAAAGGCGCAGACAAGAGCACAACATCGGTTCTTTCTCTCCAAACTCAGTGTTTGTGATCCACCCTGAGTTTGAGGGGGGGTGTTAGATATATGGGTGTATAGAGTTTTTCCTCTTTGTGTAAGGGCCTTTGTGCATATTTGCATGCCCTCTCTTGTACATGTATTGGGCTGTTGCCCCCATGGAATATACGAGCTCCATTCCTAACAGCTGGCAACGATTCGCGGTGGTCAGCAGGATAAAAGCCCGGTCACACACGGCCATCAATGACATCTGAGGTCACCGCAGATCTGGCCAATGAATTCAGTGCATGCTTCTCCATCAACGACATCAGTTTCACACAACCATACTTCGTCATTCACGAAGCCAACGCCATCTCCTTTCACTGTGAGTGTTGCGCACCAAAAAATTCACCATGCATATTCTGCCATGGTGTCCTGAGTACGAATCTGGCAACCTGCCATGGATGGTACTAGACAACCCCTTAGGTACACACGCTGCTCCTTTTCCCTTCACCCACCCACTGGCAGTTCGTTCTTTTAGACATGTTGCATTTCTATAGCTCAGTCCTAACATTTGCATATTTCTTTCCCTCTTTCCTTTTGCCCCTACTTTTTTTTTCATTTTTCTTCTCTCCAGATAGTGGATCAGTTGGATCGATCATCACTTTAACCGGTTTACATCAGCAGCCTCTGCTGCCTCATCACCAGCCACGTGCATCGATCGGCTACATAAACTGTAAAGAAACAAACTTAAAAGAAACCATATTTACAGCTTTTATGGCTATAATTAGGACCTTAAATATTATCACAGATCTTGTCACTCTCCTCTATAACATTAAAAGCCTTCATCCTTACATTTCAGTGAAATCTGAAAAATTAATGTTGGTTCAGTTTGAGCAGTATTCCATGTAGGACTGCATTTTGTGAACTAAAAGATATTTTGACCATTTCCTGCTCATTTTTTTTCGTTGCCACTACTTGTGACTAAATTTAGCCTGTGTTTGCCTGTCATTCTAATGTTTTTGCCCAATTTCATCTCTTAACATATGCCACTGTTTGATATGTGAAGCATCTGCCTATGTTGATGGTTTGAGATCACTGAGATTATATTCAAAGCCTCTTTGCCTATTATATCTGAAATATTTGTCTTTATAAATCAGGAAGCTGTCGCGAAACCCATAAGGAAAACTACCTGCTGTGATGGGATGGTAGTCATCAAGATCGGTATAATAGTCTAATTCTCTAAAAGAGGTATAATCTAATTCTCACCCTTCTTTGTCTGACACCGCATAGCTGTGCTAATGATCTGTAATGTTCACCGTTTAGACATGGTAATAGAACCACAGTGACAGGACCTGCTTCTCTAGACTGTGTACCTTTGTTAATGAGTTGTAATATTCACCGTTTAGACTTGCTAACAGAACCACAGTGACAGGACCTGCTTCTGTAGCACACACCTTGTGTTTGTGACTTTGTCATATTGCCTTGCTTCTGTGAACCTCCTTCCTTTCTAAAACTGATAGACACCTGACCAATGGATTTCAAGGCATGGGGAAACCATATAGCTCCTCTGCATGTCTAAGGCCTTTCTTTTATACACAGGTTAGCCTATATCCAGTCTGAGAAATTGCAGATTCATTCTCTTAAGTACTTATAAGAATGTTGTAAGGCCCTACTTTGATGCAAAAAAATTTGTGTCTATTACAGTTCCATTCTTCCATATGCTTACAAATGCATTGTGTACCTCTAATTTTCTCACATTCTTTGTAAAAAAAATCATGTGACAATCGTTCTAGATCCTAAAAGTCCTAGACCAAATGTCAACACTGACAGCCATGGTCCATCATAAGCAGTGCATAATTTCAGTAAAATACTTTACCTTTCTTACAATACTTTTCTAGATAACGCACATTACCAATGCAGGGCTCCATCACTGATGAACATTTTCAGTCTAATGATGTCCCTACAAATGATCATGCCATTTCACCTCCCTTCCTTTCAGGACATGTAAGAGGTAAAGAATCTTCAACTTCAAACACGTTCTTCTATTCCACATCTGAGATTTTAGAAATGCAAATCTTTTGATTAGGGATACAGGAACCACCTATTCTAATAACTATTGGTGCTGCTATGGAGGACCACTGGTATTTAGAAAAGTGTAAATTATGAGGCTTGTTTCAATATATAACAGATGACCTCACACTCAGATACAAAGCAGCAATGGCAGGACATGCTCAGGAGACTGCAGCAACAAACGCAGCACATCATCACCGCTTGTCACCCACACCCACGGTTCCTATCTATGTATAATATGTAACCTGTCATGTTTGCCACAAAAAAAACCTTTGCTCGCTCTAAATATGCAGCTATCACTAAATATATATAAATGTTGCACTCGCTTACATTCATACCTATTGTACCTCAATTGACAGCGTTATAAGTTTCGTAGGTGCCAGCCATTAATGTGCATATTTGTTCCTAACTCAGGCCGATACCAGTCACCATCATTGGGCTCTCTATTCAGAAAATGAAACACACAACGATCGAGACTTGGAAGAACTTCTTTTACACATACTTTGCACACACGTAGACTGCTGCAATTAGACCAACATATGTATCCAGATACTTTGCGATTGAATTGAACTATCTCTACAGCATCAATGAACATAGCATTCAAATTGTAATCCACTAGTCATATACACAAGTCAAACCATGTAAACGAGACAAGACGGGGGAGTGGGCCTTCGTCCGGCCCCGTTTTCTCTGGCGACCGCACGAGCCCAAGTCCACACGCTACTAGCATCTAGGCCGGCGCGCTAGGCCCATGCCCATCACGCTCTTGTGGACCGCTCGCGCTTCGCCCGCAGAAAGTCAGTCAGAAAACCGGTCGTTGGCGACGGCGACCTGACGAGGTATGTAGGCGCTCGGAACTCAACCATCTCCTCTCCCCTTGCATTGCTGTCGGTTAAGTAAGAGTCCACTGCACATTTTTCCTACCCTAAGTACTAGTAAATTCACATGTTTTCTGCGCATCTCATTCAAGTGTACGTAGTTTCTTTTGTCATTAGATTACATCTTTGTACGTATATCAACACAGGTTGTTGCAAGATGCACGTAAACGTTAACTTTTGAAAGGATCATGCGCATAAAGAGATAAGATCATGCGTAGATAGAGAGGTGTCCACCGAAGTTTTTTTTTCCCAACAATTTAACGGTTCTTTTGAGTGTGGCAACCGTGTTGATGTGACAAATGTGGGATCCAAGAGAATCTTGGCAGACTGAAGAGAGAAGGATCAATTATTCGATTAGCATGGGCACTAGCTAATCATTTATTTTCTGCTGATGATGAGGAAATATATGTTTTAGCTGTAGGGGCCTTTAACTACCTCAGAAATTGTCACCTGCAAAATATAAAATATATATGTTAGAAATCATGACATAAATGGAGTATGGAGATTATGTTAGTGAATTACGTACGTGGCAATGTGCTACTGTATTGCCCATCTTGGGTACTCTCCCTTAACCCCGTCGGAAGAGCGATGACCAACTCCTCGTAGGTCATATCACCGAAGAAATTGATGGCGGACTTTCCATTCTTGCCATACTTGTTGTAGATCCTGCGTGCGTTGTTCTTGAAGATGGGGAAGCGCCTGACCTTCTCACCGTGTTCGCGCATCACCTCGTGGTGCGCTGCCCAGCGTTCGTACAACGCCCACATAGAGTCATCCGACGCAAGGTCTTCCTCGGTGTAGGTGAGGCTCGCCTGCGTCGGGGCCAGCACTATGACGGCCACGACCAGCGCGACGACGTAGAGTGCTGATCTCGCCATTTAGATCCACGGAAAGGGGGCTGCAGGGTGCTGAAATACTAGCAGCCACATGTTTCACACATACGCAAGACGACATGAGAATAAACAAAAATAATGCCATTAAATTGCTCATGCTCACACATACTCGATCGTGACATTCAGTATCACATCTCAACCTTTTGCCTTATAGCTGATCAGGGACGAAACAATGCAAAACAGAGTGACAGTAGGCAACCAAAGTAAACTAAACCAATACCCCACCCTGCTTTCCATTCCACTTGTTAAAAACTCCATGACAAACAGGATAAACGCCCCTTGTTCAGTGATATACTATAGCTTTTCATTCATCTGATTCAGTAAGTCAATTGAAAAACTAACATGCAAATAAACCGCTCGAGGTTCAGTTCAGAGATACAACACACAATCAAATTGACGTACTTCATTAATTCATTAACCTGAGCACTGAATGTCTCACAAAAACTAGTGCTACTGTCTCGAATATTGAATGTTGAATCCAGCACCATGCCTACACATCTACTCCAAACTCTGAAGCGTGAGCAGAAATAACAGAAACATTCAGGCATCCACATCCACGAAAACCACCAGTCAACTAGGCTGAAGCTGCCCCCACTCAGACACACCCGTGACTTTTTTTTTTTTAACCAGAACAAGCATATGTGAATCAATCAATCAGGAATCTAGCTAGCAAATCCCAACCTGCGTGAAGGAGGGCAGCAGCGCCACGAGAAGAGCGGGGAGCGACGAGAGTTACCTGAGGGTGGGTGGGGAAGCGGAGGGAAAATCCGTCGTGCGCCCTGGCGTGCGGCGGAAGCGAGGCGGACGGAGTTGGGATCCGGCGATCGGCGAGGGGCGGGTGAAGAGAGAGGATTTGCGAACAGTTTTGTACGGCAATTGTGCCTTGTTACTGTCGGAGTCGGTGGAGGGCTCCTCCCCATTACGAGTTTACGACTCGCTTCCATGGGCCGGGCTGAAACTGGATTTGGGCGCTTGGCTCGCCATAGACGGGCCACTAGTTACGTTGAGTGGGCTGGATTTGTATTTGTATTCATCTGAAAAAGGTATTTGTGTTTATATTTTTTTGTATAAAATATGAATATCAATTTTTATAAAGTACTAGGAAACATGGCCGTGCGTTGCAACGCCTAACTTTTACAGTTATCTAAATAATTTATAATTTTACTATTTATTTTAATAATTGTGTCACTTTAATGTATCTTAAAATTAGACCAGCAAGATTCGTATTTTTCTTGCTCAGTATAAACATGTAACTTAGGCTATCTCCAAGAGAGCACCGATATTGCAACCCAAACCAAAAACGGTGGTTCACACGGTGCTTTTGCGCCTCCAAAACACTCTCCAACGAGAAGATGGAAACACGACACCGATTACTCGCGTGGGAGGAGAGAGGGAGCACAAATATTGGTGCTCCCGACGCCAGAGCCAACCGGCGTGGAGAAGATGACAAACCGGGTGGCGGGCCCGACTGCGAGAGAGAAGCGCCCGACGCCAAGCGGACGCGCCTAGCCCCATGCCGACAAATAGAGAGAACGGCCCGGCACCAGCGTGGCCTTGCCGGGCGGCGGAGGCACCCGCGCCCACCTCCTCCGCGATGCCCTGCCCCCCACCACCGCGCTCGGAGGGAGGAGGAGAGGGCCGCCGGAGAAGGAAACGGCTGCCTCGAGCTCGCCCAAATCCGCCCATGGCGTCGTGGGTCGGGGCTCGTCGGGGCGAGGGCAGCGGGCGACGCCGAGGGAGGCGTGGTGGAGGAGCATCCCGCGAGGAGGAGGAGGAGCTGGGCGGAGAGCGGGTGCACGTAGAAGGCGGAGGGATGCGGCGGCTGGGAGGGATGCGGCGGGGGACAAAGAGGAGGAGGCGGAGTACGGGAAGCCGCGGGGATGGGAGATGCGTGGCCGTTCGTTTGCGTTGGGTGTTGGAGTTCGACTAAATTTGGACTGTCTATGTTTTACTGTGTACAACCCAAACCACGATCATGTTTAGGTCTTCATTGTTGGAGATAGTCTTATATATGTCCATGAAAGAGTGTGTGTCATTATTCAGATTCATCCTTAAATTAGGCCCAGTACACCTCGGGGGCGTGTGAGAGGGTTATGCATTCTAGTACGGTCATATTTTGTGCTATATTTGTATAAGTTATTCCAATCAATATCATGATTTTTATGTATGTGTTAAATTAAATCAACTATAGTTCGGCTGGGATTGTGTGACTTGCTCAGGCAAGTCACCGGTGACTTGCCCCCTGCCGGATGCCCACCTAATAAATAAAGCAGCCTTTTCACTTCAAATAGGAAAGCCCGGTTGCTGTTTTGGCCTAAATACAGCAAGCTTGAGTTACATGCTCAGTGCACAAACCCTCTCTCATTATTTTACATGCTGGCGATATAAAAACCACATGAGCACTGTGCACGCACTGGCATTTTAATAAGCACTTTGAATAGTTTTACGTGCTCCAAATAACCAAAACAAACTCCACCAAAAGGCACCATTGTATGTGTGTGTGTAAAATTAGCCATGCAATTGGGGCTAAAAACAACAATCTGTTAGCGCACATGTGGTAGGGAATTGTGAACTGATGGTAGTCGTCGCTTGCTCTTCACCCTTACTTGTTTCAGGGCCGGGCCTCGTGCTTCCTGTTCAGATATCGTCGTCGCTTGCTCTTAACCCTTACTTAGTCATTGGAAATCAAATCCTTTGTTTAACTATTCGCCCTATCCGGTCATTCCCAGGTCAAGCTTTACTCTACATCAACAGTGGGCACATGTACGAGATTCCAATTTGCCAATAACCAATTCACGCAAATCATCAGTGACCATAAATATGCATAATATTCTACTTCATCGCATTTGAAATATTCTGAATCATTAATTTCCAAGAATCTTTGGTATTCTTTTTTATTTATTTTCATCTGTTCATTGATAGACATGGATGCCTATTGATATTTTCTTTAATCTTCTTCAATCATTTACCAATGAAACCAATTCCATAACATTTTCATCATGCCACTTGATTTCTTCATATAGCTTGACATGTCTTCATAGATTGCTTGGCAAAATGAATACAGCATCTCAATATCACGTAGGTAGGCTTTCAAACAAATGATTGTCAACTTTGCTTGTCATCTAATCAAATTTAAACATATCATATTATGATTAATATTTGTGTGTATATCATTTGAAAATGTTAGCTCTAATGGATCCAAATAGCCTCTAATAAATAAATAAAAAGAAACGGGAAGGGGAAATAGGGGTGGGATGAAACAACTTCGAGTAGCGCAACCGACTAGTCACTTGTACCAGGCCCTGCCTTTGATTGGCTCCTGGCATCTCCTATCATTTTTCAATCAGAAAAATGGGGACCAAAAATCATGGTCAGCGGATGAAATGGAGAACATGATGAGCATCCATATGATTTCAGTTTCAGTCCGTGATCAGTGCAGTTATGAGAAACAAGAATCAGAATTATGCTTCCATAATCAGAACTCCGCTTTAGGCCTTGTTCAGCTCAGTTGATTAGCTAAAGGCAGAACGTACTAGATGCCTTGCTTGCGGTGGCCGAGGACGCAAAAGCACCATGCCGGCTGCCGGCGGCATGCATGGCGCACAAGATGTTGCCATGGATAAAAGCAAAAAGATGGAAAGAAAACGGAGAAGACATGATCGATCGCCCACCATCTGACTGCAAACAGAGCTGAGCAATCCAGTCAAGCGCATGGAACCGTCTCTGTGTCTGTGCACGCCGCACGCCACGGTGACCGCAGCAAATGCCGCTCCGCTGCTATCCTCCGTGCGCCACCGCGGCGCGCACAAGGCTCGCGGCGCCGTGCGCGCCCACCGCCACGGGACGTCGCGGGAGCCGGGCGATCCCCAACAGCACCAGAAGGCGGTCCCGGCGAAGGGACGAGGCACGCCGGCGCTGCCCAACGCCGCGCTGAAGGTGGGCGCCGGAGTAGCGCTGGCGCTGGCGCTGGGCGGCGTCTCGTTGACGGCGCGCGGCGGGGGCGCCGGCGCTGGTCCCGTCATGCAGCCGGCCATGGTGTGCGCCCTGAACGCCGTCACCGACGCCGCGATCCGCGCCTCCGCGGAGCAGCGCGGCGCGGCGACCATGAAGACGAGCGTGGACGCGCTCTCGGACTCGCTGTTCCGGCGCGAGGACTCGGCCAGGGACCGCGCCACGCTCATGGACCTCGTCTTTGAGCAAGTCACCAAAGAGGTGTGCCCCTTTCTAGCTACTCGCGTGCCGTGCAGGCCAGTGATCGGCGTCACAGCCACCGGCCGATGCTAACGCTGTCGAGTTCGTGCGCAGCATATCACCGACAGGGGGAAGCTGACGAGCCTGCTGCAGAAGGAGTTCTCGGCTTCCCGCGATTCGGAAAGGAAGCTTGACCTCGGATTGCTGCTCACTGACGTTCTAATCAATCAGGTGATCCGCCACAGCTTTCTTGAAATGTGTTAATAAGGCATGCTTCCTCCATTGGTGATCTGAGCTAGAACCCTATTTTCATCTACTTGCGTCGCAGAGAGACTGGCAGAGGGCAAAAGAAGTCTGCCAGCAGCTCACAGGCCGGTACCAGCGTGACTCGAGGCCTTACCTTCACCTGGTAATGTTTCTACACTACACGTCTTGGGTTTGAGGGGTTTCTGAACTTCTTTGGTCTGAATCTGAATTCTGAATACGCTACACATTTTATTCAGGCTGTGATCAACATGATGATAGCAGTGGAAACCATGCTGTCCCCTGACACCGCCACCACGGACGACATCGAGAAGATGACCAAGACCGCCATGGACGCCTGGAAGGAATTCAAGAACAAGAGTGAGCTGGCCAAGGGGGCAGCAGATTCCACCGCCTGATAGCTGATTAACACCAACGTGCTTGCAGTTTGCCTGACGCTGAAGATTTCTGTTGAGTGCTAACTGATCCAGTGATGACTGATGATTTCTGTTGAGTGTCTTGTGATTGTCAAGTCGTTTCAATTCCAATGCCTGTCACTAAATTTTCTATTTTTTTTTACATTGTATATTTTATTTACAAAATTCTCTAGTTTGTCAATTATTACCCTGCAGCATGCCAGCATATGTACACACACCCTTGCAAACAAAATTCAATAAAAAAGAATAAGAAAACAATAAGAATGGGCTTGCTTTTGCAAAGGTCACTCCCCCCACATCTTGAGAAGATAGCTTTCGCAGCTGCTCCCGGCGATGTCCCTGGAGGACGGCATCCTAGTGCCCCCTGCTGCTGCTTCCATCGGCCGCCGCCGCCGGCAGCCTTGAGGTTGTGCCGGTACTCGACGGCGATCTGCTCGAACACCTCGACCTCGAACATGTTGATGCTCACCTTGGGGCTCATCTGGTCCCTGACGTAGGCGAACGCGAGCTGGTCCCGCGGGCTGAACGCCTCCAGCTCGTTGAACAGCAAGCAGGAGAAGAGGTCGCTGGCCACGCCGTGCCTCCTGATGATCACCGCCGTGTCCGGCACATCTGCAGCACGGCAACACGTACAGTGGTCACGATTCAAGATTCTGAACAGTTTGGACGAATGTGTTGTTCTTGTTGCATCCGAACAGAACATGTGTCATCTAAATCTTGTTCGTTCCGTCGAACAAGAAGATGTCAGAATCAATGCTGCCGTGGAGTCGTCGTGTCTCCGTCCGGCGTCTGCATTTCTTACCTGACGGATATGGAAGCTTGCTGGGGACCATGGCTGAAGCCCGTAGGCGCAGTAGGTCTCCATCTGCGCCCTGACGGCGTCCACGTCGCGGCACTTGCGCCACCGCGCCGTGGCGATAGCCTCCTCCATGGTGTGGCGGTTGAAGGGGTGCCTGGACACCGCCACGTCGGCGCGCTCGCGGACCAGGAGCGCGTGCACCAGCAGCGCCGGGTCCACCGTGAGCTGCACCTTGGCGTCCACCCACACGCTGAACCTGGCGTTCGGGAACAGCCGGTGCAGCAGGTGCTTGGCGACCACGCCGTTCATCGCCGGGTCCTCGTAGGGGAGGAGCCCGCGGCCGCCCAGCGTCACCACGCGCCACGCGCCGACGGTGGTGTGGACATCGCCGCCGGCGGCGGGAGCAGGAAGGACGCGTTGGCGCGCGAGGACCCTCCGGGTGGCGTCGTCGATGAACAGGAAGAAGCACGCCGTGCGTAGCGTCTCGGAACCCAGCCCCTTGGGCTGCCGGACCTTGTCGTAGTCGTTCATGATCGCCGACGCCACCACCACGCCCCTGCACTTCTCCATGGCCAATCTGTCTGAAAGCCGTCAACGTTATAACTAAGTATATTCAGTGACATTCCTTATGATTGAACCGCGACAGGAAAAGGCACTTGTGTGTATCATTTGGCTTGCATCCGAAGGCGAAATAATGGCGCAAGATCACAAGAGATTAATAAGATCCAGGAGCTCACCATGTTCTGGGACGGGAAATTCCCGGAAGAACCCGCAGGGAATCGCCAGTTGGTCGTCGGTGTGGCTGAAGAAGGTTCTCCGTTCCTCGGCCGAGAAGTTGCCTGCAAATGTGGCCCTCCTGCCGCTCTGGTACCGCAACGCAGGGGACGATGCCGAGGTGTTGCGGCAGAGGCCATGGATCTCTTCCAAGGCAGTCTTGTAGTCTGCTCAAGCAGAGTGAGTGTAAAAGATCTTTTGTTTTAAAGAAAAAAAAAGGATCACTACAACTAGCAAAGAGCATATGCATCACAAATTCACAATTGCACAATTGACCTGATCCGAGATTTTTGTTCCACAAAACACCAAGAAAACGTCAAAGTGAACATCCGTCGATATTGTAATTTCATTCTGACTTTTTATTGACATATATAGCTTTTGCTACACCACTAAACTACTACATGCATCGATTTTGAAACCGGTAGATAGAAATTAAATCTATCCAAAATGAAACGAACAACCACGGCGACCAGAGGCAGACTTGTCAAAGGCGATGCGGACGACTCCGATCGTTACGGGTCATCACTCATCATCAAGGGCCACACCCCGCTCGATGCGACGAAACACGAAAACGGGAAAGGAAGATTCGCCACGCACGCAACAAGAGAACGACGATCGTGCGTCGTGCGTGCGTGCCAGTGCAATGTACGTAGTGCGGTGCAAAGCTTGCCGGGCGTGGAGGAGAGAGCAGCGATCGGAGACCTGCGAAGGAGACGGGGTTGGAGCATTGCGCGCGCGGGATGGGCAGGGCGTGCCTGTGCTCGCCGTAGCCAGGCGGGTACCGGAAGAGCGGCTGGTTGGGCGGGGAGGAGCGGAACGGCAGGAGGCGGAGGCAGCCGCGGCGGCCGGGGTCGGTGAAGGAGACGTAGAGCGCGGGCGGGAGCGTTGTGAGGAGGTACAGCAGGGACACGCACAGCAGCTTGGACTGAAGCACCGGGGGCCTCCGCACGCGCACCGGCCATCCCATGCCTGCCACGCCGAGGATGCCGGTGCCGGTGCGGCGGTTGCCTGCCGGCCTTGGCTGCCGCTTGGCTCTGCCGGCGCTGGCTCCGCTCCACCACTCCTCCTGATCAGGGCGCGCGTGGACCGGGCACTGAGAACGAGTGATACTAGGAGTTGGTTGCGGACTGAGGAAGTGGCCGTAGACCCGTAGTAGCTTTCGCAGTACTCATTTGCGCCCTGTGCATGCAGCCTCGGCTCGGCTGTTCACAGCAAATTCTTATCTTATCTTTACTACTAAAAAAGCCGAGTGTCATCGTCGCCGCTAATCGGCCTGCCCTGTTAGCACCCCGCTCTGTTAGCACCCGGCGGTTCCCAGCTCTCCCCGCGCAAATCGCAATTAGCATCCGGCGGTTCCAGGCCTCGCGTCCGCGACTGGTCACCGCTTCCGCACCCGACGGTTCCCAGCCTCGCCCGCCTCACCTCCTCCAATCGCACGCCCGCCTCGCCTCCTCCAATCACCTCGCGTCCTCACCCTTCTCCAATCGTGCAACAGGTCTTGGAGGCGGCTATCCAATCTGATCAAAGAGCATCCAAATCTCGTTGACCATGTCACTGAACTCGAATGGCGAGTTGTACTGCGCGACGGTGTAAGCTTTCACAGTACTCATTTAGCGTTGCGCCCTAGGCATGCAGACTCTCTCGGCTTGGCTGTTACGGACGCCCCATGTTTCTCAACTGCTTACAGCAAATTCAATTTTAAATTTCAATCTCTCTATCTCTATCTACAGAGCTATCTCAAGAATATTTTCTATGGTTCTTATTCCCTTATGTATCTATTACAACATCTTGAGCTCTTTTTTTTTTATTCTGTTGTATTAATATAACAGATAGATAAATGTTGTATAAAAATCAAAAGTCAAATACAGCCAATGCATTATCTCAACTAAAGGAGGCTGCTATATTGAGACTGCAGCACAGAAATAGACAGTGCACACACGGTGTCCACAACCGTCGATGTAGTTCATGTGAGAAACTCAGAGGCGCTAGGAAGGTGAGTTTGGTTTGACTGCTGTACATAGACTCTATTTCTTATCTTAATTGGGAGGCAGAGCTCCTGCCATTTTACTTTCAAAAGAGAAACTCAGAGGCGCTAGGAAGGTGAGAAAATACCGACGCCCTATGTTGGGTCGCTCGGGGTTGCGCGTTTTATTCAGCACAGAAAAGCCCTGTGCGTGGCGTTTACATAGTGGCTAAAACAACCAGAGAGCAGGCCGGTAGGATCCCCCATACAACCGAAGCTTATCTATAACACAAAGATAAGAACAGATAGATCCTTCCGGCCTATGCATGTCTTGGTTGTTAGCAAGATTACAATGACCAAACTCAAGCACACAATAATTTTAACAGTTCAAACTCAATACAAGATTACAATGACCAAACTCAAGCACACAACTAACTTTAACAATTCAAACTCAATACACGGTCACTCAATCAGGCAGGCAAACAAATACAAATCACAAGTAGAATGCAGAGGGGTATTTCATTACTTGATTTAGGCATTTTGTGCAGTAGGTTGCTCATCCATTCTGTTCTTGTCATACTTCCTGTCTATATTCAGGATGCCAGCATTAGAAAGCAGGGCCCAGACGTGTGTCAAGAACTCTCCTCCCTTTGCAAGATGTTCAATGTGTCCTCTGACATTGTCGGACGGTGCAATGTACAGGAGCTTCTCAGCCCAGAAGTTTGACAACACCTTCCATTGCAGAACAGTGCCTTTGCTCTCAAGCAGCTTCCCTAGCTTGACACCTCTTCTGATGATAGATTCGTATTCATTCTGCTCAGCTTCCTGCTGCTCTTCTAAATCAGTGGGATCTTCTGGATGAATAATGTTCTTCATGAAATTGTACTTCTCTTGGTTAGATTTCAATTTCCAAACTTGTTCTGCTTGACTCACAGCGGTAGCAAAGATAAAATTTGTGTCTGCTTCGGGATCTGGGAGCAACTCTGGGACAAAAGCCATCAGATAGGCGCAGTATTTTGATAACACTGATGCAACTTCAAGGTCTTGTCGTGCAGTACTCTGCTCTTCAGATTCTGCAATTTCACAGTAGGTGGTTGCAATATGCCAAACTAGCATAGTTTCTGCTTGACTTTCATAAGCCAGTGCCCACTTGAACTGTTTAACGAGACTCCCACTTTGATCTACAGCCACTAGCGATGACTCTCCATTGGTTAGCTGACCTTTACATGATTGTAGAGTGGACAGTATTGCTTTCCTGACAGTTGGAGACAACCCTTTGAAACTCTGTTCCTTGAAGAAAAATGACTTGATGCAAAGAAATGCCCAATAGTAGAACCTGAAGGCTGATATCACTCCCTCCAAGGCAGAATGTGTTTGAAACAGTTTTTGTTTATAGAGGTACATCATTGCAGACGAATACCCAGGGCCACTCTTAAGAATGGAGTATTCACCGATTTCATTTTTCCAATATCCTGAAAAGCACGTTAGCCTCTTAAGAAATCCAATACACTTGTAACTAGTTTTGCTGACATTAACCTGGGATTTCTTTACAGCATGGAAGCGCGCGAGTGCTACACATGCCCAGTCTGATGCCATGTACAGGGCAAGCTGCACAATTTCTACACAAAATAGAACACCGAAAACTACTAGTGTGGTTATAGTATCAGCCTTTAGAGTCTTCACTTCAACGATTGCCATAGTTGCGCAAGCTGGGCATTGACGTGGACCAAGGCGAGGCCCCGGCTGCTGTTGAGGAGAAACTGAAGGCTGCCTTCAGGGGTGGTTGTACCCAGTCCAAGCGTCGTCGATTCGAGAAGCTGTTGGACGGTGCCTTTGACCTCACCGCCATGAACCTCAACACCGAGGGCTTGGAGGAGGATGCCTGATCTGCTCCGCTCGGGATCGGCCTTGTGTTGCATATTCGGAGGACAATGTAATCTTTGTGGTTGTATCCAGTAGTTGTTAGTCTCGATTCGGTAATTGTGGTTACCGTCTCGCCTTGCTGTTTGAACTTTATTCTTCTTAATGAAATACGGCAAGAACGGCGTGGTCTTCTAAAAAAAAAACGATTGCCATAGTTGTCGCGATGCTTATGGAATTTCGATAAACAAAAACGCCAACCAGTATGATCAAAATGATCTTCAAAATGGCAAAGTAACCGAAACTGATTTCATTCTCAAAGAAATAGGAATATCGAGTGAAGAAGGAATCATAGAGGAAACCCAACTGTACCTCAACAATTCTGAATGTTCTTTCTGAGATCTGATCAGTATTTTCTTGAGGGTAGTCTGGGCCACCTCTGTCATCAGGTAGAAAGCCAGTTAGGACAAGATTGAGAGCTTCCGGTGTACCGGCTTCAGCACAGAGCAAGCCAAAATATCTTCGCTTGAGGAGTTGAAACAGAGAGAATGAGAAGCAAATATCTGTCAGCGACGAATACAATGCCGAACGCTCCTACTCAAAAAGCACATCGTCCCATCCGCCACCTGCGAAATATGCAACCTAGAAGATGAGACGCCGGAGCACATCATAAGCGGATGCCAAACCAGCAGACGGTTCTGGGAAAAACTGGAAATGCAATATGTCATTGGTGTTCAGGCAACAGACATTCACCTGCTGCGTCCGCCGAACGGTATGCCTGCAGAGGAGTTCCCGGCATTCATTGCGCTCGCATGCTGGCAGCTCTGGAAAGCCAGGAATGCGAAAGTGTTCCGAAGTGATACCCTCTCCCCCAATCAGATTCTACAACAATGCAAGATCACTGCCGAGCAGTGGCGGTGCAGGTTCAAGAAAAGAAGAAGCACATCCCTGATAAATGGTGCCAAATTTTGGAAACGGCGATTCAGTCTTAGCTGCAAGTCTGTGCAATGTAAATGTGTAGTATGCCAGATCACGGTCTGTGTGATCCTGGTAGTGTAAAACCTCATACCCAAAGTTCCCTAACAAAGCCATTGAGGGCAATGCAATAAAATACAGGTGGGGAACGCCTCCCCCCCGGTGAAAATTCAAAAAAAAAAAAATATCTGTCAGTGTTGTGCTGCCACCATGAGAGCCCAGAAATGCTACACCGCTGCAGTACTTTTGAATGTCACTCATCATGATGATGCCATCTTCTTCTCTCACTTTGCTTATGTAGTAGTATGAGGAATCAGTGGAAATTACAGGATGGTAATTATCGCAGCAATAGACCGGGTAATTGTTGTAACGCAGCTGCTTGCACTTGACCAGGTCTTTCATGTAGTCGGCAACTACTTTGCTAGGATTGGACACGTTGCTCATCCAAATCGACAAGGTGTTTATCAAGTTAGACGATGAAAGAATGCCCAACAGGAAAGACACAAGCATCATAAACGGGTAACTAGGCATAAGAAAACTATTTAGATGGAGATCTACATTTCGGTAGAAAGCTCCTAAAATCGAGAGGGAGTAGAGAGAGTACTGAAACTGCTCGAAGAGCCGCCTTATCCACTTCTTGGTGTCATCGAGATCATACGCCACCGCGGAGTCGGTGGATCCAAGAATATGGTACAGGGAGACCGCCCAAACAGTGTATAGCGCATTCTTGACTGGAGCAGAAACCATCTGACCGATGGTGTTGGTGATGAGCGGGAAGGACAGCGTGTAAGCTATCCACAGTGTATAGCGCATTCTTGACTGTAAGCGGGAAGGACAGCGTGTAAGCGTACCTTGGGTGACAATGCCACCTGATCGTCGCCTGCGGGAGCCGAGGATGAGCTGCAGAAACAGCAGCACGGCCGCCACTGCAGCTGCCACAAAAAGCTTCGATCCGGATCACCGTCAGACGCGGGTGCTTCTGACATGGGGTGTGAGACTGAGACACCGGTGGCATTGCTAGCCCTGTCGCTCCTGGTTGGTGACCTCCGTCCCCCATGGAGGTGAGGTGAGACGAGACGAGGCGAGGCGAGGCCACTCTGTTCTTACTCAGCAGCAGCAGTGCTTCTCGGTGGTCTGGGACTCACAGGCGTCACCTAGTCGATGTACTGATTGGCAGAGGCAACACACACTCCGACTTAGTTCCTATTTCGGCTCAGCTTATTAGCTAAAGGCCAAGTGCACTAGATGCCTTGGCAGCCTTGCTTGCGGTGGCCGAGGACGCAAAGCACCATGCCGGCTGCCGGGGCAGGCATGGCGCACATGATGATGCCAACGATAAAAGCAAAAGATGGAAAGGAAACGGAGAAGCATCTGAACACAAACAGAGCTGAACAATCCAGTCAAGCGCATGGAACCATCTGTGTGCACGCCGCACGCCACGGTGACAAGAGTAAATGCTGCACCGCTATCCGTGCGCCCACCACGGCGCGCACAGGGCTCGCGGCGCCGTGCGCGCCCACCGCCACCACGCCCAATGTTTCTGTGGTCTCGCAGCCGGCCATGGTGTGTGCGCCCTCAAACCCGTCACCGACGCCGCGCTCGGCGCCTCCGTGGAGCAGCACGGCGCGGCGACCATGAAGACGAGCGTGGACTCTGGCAAGCTTGTCTTCGGCTTCAGTTTTATTAGTCTTGATTGTAATCTTGCCAATCTCTGCTGTCTTGGTCTTGTCACCTCCTAAACGCGAAGGAGGTGACAATAGAGATTAAACATGGCAGATTCCGTGGGGTTTACGATTCAAGAGAGATGTTCAGAGTTATGTTCTTCGTTAACGACTTTTATTACAGCGGCACGGTTATATTCCCGGCCGTAACCGCCCTCAGACGAACGCACGCACACACGCGCGAGACCCAACGGCCCGCTAAGCAACGCACAGCCCATGGCTATGCTACACACGGGCCATGGCCCATGGCCGTTACAAGCTTGTGTGCTTTCCTCCTGGCCTCCTGAACGCCTCAGTGCCCTAAAGGCTAAATCACTCTTGAAATCGCATCACATATCGGAGGCGGCCGCCTCGTCAAAGAGCATCCAAATCTCGTTAACCCTGCCACTGAACTCGAATGGCGAGTTATACTGCGCGACGGTGTACGGCGATGCCGCCGGGTCGGCCCTGCGCGCGTCGTTGACGGCGGCGGCCCACCTGGTGCCCTGGATGCTGGCGTCGAGCCGCGCCGCCTGCTCGCCGACGTCGTCGTCCGCCACGAATCCCCGAACCGGCGCACGGCCGCGTACCTCGCCCCGGCCCAGCGGTCCACGCGCAGGCCCTCGGCCGGCGGCGGGTCCGCCTGGTTCTTGGCCGGCACGTAGAAGCTGACGGCGAAGGAGGAGGCGCAGAAGGGCCCGTCGCTGGGTGACACCCGCGTCAGCACCGGTGCCGTCATCTCGATCGTCTCGTTGTACGCGTTCTTGCCCTGGATGTAGTCGAACAGCCTGCAGGCACGCGCGCGAGACTGTGAGAAGGCCAGGCGAGGAGCCCATTGGGCTGTCGCCCATTTGAAGGCGGCCCAATAAGGAATGAACGAAGGAGACGGAGGAGGTGGCTTTGAGTGCTTACTGGAGGAAGCCGGTGCGCGTGGCGGCGACGAAGGAGATGTCCGCGATGGGCGCCGTGGTGATCCACATGGCGTCCGTGTACCGCCGGATCTCGAACCCGTTGGCGCTGTCCACCACCTCGTACGCCGGGCACTCGATGCGCTCGCACGACGGCGGCACCGCCGCGGCAACGACGGAGACGAGCACCGTCGCGGCGACGGCGACGGCGACGGCGAGAAGGCTGCCACGCCGCGCCATGCTCTTGCTTTGCGTGCCTGCGCTGCTGCTCCTACTGGTGCTGGATTGGGACTGGGGCCTGGCGCTCGATCTCCGTCCGTTGGGTCCGGCTGGGGTTCGCCTCGGCTGTGATAAATACACACTCGTGCTGCTTTGCCCGCGGCTCAGGACGACGCTTGCGGCGCGGGTGCTTCCACGTCGCTGGTTTTCGAGCGCTTGGCGGCCATCGTTCGAGATCTTGTGGTCT
Source organism: Hyparrhenia diplandra (assembly GCA_015847255.1). NCBI lineage: Eukaryota > Viridiplantae > Streptophyta > Magnoliopsida > Poales > Poaceae > Hyparrhenia > Hyparrhenia diplandra. The sequence goes on along the minus strand of JADLZK010002012.1, from coordinate 36,407 downwards.
TGCTAGAGTCCACAGGGGTGAGGTTAGTTGCAGAAGCACGAAGAAAGCACCCCAGTTTTGGTGGTTTCTGAGATATTTTCTTGCTCGTGGATTCTGATGAGCATTGCAGCTGCAGATAGGTAAAGGAAGTACGGGACGACATAGGGATATACAGTATTTTCCATTGGTTGGAGTACAACAGGTGACAGTTGCCCAATGCCCACACTGAAACTGAAACATCATTTGTGGTTGCTTTGAATTTCAGCTAGCACAAACTAACATTATCTGAGGTTGCTTTCAATTTCAGCTTGCGGGCATTTGAAGATTTCGAGTTCAGAAAAGGTAGAGGAAACACTCAAACAGCAAATTCCAATTCCGCAATTCAGAGGCGCGGACCTTCGTCTGTGCTGCGCTCTGAATAGAGCACGCGAGCTGCTGTTGCAATGGTTGTTGAGCTTTTGCATGACACGTTGCTTCGCTGGTGAAGCAATGGCCTACAGTTATGTCTGCTACTATGTGGCGTCTGCTTGGTCTGTCTATTGTTGGCAGTCTCTGTCAAATTCTTGTTATGCTAGCGTGGGCCACTGTGACAGCTATAGTAACGTCGACGGAAGTGAGTAAAGGTGGACTGACTGAATTTAAATTCAGAAAAATCAAACATTTAATTTTGTTTCCCTCAAGATTTTCCTTTAAAAAGATCAATCAGCACAGACGATGATGTGTGCTAAAAACACCTCAATTGCAAGAATGGATGGATACTCGGTGTCCATTCATAAAACACAGTAAGTAAATTCAAGCAGGTAGCAGGGGTACAAGTAGAAACACCATTATTCCGTAGACAGAACAGGTATTAGCAAGCAATTACGGCTACTACAGTAAAGAAGATCGAGATCGAGATCGAGTACAACACAACCACAAGTAAAGAGCAGCTCCAGACGGCGCCACCCGCCAGCCACCTCACTTGCTGGCAGCAGCCTTACCGGCGGCGACGGCGGCGGCAGGGGCATCCTTGGGCTTGTCAGCCGCAGCATCGGCCGTGCCTTCCTTGGCGAAGGCGGTGACAGGGAAGGTCCTGCCGAGTCCAGTGGGCGTCTTGAAGGTGATCTTGGACGGATCATCCTTATCAAGGAACATGTCGGAGAGGGTGACCCAGATGAGGAGCTCCTTGGTCTTGACTCCCGTCATGCGCTTCATCTTGCGGTCCTCGACGAAGGCGGTGACCTCGGTGGCGTACGAGACCTGGCGCCCGATCTGACGGAACGTGTGCGTCAGCGCTTTCTTCTGGCGCAGCCACACGAAGCCCGTCGAGCGGTTGTACCCGACCTCCTCCATGTCGGACAGCGGCAGCAGGCCGAGCGGGAGGTGAACCTCGGATAGAAGCTCCGTTGACTTCTCAGCGCATAGCGCCGCGCCGTGGTACACTTCCGCGCCCGCTCGGTGCGCCTCGATGGCCTGTGAACCCATCCGGGGTTGAGGTGGAGATTCTGGCGGCGGGCGAGGTGGAGATGGAGGTGGAGGTGGAATGGAAGGGGAATGCTTGGGTGGGTGTGCGGCGGCGAGGCTGGAAGGATCGCTGTAGGGAATGCCGGGGAGGAAGGGGATTTATAGAAGGGAATGGGGGAGAGGATTGGGTCAAGGAGGAGGACTGGCTTGGCTTGCCTCCGTCGGAGTCGGCGAGGGGCGGTTGCCGGTTGGGGAGATGGGGGATCAGTTAAAGCGAGATGCCTTCAGTAAATGCGATGGGCCTGCCTGAGTGCGAGATGGCGCCGGCGATGCGACGTGGGTTGAGCCCCGTGCAGGTGGGGGTTGCGGCTCCCGCTTCTGCTGTTGGCACGAGTTCACACCTCATCTCATGGCTTCGCAACGGACAACGTTGCACGAATGCAAGGACTGACCATGGCGGGCCGCAGCGCGGTGCAAATGGACGGCGCCATACGCGGCAGCTTTCAGCTACCGACACCGCGAGCTACTGCCTGTCCACTCTCCGGCTCTCTTGCGCTTTCAGCTGCAGTGCGTGGCCGCTGGCCGCTGGCTCTGACTGTCACGGCGCGATGGGCCAAGGCGCCGCGCATTCATGGCGGGCGCCGTGGCGGCCCAACCTCCAACGGCACCAGCAGGCAGGGTCGTCATGTCGTTGTCCGCCTGCGGCTGTGGCGGCCAGCCTTTGGAGAGGCCAGCAGCACACACGCACATGGTGGATTGGTGGCCGTTCAGTTCAGTTCACATGTCGCCTCCGGCTTCGTTGACGAACCCCGGCCGGATACAGGGACTCGCCCACCGCCTACGGACCCGGGACACACCCGGCGTGGATGATGACGAGGACCAAGGCGACGAGGAGGAGGACGGGCTTGGCAAGTTGGCGTCACCCGAGACGGGTGGTTGTTGCAGTGTTCGATGAAATGCCGGTGGTGGTGAACGGGGGACACAAGGCAGATCATGTCCAGGCAGCAGCGACTAGCGAACTAGCCAAGCGTGTTTGTTATGAAGTCTTCAGAGATTGTCTGTGCTGTACAAGTGTTATTGAGTCATTCCTCATCTCAAAAGCATAATAAAGTATGTTGTCGTTCCTCTCAAAATGGAAGGCTCGTTTTTCATACAACAAACTTCCGCTTCGTACAAGTGTTATTGAGTTATTCATCTCAAGGATTGTCAACTTGCAATCCAAGCTCAAATTGCACTCATCTGGAATAAATCATCATCTACCTTCAAGGTCACCAGCTCAAATTCCAGCCTCGTCACCACTAGGCACTAGCACCTGCTCTTACTGCAGAAACAAAGAAAGACTGTTCTCAGTTTCAAAACATGATGGGAAAAAAGCTTGTACAGCAAGACGTTGAATACTCATGGGATTGCCATATAACTTGGTTAGTGGGCGACTGAGATCTGAGAAATGGAGAGAGGTACCTTCAAAGAAGATGTTGCGTGAATCTAGAGGATCACTTGGAACCAGTAGTAACTAACATGAGAAAAGAGCAGATGAGGAGCACTTCAAAATGTCTAGTGTACGCTTTCTCCAATGAAATACAGAAACAGGCATTGTAGAATGCATAAAGTTAAAAATAATGTCCAGAACTTATGTAGAATGCATAAAGTTAAACATGATGTTCAGTGCAGCAATCAAGCCAGAACTAACTTAGTTTTAAAATTAATTTTCCACAAGACCACAACCAGCAACTTCAACGCAGTAAGAGAGAGACAGAGGAACCAAAGGTGAACACATAACACAGGACAAATAACCATATAACCAAAACCGGGCGTTTTAGTATAGTGGTGTTGCTTTCTATAAACATCGGATTAACCTCGGAAAGAAAACGACAATTCTTGCAAGCCATTCCCAGCAAGATCTAGCTTGGCAATCAGATACGGCTCCTGCACGGAGCATACAAAATGAACAATCATAAGACCGGGGTGCACACACACACACACACACACACACAAAAAAAAAAAAAAAAAAAAAAAAGGGGGGGGATCAAAAGATAGGATTTCAGTGTTCAATTCAGCTCCAGCTTGAACACGATTCAGGGTAAGTGACAACAAGCCATTTCATAAAATAACTCAATCCCAAATGTGAACAGGCTCAAAACCATTGGATTAGGTCACAATTGCTCTCTATCGCCAAATACACACCGAATGTCAAATATGGGCTCAGAACCACTATATTTATGTTACACCTGGCCTCGAATGCCAAATGTGGGATGACTCTAGGCAGTGGGATTCGAAGACACCTCTGTTGCAAGTACAGTTAATAAACAAGTGGTCTCTTTCTATTAATCACACAGTGGGTGTGACTGTGCTCCTCTCGTAAGCACACGTTACCCAACCCAAACACCCGATGGACATATGACATATGAATACACAGTCAATAAAACTCTGCGAAAAAACAAGCAAGAATCACACGGGCAACGTTGGTGTACCGAAGAACACGACATACCCGCTCGAGAATTTTGACTCCATTCAATGTATTTTACACAATTGACCCCCAAAGCATTTTAACTTGAAAAAAAAAAGGGCACACCGTACACCCACCACGAACACAGAACAGTCTGAGGCACCGGCCCTGGTCTATGCACCGAGTCCACAAGGTTCCCCACCTCGAACCCACCGATCATCGCCGTCGCCGTCGCCGTAGCCGTTCTAAAAAGGGTTACCTCCCTCCCGATCTCCGACGAGTTGTCAACTATGGCTTCTCCCGCGCACCCGGGGCCCCACCGCCCGCGCCTCCGCTTCCGGCGGCCTCTTCGCGCGCAGCCGCCGCCGCCCCCCCCCGCGGCTGCTTACTCCCTCTTTCTACTCCCGCCGTTCCTCCGCACCCCAGGTGAACTCCCAGATCTCTCGCGACCTTCTTCCTCCTCCGGGTAGTGTTCTCCTTGTAATTGTCGCCTTCCTGGCTTCCATAGAGATGCTTGCATGAATGCGCGAAGTCGAATGATCTCCGATTTTTCGCCCCGTTTCACGTTTCAGCAGCATTTTTGCGCGACTTCGCGTTAGTTCGATTCGATGACGTTTTATCGGGAAATTCGCTCGAAATGGTCAGTGTTTTTGTCGAAGAAAAACTAATTATCTGTGTAGGTACCTGCATTAACATTGCTAAAAGCTTATGCCGTTGTGGGTGGGATAGGATTTGGAGCCTTTATGATATGAGTTGATCGCTTGTATATTAAGCCAATGTTTTTTCCAGTTGTCCCTATGATTAGCTTTTGTTCTGCCAAAGGTGGAGCGTTTGGAGTTATGCAATTAGTCTCAATCGTCACTATCTTCTGCAGGTATCCCAATTAAGAACCATAGTGTCAAGACCTTCAAGGAGGCGTCATGCCGTTCAGATTGTCACGGCATTTGATGATGTACTGTGATGCCTCTCCACTTTTATTAACAATAATATTTCACTATGTAGTATTATCTTGTATTATGATTTATATTTGACAGTGATTTGGTGCAGGATCCTGGGGATTTCTCACTGGCGCTTGATGATGGGGACGAACAGTTTGATGTTGCTCCATATTCAAGTGAGAGTGAATGGAGTGATGATGATGTTGTTGTATTGACCTCATTCACAGAAGTTGAGTTGCCGATGACAGTCAAGAGCCAGGCTGAGGGCGCATTAACTATAGCTGCCCATAGGCTCGCCACAATTGACAAAGGGCATAAGAAGAGCAGGTAAGCGTGCTAAGTGCTAAGACAATTAGCTTTCCATACAATCCTGAAATCTAGTGGTTGAGGACTTGAGATGTGTATTTATAGTTTCCCTCTTTTCTGTATGGGAAAATGGGGCTGTAGAATAGCAGCTTTGCATCATTTGCTTGGCAGTGCAAGAGTCATATGTCCTATAACTCAGGTGCTTATATGGTCAAAGTAATGTACCAAATAGGAATATGGCTATTTGTTATTTTTTTTATGGGACACATAGAAATTATTGAACTATGCCGGGATGTGGTATGTACTTTATAATATGAAGTACTGCTGTACTAGTAGTAGTACAATAAGAGCATACTCGTATGCTACAATCTTCCAGGTTTAATACTATATCTCAAGGGAATGTTGCAATTCTTGTTTGTCATGGTAAATGAAACAGAAAGTATGTCATACTACTAATATGGACAGATAAGCTTTTTTCATTCTGATTTAACTAGGTTCTAACTTAAGTTCCTTACATCGATTCCCAGAACTCAACAAGGGCTGATGAATAATGTTGGACTGGTTGCTTTCTTAGCAATATTACTTTTCTTTGTCGACTGGTGCTCTTGGAAGATTGTTAGACTACCACTGGACTCCTTTTACTTGACACGCCCTTTTTAATATCAGTAGTTTTATCAGCACTTGCTGGATTTCTTTTTGCACCAGTCGCTGATCACCTGAAGATCCACCATTTCCGGAGGAGAGGAGAGTCTGTTTCTCCATCAAGTAGAAAGCCAACCCCTGCAATGGGAGGATTATTCTTTGTTCCTGTTGGTATTTTTGTTGCAAAAAGAGAAGTTGGTTCCAACTTGAATGGAGTTAATGGAGCAGCTATGATTACCCTCATATTTGCGATGGTTGGGTTGCTTCATGATATTTCCAGTCTTGTGCCAGATCGCAATCATAAAAAATACCGCAATGGATAAGGTTCTTGGCTCAAGTGAGTTATTCCTTTCCAAAGTGTAATTGTGAAAATATGGTGTCCTTTCCTATTACGCTGAAGTGAACTTTCTGACTATCGTGTGTACCTTGCAGATTGTTGCTGGCATTTACTTCTCTATCTGGTTGGGTTCTGCGGATATTTCAACACCATATAGCATGTAAGCATTCGTGTAACTTATATATGACTTACTCCATCTACAGCTTGATTGATTCCAGTTTATCAATGAAGGAAATTTCTGGTTCCTCTGCCTCCTCCTTTTGGCCTTGCACTCATTGGAAAAGTATATATGGTTCTGGCTGCTACATGTTCACTTTCCATGGGCCCGCAGTAACACACTGGTTGATGGTCTTGATGGTTTGGCTGGTGGTATTGCTGCTTTAGCACTCATAGGACTATCCGTTGCAGCTCTCCCGATTTGCTCTGGTACTCTATTCATCTTCCTTAAGTATTCAGAGTTTATCAATTCAATTTTTTATAGCATAGTAGCTTCTCCTCATGAAATATGATGGATCCGAGCTTTGAATTTCTCCAGAGATTTTCGAGGTCCTGTATTCCATCAACTAAAAAACGATTACATGTAGTCTCCTAGCAGACTGCGCTCTGTGCCCTGTCATTCGCATGCCTAACATTAGTAGGTGCAGCAAAAAAGAACAATATTAGAAATAGTTCTCATTTGTCAAGCTGCCATACAATATTTGAACTTTTCCTTGCACAAAGGGGTTTTGTGGTTGAGAAATATCTTTTTTATTGGGATTGGGCAAAATAGATTGGGTTCACAAAGACACCTTGGCCTCTAGGCCTTATTCATTATATATAGATAAGTTCAACTTGGGGTACAAGAAGCTCACTAGAGCATATTCCTAGATGCTAAAGCATAAAGTAAATGGTAACTTGGCTGCCAAGGTTACAAGGTAATCATCCTTTGGACAGCTTTAAACTAAATCAAAGATAAGCTAATGATAAATGACTTAGAAGCTAGGCTTAACTCCTTCATTTTTGAGTTTTAAATTGATCATGTGATGATAGTTTTTCATGATTTCTGCAGAATTTAGTGTTTTTGGAGCATCAATGTCAGGTGCTTGCATTGGCTTTCTTTTTCACAACAGATATAGAGCCTCAATAGTTATGAGCCGGGTTGGTTCTTTTGCACTCGGAGGAGCAGTTGCGACAATTGCATCATGCAGTGGAATGTTTCTTCCAATGTTAATTGCATGCAGTCTCTTTTTTATTGAGCTACTGTTTGCAATAATGCAGGTTTGTCATTCTGCTGACTACTTCACTTAAATGGTTGCAATTCTAAAAGTTCTCATGCTTCATTATGCTGTGTTTGTGTCTTGTGTCCATTTGTTGATCACTACTCTGGAGTCTGAACCAACTAGTTCATGTCACCCTCCACATCTTTGTGGACCGTAACCCAGAACGCTTGTTCAGTGCGCCATAATAATGGAATTTAAAGTATTTGCCAAGGATGTCATGAAAGCCCTTTTAGTATCGTTTCTACAACAGTGAGCAGCATAACTTAAGACCAACATAACTAATCTGACTTTTGCTTTGTGCATATTTCTGCTTCGTCTTCCTATTTCCTGCTGAAAGCTAAAGCTATTGTTTCTGCCACATCTCCCTCATTACATGTGCATTTCTGATCGGTTTACATCACCGGATTTTATATATAGGATTATAGCATACCATCATGAGAATATGCAGTGTTTGAGTAATGTTTGTGGTCTACTTAGAATCAAGGGTGCTGCTGTCGAGCTCAACTAGCATTTGTTTCATTTGTTTGCACTTTTGTAGGGTCATGACCTTCTCATTTTTGAACATAACCATACTGTCTAATTCCTTTTGGTGCTCAGGTTCCTTTCCATATGGTTACAAATTCTTTCCGTGGAACAAGCAGACATCCCCTGAAAATCCGTCCCTCACATTACTACCTCAGATTGTTAGGCATAAAGGAACCTTATATTGTGGCGGGTGCATACATGATATCGTGCTTTTTAACTCTGTTGGCAGGATACCTTGGCCTTGTTTCAGCATAGATGAGTACCATTCTTTCATTGTTTACATGATATAACTCACAGGCAGACGTTATCTAGCCATTTTTGCCAGGTCTATGTTTCAGTATATGAAACTAACAGATATAGAGGAACTGTAGGGTGAGGCTGTAGCCTGTAGGTTTCCTCAAAAAGGGAACGTCCATGTACGGCTACGCTTGTACCGAGCTGTTGGTATTTGAATGTAATTTATCTGTGAGCTAGATTAAGTGTTTCAAAATTCAAAATGTATCTACTCAGGCAAGTTTTCGTTCTTTTTTTTTTTTTTTTTTTTTGAGCATGGCAAGTTTTCTTTTATAATGGATCAATTAGCCTTGATTACAAGAAGGAAAGTCTAAATGAATTTTAGCCATGGTAAAGTTTTTTTCCTGTCTAGGCCTATTGGATCCTGAGTCCTGACAGCACAATTGCACGTGGATGGGCCGGTTGATGCGCCCAAACTACCGGGAACCATTGTTGATGGGCCCAAACTACCTGGAACCATTGTTGATGGGCCCAAACTACCGGGAACCATTGTTGATGGGCCTAAACTTCCGGGAACCATTGTTGCTCTTGCTCCCAGTCGGTGCACGTTAAATCGCACTTTAGTAGTACTCACACTCCGTAGTCCCTACGTATCACATTACAAGGTATTTCAAAATTTTATAGTCAAAGCATCTCAAGTTTACTCAAATTTATATTACAGAATAATTATTTTTATTTATGATATGATATAAGTATTATTAGATTTTTATTAATTATATTTTCATAACGTATGTATTTGATTTATAAATCTTTATAATTCTCTCTACAATTTTAGACAAACTTGACATGTTTTGGCTCTCTAAGTAAATTGGAATGACTTGTAGTTTGAGACTGAGGGAGTATTATATTAGGTATAGATATAGATTACACGGTGTTTAGATAGATAACAATGCTGTCATCGCGTCAATGGTACTGTAGACCGTAGAGTAGGTAATTCCTTTTATTATTATTTATTCTTTGGGGTTTTATTTTGAGACGAGCAGCCGCCGTCCCTACTTGCAGATGAGATGCGATGTTGCAACATTGCGACTTGGGCAACATGTGTGTGTGCTTGCAAGTTGGATGCCATGTTGCGATATATGTCTGTGTATTTGTTTTTCCTTTCTTTTCTTTTGCGTGCAATCTTCTCTGTGCCTCCTGTAAACGGCAACCGCACCTTGTTTAAGGCTGCTAAGAGTGGCGTCATTGCCCTAACAATACGCTAAGAGTGGCTGCTAAGAGGTCCTGTCATGAACAAGTCTATTTTTGACCGCTTTAGGTCTTCTATTTGTAAAATTTTGTCCGTGAATATATTCCAATATCGTCTAAATGGTACCTCAAGCTAATGATATTGTTCAATTTTTGACCCCAAGAACCATTTTTAGTGTGGTTTTCAAGCAACGTAACCATGTTTTTTTTCCCAAGTTTTCTTTTACTAAAAAAAAATCGTAGCTGATCTGACTTTTCTCTTCTCATGACCAACTTCCTTTGAACGTAATATAACTCTACCAGTGCGTGTTTTCTTCACTAAAGAAAAGAAGCAGCCAGAGCATAAAAGTGCTTGATGGAAACTAGAATGTGAAAACAAAAAAGTATATACAAAAAAAATGGGGAATGATTTTCAAGGCTGTTCTGAAATTTCTGACGGATTCTGTGCCCGTGCCGTCACATGACTTCGCTTGTGAAATTTTCTACTCGTAGATTCTGCTCCGTCACAATGACTTGGATGGATCCAGATTGCTGTATATATTTATATTATTATTGGCAGTACTGATCTCCATGTCGTTAGTTTATTCTTAATAATATCTGTTGTTAATTTGATCCTGTCGGGAGCCTTTCAGGGGCTCTTTGCATTGCATCCTCCAGTTGTGGATTGAATTGGATCAGCTGTAAACGTCACCTTAGAAACCGTCTACGTACTCCTAATCATGCATCACTGTGGTGGGGGCAGTTCGGACGGACCCAAGACCGGGAATGACGTCCAGGCTGCTGCTAGCTGGGCAATGTCGCTGTAGAGGGTACTAGACTGTACTATACGGAGTGTATGCAGACAGTGATGTGCAAATACTTCAGTCACGGGACTACAGTTTAATAGTCGGGAGTTTTTCAAAACTATAATACTGCACAAATGTGTGTGTTTTGCTACGTCTCTCTCTGCAAGGCAGCAATGATGCAGAGTTGGTCTACGCACGCATCTCGCAATCACGTACATAACGTTCTTCTTCGAAACTAAGCGTGAGCGACGGCTTGTACGTATATATACTACGATACTGTATACTCCCTCCGTCCCATGGAGTTTGTCGTTTTTGACTTTTGAATTTCATGTTTGGCCACCATCCGCCTTATTCAAAATATTTATGCAAATCAGAAAAATAAATTAATCAATATTCAAGTATTTTTATCTAAAAAAATAAGTCATAACAAAATAAATTATATTTGTGCAAAAAATTTGAATAAGACGAAGCGTTGAAAAAATGGCAAGACGGAATCCGGGGTGACAAACTCAAACTCGACGGAGGGAGGGAGTAGGTAGTATTATATTGCATCCGGATCGGATGCAAATCTGATAAGTCAGCAAGGAGATGGTGATCCAAATAATAAAGGCCAATAGATCGTTGCAAGCTTAAGGCAGAGCGATTTGAGGCTGCGTCGTTATCGCTGTCCCCGTACAGCTCACACAAATTCACATTGTAGCACTGTAGAAGCAAAATACTTCTTCCTTTCTCAAAGGTTTATTTTAGGAATGTATCTGGACAGCTATTGCAAGAGCGCGACTCAACGCGCAGCTCGTGGATCGCGAGGTTCTCGTGTCGGACGAAAAAGTATGGCATTGTACTTCTGCTAGGACTAGGAGCTAGCGCTAGGCTCCTGCTTTACTTCCTCCGTCTCAAAAAACATATATTTTTAGACTTACATACTCCCTCCGTCCCAAATTGACTGTCGCCGTTGTTGGTTTTTCGTCTGCCACAACTTTGACTAAGTTTGTAGAAAATACGTGCAATATTTAAATATTCAAATAAATTTATTAAAAAACTAGACTTAAAAATCTTTCCGTGATACTAATTACTTAGCATAAATGTTTTATATATTCGAATATATAATTGCCGGCAGTTTTTCTCGGGGAAGCGTAAAAGCGGCAGTACATTTTGGGGACGGAGGGAGTATGTTTGATTATCCATCTTATTTAAATTTTTTATAAACACATTATCTATTTTGTTAAGACTTATTTATTATTAAGAGATATTTTAATACTGATTTATTTATTTTATAATTTACATAGAATTTTTGAATAAGATGCGACGGCTACTGTCCAGGCCAGGCACCTAAATAAGATCGACGTCGATAGTTTGTCGCGTCGGCCACTACAACCTGATGATGGTGATCGACAGGAGGGTGTTTCCATTTATCCAAGGCGCATTTGTTATTTACGTTTTTCTTATGAGTCTGTCATGTGGACCCTAGCGGTCAGGGGTGTATTAAGGGTATACATAAGCCCGTGTCGCGTGTCCGACTTGACAAGTTAACATTCGATCTGAAATCAAACTCGCCAACCAGAGGGTCTGCTGGGGCGTATCCGAAATTTCGTGGCTTCCGTGTGCTGCTCACGTCGACGGCGCCGCCCCGCGGCCGGTGTGACACTTGGTATCGGATTCGGCGTTCCTCGGCGTCCGCGGGAGTCATCAAGCTCTGCGGCCGGGCGTCAGATCTGCCGCTCCATCTCCGACGGCTCGGTGACGCGTTCATCAATTCCCTTCCGACCTACCCAATCGATTCCCACCTCGTCTCCGTTATCCTCCACCTTCGTTTCTCCTTTTCGTGTTGCGCCGTGCATCTCGTTTTCCTGTTACGCTCTTCGATTCAGCAAACGGCTCGGGTCATAAGTCGTAGGGATTCACCCTTTGAGTCCCCAACGCACTAAATCCATCCAACGCCGATCGGTTTGGGACGGTGAATCTTAACACGGTTGCTCATTTCATTCGTCGATCTGCGGAAGCCATCCAGTTTTGGGGGGTGCTCACTCACTGTTCGACGTTTTGTGTCTGCCTGTTCCGTTTACCTCGCTTCTGACCTTGAATCACTTTCGGTGCTTCCACACGGCCCTGGTAGGGTTCACCTTCGCAGATAAACGGTCCGAGTAATCCGCGTTCGTCTAGCGCAGGATACCGTAAATCCATCCACCGGAACCCGATCGGGCTCAAGTTGTCGCGGAACAGATGTGTCGCTGAACTTCTGGTTGATCTCGGGCAAGGGTTGTGAGACAAGTACTCACTTAAAATTCCGGAGCCCCAGCGTGATCCTAGCGTGTTTATTTCAGTCATATTGCTCTAAGTATCGGTGATCTCTCGGCAAGGGTTGCGGGACTGTTTCTCGTGTAATTCCGTAGTCGCAGTGTGATCCCATTTCAAAGTGTCTTTGTTTGTTTCGATCGGTCGCTCCCTCAACTAAGCCTTCGATCCAGACGAAGATCATTTTGGACAACATGTCCAAAACTTCAGATGATGACAGGCAATACATGGATAAAATCATGGACAATTTTGATTTCTTGGTGGAACGTATCAATGACATTGGTGCTACCCAGCATCAGATGAAGAGGCAGATGGATCCGAGAGATGCGACCATGGATGAATATAACAAGGCTCGGCTATTGATGTCTCAACAGGTGAAGGCCACTGGTGCTGCAGTTGCACGCTTAACATCGAAGAGGTTTGCTCAGGAAGACCCACCACAGGACAGTTCTTCTGAGTCTGCCATCTATGATGACCAAGAAGCAGAGTTTGAGAATGTGTTTGCTGACAAAAATGGAAAGAATCCTATGAAAGCTGGACCATCTAAAGACAGGAGGCCAAGGCCAGAATTTACTCGGGCACCACCATTCAGGCATAGGAGATTGAGAGATGAGGCACATCAGGAATTACCCTATGCTGCACTACCCAAGCTCCAGTTTCCTAAATTTGATGGTACTGATGCTAGAGTGTGGAAAGATAACTGTGAAGGTTATTTTGAACTATACAAGATTCCTCAAGGTATGTGGATAACTGCAGCACACATCCATTTTGAGGGCAATGCAGCAAAAATGGTACCGTGCATATAAAATGAATCACACCTTCGGAAGTTGGGCACATTTACTTACGTCCCTTGAGGAGGAGTTCGAGTTCGATGATTTTAGACAGGCACTCGGTGACCTATTAGAACTCAAGCAGACAACTGTAGTGGAAGAATATACACAGCAGTTTCAAGCATTGCAGTACCAGGTCAAGATGCACAACTCTCAGTATGATGATCTATTTTTCACATCTCAGTACATAAGAGGACTGAAAGATGAACTCGGATCGATAGTAGAGCCTCAAATGCCGCCCACGTTCTCAAAGCTTCTCGATAGCTAAAGTACGCCAGGGGTCTTTGGAGAGACAAAAGACTAGATTTCGTAGATCCGGGGCCAAACAAAGACGCTAATCTGTTCAAGCCCGAAACCAAGTACAACCCACCAAACAGTTTTTTGTGGAAAGACAGAACAACTTCGGGACTACGAAGAGCAAATGGTCTCTGTTTCGGGTTGTGGAGAGAAATTTGTACCGGACATTTGGAAGTCCGTACAAAGAGGAACAAACCACAAGCTAATGCTTTAGCCATCAATGAGCTAGATAGAGAGTTGTCCGATGATGTCCTGAACACTTTAGAAGCTGAGGATATTCTGCAGGAAGATTTCGGCAAGCTATCTCTTAATTCTATGTCTACCAATGAACAAGTCAATTGCTACAAACTCAAAGCTCGAGTACAAGATAAGACTATGATTATTTTGCTTGATAGTGGCGGTTCCCACGGTTTCATTAGTTCACGCTTTGTCCAATCTGCAAACTTACCTACTACTGCTGCCCCAATGAGGAAAGTCAGGTTGGCAAATGGTGAAGTGATCCAAACAAATACTGTGGTGCCTCAGTTGCAATGGTATTGCCAAGGCCATACACTGACTTTTGATATGATAGTGTTGGATATGCAGCCTTATGATGCAATCTTGGGCTATGATTGGTTCAGAACTCACAGTCCTATGAATTGTGACTGGGATCTCAGGACATTAAAATTCCCTGAAAATGGTCAAATGATAAAGCTGCAAGGAGTCCTAGAACAACCTTTGGCAGCTACAGCAATTTCAGTCAACAAAATGTACAAATCAGCAAGGGGCAATGAGGTGTGGGCTTATGCAATTGTGGATTTCATACCAACTGTGCCAGCAGTTCAGTCCCAGCATCACCACATTCCAGAGGCAGTACAACATGTTATGACTGTCTACAAGGATGTATTCACTGATCCACAGCTATTGCCACCTCAAAGAACTTATGACCATGCCATACCCTTGGTGCCCAATGCAATTCCTGTGAATGCCAGACCCTATCACTATTCTCCAATGCACAAGACAGAGATAGAATTGCAAGTGCAAGACCTCCTAGCCAAAGGACTAATTACTCATAGTCATAGTCCATTTGCCTCACCAGTTCTGTTGGTTAAGAAAAAGGATGGATCATGGCGATTTTGTGTTGATTACCGGAAGCTTAATGATTTGACAATCAAAAATAAGTTTCCTATGCCTGTGATTGAGGAGATCCTGGATGAACTCTCTGGATCAAAGTACTTTACAAAGCTGGACTTGAGAGCTGGGTACCACCAAGTCAGGATGTTACCACAAAATGAATACAAAACTGCCTTCAAAACTCATCAAGGTCATTACCAGTTCAAGGTGATGCCTTTTGGCCTGACAAATGCACCAGCTACCTTTCAGTGCATCATGAACCACATCTTACAGCCATTTCTGAGGAAATTTGTCATGGTGTTTTTAGATGATATATTGATATATAGTCCCACTCTAGAAGACCATATTGAGCATTTGGAACAGGTGTTGGAACAATTGAGAAAGCATCAGTTCTATCTAAAAGAAAGCAAATGTTCCTTTGCCCAGGCCAGTATAGAATACTTGGGACATATCATATCTTTCCAAGGAGTGTCCACAGATGCCAACAAAATTGAAGCAATGCAAAAATGGCCAACACCAACAACTGTTACAGAATTGAGAGGATTTCTAGGCCTCACAGGATATTACAGGCGCTTTGTTCAGGGATATGGAGTGTTAGCCAAGCCACTCACCAATCTCCTAAAGAAGAAACAGTTTTCCTGGCATCCTCAGGCTCAGGAAGCTTTTGATAAAATGAAAGAAGCTATGACACATACCCCGGTGCTGGCACTGCCTAATTTCCAAGAACAATTTACAGTGGAGACTGATGCCTGTCACACTGGCATAGGTGCTGTGTTAATGCAACAAGGCAGACCAGTTGCATATTTGAGTAAGGCCTTGGGGGAAAAGCAAATGACATTGTCAATATATGAAAAAGAGTTCTTGGCTCTGATTATGGCAGTTGAAAAGTGGAGGCACTATCTGCAAAGAACTGAGTTTATCATCCTTACAGATCATCAATCACTGGCATATCTCAATGACCAGAATCTACATTCAGAATTACAGAAGAAAGCTATGGCTAGATTGATGGGACTGCAATTCCAGATAATCTACAGAAAAGGCAAAGATAATCATGCTGCTGATGCCTTGTCAAGGGTGGCCCATATGATGCAGTTGCAGTCTGTCTCCACTGTCCAACCATTGTGGATGCAAGAGGTGTTGAACTCCTATACTACTGATGCCAAGACTCAACAAATGATACAGAAGTTGGCACTTGCAAGCCCAGATGAAGATGGTTATAGTTTGGATAAAGGCATCATTTGGTACAAAGGCAAGGTGTGGATTGGCCATAATACAGCCCTGCAGACCAAGTTGATAGCGAAAGTGTCATTCAAGTGCCATAGGGGACACTGCGGTGTAGCCGCAACCTATCACAGATTGAAACAGCACTTTGCTTGGAAATGCATGAAACTTCAGGTTGAAGATTATGTGCAGCAGTGTTCCATCTGCCAGCATGCAAAACACAGTAACAAATCACCTCTAGGCCTGCTCCAACCATTACCTATTCCTAATGGAGTGTGGCAAGAGTTGACAATGGATTTCATTGAAGGATTGCCAAAATCTGATGGGTTCAGTGTGATTATGGTGGTGGTGGACAGATTAACCAAATATGCACATTTCATACCATTGAAACATCCCTACACAGCTCAGTCAGTAGCCACAGCATTCATGGACAATATTGTTAAGTTACATGGTTGGCCAAAGAAGATTGTTTCTGACAGGGATCCTGTCTTTCAGAGCAATTTCTGGAAACATTTCTTCAAGATTTACAAAGTGGATCTCCATTTCAGCACTGCCTATCATCCTCAATCAGATGGACAGACTGAAAGAGTGAACCAATGTTTGGAGATGTATTTAAGGTGTGCTGTTCAGGATGCTCCAAAGTCATGGAAATCTTGGTTGTCCCTAGCTGAACTCTGGTACAATACATCTCTACACTCTTCATTGGGTTGTTCTCCATTCTTTGCTCTGTTTGGTTATGAACCTGCCTTGGGTTTGCACACTGACCAGCCTGTTGCTACACCTGCTAATGTCTCTGAGCTCATTGAACACCGGGCTTTACATCTTGAAGCTCTGAAATTGAATATGGCAAGAGCACAAAACCGTATGAAACTGTTGGCTGACAGGAAGAGAACAGACCATGCATTTGCAGTAGGGGAGCAAGTCTTGTTGAAACTCCAACCCTATACGCAGTCTTCAGTAGCTAATCGACCATATCCAAAACTGGCATTCAAATATTTTGGTCCTTATACAGTGCTGGAGAAGATTGGTGCAGTGGCCTATCGCTTACAACTTCCAGAAGGGTCACAAATTCATGACGTTTTTCATGTTTCCCAGCTAAAACCATTTCGTGCAGATTACACTCCTGTGTTTGACACTTTGCCGATGACGACCGACCCAAGCGGCGACGCGGTGCCCAAGGAGGTGATCGGCGGCGCTTTGGTCAAGAAGGGTAACTCGGCCATTCCCCAAGTCAAGGTGTCTCGGACCACGCTGCCGGCGGACATCACTACATGGGAAGACTATCACGTCCTCAAGACTCGGTTTCCTGATGCGCCAGCATGGGCAGGAGTTCAAGCTCAAGCGGGGGGAAGTGTTGCGTCGGCCACTACAACCTGATGATGGTGATCGACAGGAGGGTGTTTCCATTTATCCAAGGCGCATTTGTTATTTACGTTTTCGTTATGAGTCTGTCATGTGGACCCTAGCGGTCAGGGTGTATTAAGGGTATACATAAGCCCGTGTCGCGTGTCCGACTTGACAAGTTAACATTCGATCTGAAATCAAACTCGCCAACCAGAGGGTCTGCTCTGGGGGCGTATCCGAAATTCTGTGCTTCGTGTGCTGCTCACGTCGACGGCGCTCGCCGGCGGCCAGGGGTGTGACATAGTTGTTGACTACTCTTGCGCCCCGCTAGCACCGATGGCGATGGTATGGCACATGACATGACCAAGCCACGCCCACGCGATTCGGACGTGGAGCAGGAGGATGACCCCGAACCCGAAGAAAAAACGATCCCGACCGGGCGCGCGATGCTGTTACGTTTTCTGTTCAGCGCACACGTGTTCTGTTGCGACCAATGGAGCGCTACAGTACGTGTGCATCCAGATTGTGCAGTTGCGTTGCGTTACATCGTTTCACTTTCACGTGCCTAGGCTGCCACGTCAGATCTAGGAGCTGTTCTTGTACTTCTTATACTGCGCCGCTAATAGATAGCTACTGTAGCTAGACTTGTCGGTCAGACTGTGCTGCCATGTTCCTCGCAACGTCGTATTAGGAGGGTCGTCTTCGTCCTTGGTCGTGGCTCTTCAGGGCACGGACAGGCAGATGGGCGACAGGCGCGAGGATGAGGCCAACGTGAGGTGGGAAGCAAAGCAACCTCCACGCCACGCACCGGTGGAGACAACACCAGCAGCCCGGACGTCACATTCTCCCCCCCTCCCCCCCCCACCCCACCCACACCCCCCACACACACACACACACAAAACAAACAAAACAAAAAGAATATCATCATGGATGCGTGCAATAATTATATTGTAAAATAAATTTATGAAAACACTAGATTCCAAGATCTATCTAATGATACCAATTATATGTATTATAATTTTATAAATAGTAATATTCATTTTTATATAATTCATCAAAGTTAAAAAAAGTTCTTTTCTTGGGTGAGAACGACGTGTATTTAGGACTGAGGCAGTATGTTTGGTATCCCCATTGATGGACCGCAGCAGAGAACGAGAGATCACAGACACCGGACCGTGGCGGCAGCGCGCGCATCTCGTGGATTGATTGTTCACGGTCACGTAACCTAGTGAAATTTTTACATTTTGCCCATTTTAAAAACATTTCTTATACATAAGCCCCTTGAAACTTTTGACGAGAACAGACCAAAAGCTCAGCGTATTAGGACACCATGCTGACTAATGTGGCTCCGTGCGCCACATCAACGGCGAAACACACCCTTAGTTAGAGGATCTACTACGATCTAGAATATAATCGTTGGGATTTGTAAATTAGTCCTACTTGCAAATATGTTTTTTAAAGGAAATAATGATAGTCGGTCTACGCATCTAGTAATAAGGCCCTGTTTGGACCAACTAAAATTTAGTTGTGGTGAATCGAAACACCCAAATTGTAATTAGCAGCTAAAAAACAGCCCAAACATTAAATCTTAAAAGCAACTAGTCTTATTAGCTGTTGCAACCTAGGTAGCCCTAGCTAGCTAAATTTTAGTTATGGTGCATTCAAACAGTGCCTAAGTCGTAATCACGATTCACGTAATGATTTTCTTGGACCCTGTGCGACCACCTCGCTCCCGTCATCGACGGCTTGCATAGTACTCCCTCCATATTGGTATTAGAAGTCCTTTAGGACATGATTATGCATACCAAGGAGTCATTAATTAAGGATAATTTTCGTTATCAAAAAAAAATTAAGAATAATTTTTCCATGTTTGCCCTTAATAAATAAGGTAACTGATGCATTCTAAACACCTCTAAACACCAACGCATGCACAGCCCATTGGCTAGCACAAGCTCTCGAGGCACTCCAAATGAGGTTGCGGTTCGATCCCAGCTGTAGCTTTAATTTTTGCCGTTCTTTGTGCAATTTATTAGGGCAACGACGTCCAAGCTTGCTCGCGATTCTCGGAAGGACTTCTTTTGTGCTCTGCTTGCGTTTGGACGGAAAAAGGACTTCTATTTGCATTACGGAGGGAGTATGTGTGGATCGAATGCAAATCGATAAGTCGCAAGGAGATGGCGATGTAAATAAGTAAACAAGTGGCAACGTTTGCAAGGTGGATTATGAAGAAGGTGATGTGATTTGAGCTTGCACGGAGTAGGCACGGGGGTAGAAACGGGAGCCCCGCGTCGCCTCCGCATAGGCGACACGCGGCGAACCCTAGCCCGCCGCCACCCCTTTCTCCCCTCCGTCTCTCCCCTCGCCGCCGCCGGAGGGAGGCCACGGGAGGCCCGCGCGACTTCCCGGGATGGCGGCGGCGAGGATCTTCGGCCCGCCGGGCGTATGCGCCTCCCGTGCGGGAAGGGCGGCCATGGCGGCTTGGGGCCGCTGGTGCGCGACGGTGCCGGGCGGGCGCGGTGGTGCCCCAGCGGCGGGTGCCGTGCACGGAGGTGCCAGCTGCCGGCGAGGTGGTGGCATCGACGCGAGGTGGCCGCCGCTCGCGTTGGTTTGTTGGTGGCGGGTCAACGGGCGGTCGATTCCGGCCGCCGGGGGCTCGATCCGCGCGATCCGGCATTGTGGTGGCCGGATCCGGCGTCCCTGGTGGCCGGATCCGACGTTCGTCGTCGCCCCCCCTGCGGGTGGCCGTTGCAAGTTGCGGGCTACTTGCCGGCCGTAGCGGGCTACCGGGCCGCGTGATGCTTGGCCAGGGGGGGGCGCCCGTGGAGGTGGAGCGGCTCTTCGGCGGCGCCATGGTGGCGTGGTCGGCCGTTGTCTTGGCAGGTCTCTCGGTGTCGTGGCGGTCTTCTTTCTGTGCCAATCATGGTGGTGGCTGCTCCTTTCCGGTGGGGATCGCTGGGGGCGTCGTCGTGGGGTTGCTGCCCTTTCGGGTGTGGGGGGGGCGCGAGGGGTTCCCTCCCCTCTCGCTCGTCCCCTCCTTCCTCTTGATGGTGGCGGCTTCATGGCGGTGGTCAAGGTTGGCCGGGCGTTGGTTGGGCGGTCTTCGTCTATGCCGTCCCTCCCCATGCCTCCGACTACCGTCGTGGGGTGGCCGTTATGAAGACGGTGGCCTTGGCGTCCCTGGGTGCTGGTCCGGGGCTCTGCTCCATCCGGTACCTTCAGGGGGTGACGGTGCTGCGACGGGAGCTCGGCCAACAGCGGCGGCGGAGGCTACGGGCTGTGGCGGGCGGATGGTGGACGTACACAGTGGCGGGAGGCTGGTGTTCGGTAGGGCGGTCCGGGCGGGTGTCGGCGTAGCTTTGGCCCGCCGCGTGGCCGGCGTGTCGACTCCGGTAAGGCTTCTTCGGGACGGACGGTAGCGGCGTCTTAGTGGCTGGTGGGGTCCCGTCATCTTGACCGATGTTTGTGCTGGGGGTCTCTTTGGGCGAAAAGCCCGCGACGGCGATTCTTGTGCCGCCGTTCCCGTTGAGGGCGTCGTGTCCCCAACACACTCCATGGGTGAGAACCTTGTCCTGCTGTGGACGGACGACGGCGGCGCTTGGGCGTCGTAACCTTCTTGAAGGCGTCGTTGTGGAGGTCGACTCGGTTGGGATGTCTTGGGCAGTGCTAGTTCGTCGTTTCTGCCACTGTGTTCGTGGTTGGTGTCAGTGGTGGAGTAGCTTTAGTTTGTTTTTTAGTTGCTTTGTGTTTTAGTTTTGCTAGTCTTTAGTTGCTTGCGGCTTTAGTTGTGGAGCTCCAAGTGGTTTAAAGTGGAGGCTCGTGTCGAAGACCCAATCCGGCCGAGTTTCTCAAGCTTATGTCGATGTCCCAATCCGACCAAGCAAGGAGTTGGAGTCGAGTGGAGTTGAGTTGGCGTTCTTTGTGGCGCGAGTTGAGTTGTCTTGGTACCTAGTTGTGCAGTTGGAGTAGGGTACCCTCCACAATTGTATTTGTGGTTTTCGCCCAGTTCCACTCTAAAAAACTGGGCAGGGCGCTTGCCTTTCTTTTTCTTTTTACCGTCTATATAATAGAAATCGCGGCAAAGCTTTTGCCGTCCTTTCAAAAAAAAATGAGCTTGCACAACTGTAGTAGTAAAGCAACGTGCACGGAAACTGTAGTGGTAATTTTTGCTTTCGTCGCCCCGAGCGCCGGCACTTTGTCGAGAAAAACGTACTCGCAACTTCGCAGCTCGTGGATCACGAGGTTACCGTGGACGCACGAAAAGGCTTGATACGACATTATTAGTTCTTTGAATCATTGGATAATAAGATCGCGACGCTAGCGACGGCTTGTCCTAGTCGGCGGTTGTTGTGTAAAACTGCTAACTTCCGAAACATTGAAGGCCTATTTGGAACAAAGGAATGCAAAATAGAGGAACGGTAGGAAACGTAGGAATAGAGAAAGCACAGGGAACCGGATAAGAGAGAAACCCACGAGGATTCAAAAACGAGAGGAATGAAGAACTTTTGCCGTTTGGAACGTAGGAATAGAAAACACAGGGAATAAAAATATTTGCCAAATATTTGTTTATTACTCAAATATTTGCCAAACAATAAATTTAATTAATAAATAAAATATTTAATTCATCTAGGGATACAAATATTTGCCGGCAACCGAGGACATGCTTAGGTGCCGACAGTCAAATCATCCTCTAGTTGCTTGAGCCCTGCACCATTTTCTCCCTCAGCACATACGTTTTTCCTCGGGCATCCGCGAAAACAAGAGGATGTTTTGGTTCCTCCGTTTTTATGAAGTGACACTGTTCTTTCCGGAGGAACGGTAGGTTTTGTTCCTTCAATCCAAACAACATGTGACGTCATCAAAACGCTGGAATCTCATTCTGTAAAATTCCTTCCCCAATCCTACGTTCCAAACGGGGCCTAAACCTAGAGCCAAACTTATCTTAATGTGTTTGAGATGATTCTAATTCTTTTGTACTTGTTTATCTAGCATTCCAATCTATGTACATTGTACTGCCTTTCTTAAGTTTCCTAAATGGCTATTAATAACTGTTGAATTCTTAAATGGGGTTCTTTGTCACACGTTTCTCCATTGCCCCACAACAAAATTTGTCTAATTAATTTAGTCAAACTTGATGAAAGTTTCACTTAACCTAAATCTAGAACTGTTTTTTTTTTTTCAGATAGGATGGAGGTACGTAGTGCAATACTGTAGTTGTGTCTCTTTATTTCCCTGTTTATTTTTTTTTTTTTCAATTCTTGCAAGGGAACAATGACCTTGCACGATGTGAGCATGGCGCTACGGTTACGTTGGGAAGCAAATGAGCGCCTCCACCACACGGCGGGCGTGCTACCAAACAGACTCATAACTATCTTATTTGACTAAGTGACGATCTCGCTCCCGTCATCACTAGTTTTATGTACAATGTAGTATTATATGCATCCGAATCGAATGCAAATCCGAGAGGCCAGCAAGGAGATGGGAACGCATGCAAACTACTCTCTCCATCCCAAATTATAAATCGTTTGACTTTTTGGGCTCCAAGTTTGACCATTCGTCTTATTCAAAAAATTTACGCAAATATTGTCAAATTCAAATCATTCTTTAAGAACTTATATTAATAAAGAAAGCCACGGTAAAAAAAGTGATATTTTGCATAAATTTTTGAATAAGGCGAGTGGTGAAACTTGTTGTCAAAAAAGTCAAACGACTTATAATTTGAGATGCAGGAGTAATTATTAAGCAAGGCTGGCAGATAGACCGTTATTGCAAGACAAGATGACAGCGACTTGAGGCGGTTGGGGTTGCGTTATCGCTGATTCGCTGTGCTGCTGTGCACGACTCAGTCACACACAGATAGCCGCCTAGCTAGCTGCATTGTCGCCTGGAGGGATCTCACGTATACTCAACGTATGTACCACATTTCTTTTTATTATGCACATAGTTATACACTGTATCTAGATATAGTAAAAAAAGTATTTAGACAGAGCAGTGCTCCTGCTATTTCTTAAAAAAGTATTTAAAAAAAGTCAAAACGTCTTAAAATTTGGAATGGAGGTAATACACTCTATAGTCCATAATATAGTACGGAAACGCAATGTCGTTGGGGCCGGCACAGTACTACATTGCTTTCGCCGGGCGGTTGCGGCACACGGAACGCAACGTCTGGTTGCACAGCCAGCCGCTGGCACAGAGAAAACATACTCGCAACTCGCAAGACCGCGACTCCACTCGCACAGCTAGCGCGTGGATATCACGAGGTTCCTTGCGGAATTAATCATTGATAACCTTGTCGTTGATTTGATATATGATTGCGACTTGGCGATGATGGCAGTCCTATAGGCTCCTAGCTGGTGGGTCGCGGCGAGTTAAGCACACCAACAGTTGTTGAGCCGTCGAGCAGACGAATGTGCAGCGTGCTTCAGTTCCGTGTGCAGCAGAAGAGTCACGCCACGGCGTCGTGCCGTGCGGGATCACCGCCTACGTATCCGATTATGGTACGGATTAATAACTGTTGCTAAAACATCATACCCGAACGGACGACAAACAGGAGCAGTAGTTAAGGTTGTCAGTGTCTTCATCTACGTATCCTAAGGGCATGTTCAACCCACAGATAAGGGGTCGTCTGTATGTTCTTGAAATTCACAACATAGACAACTCATACAACCCATAGACTAAGATGTGTCTTTTTAACTGTCTACAAATTGTTTAAATACTTGCATTCAACCATGATCAGTTGTGACTATCCTTTTAGTACTCCTTCTTGTTGCTAATTTCTCTCCGCTAACAATTCTTCTTACAAGTTCAACTATGGCATATATCAAATGGTAAAAAGAATTGACAATCAAGCTCATGCATTTAGTGAACGACGAGAGTTGCTGTGGAGGAAAATCTTTGCGCCGCCAACAGCAGATCCACAACTCGGCGATGAGTTTGTACAACGCGCCGTCTCTCGTCGCTTCGGGCCTTGGAGCACGAGCCACGCTCGTCGTCTCGCGAACAGACGGGTCGAGCTCGTCTCCACGGAAACAGGGTTCATTTTGTAAAATATACCACATATAGACAGGGTATAAAGACGGGTTGTACATGCCCTAAGAATCTAACGATACTAGGATCCTACCAAGTCAAAACTATATAGTACCAATATATCGTAACGTGCATTTTACTGGCACTCACCACAAACAAACTTGGTGGTTTAATTATAATCTTGTTATGAGAGCTCTCTCATAACTACGTCACGTAATTCACTCTTCTTAATAAAAAACAGGCTATATTCTCCAATCACGAAAAAAAGCAAACAAGATAGTCTGGCTCGTGTCATAAAAACCATGCGGAATCATCCGATCCCACTACCGAACCGAACAAAACTATTTGGTAACTTTTTACCCGTATCTAATTGCTAGGGTTGCATACTTGGAGGGTGACTTAGCCCTAACACCGTCACTGTCACCGTCCACCACCGTTGGTGTCCCTCTTTTTCCGGCGTCCCGCCGGAGGCAAAAGGAAATGGTGATCTATTGTTTTTAATAAGGTTTTCCAATTGGATTGAGTCATTAGTGGTTTCCTATTGGATTGAGTCATTAGTGGTACGTGCTGGATCATGGGCCGGTTAGCTTTCCTACTCGACGGCGGTACTTGGTACGGACGCTACTTACTGTTGGCAATTAAAGCATCCGAATTGTTTCCCTTGTTTTGTCGAGCGAGTACTCCTGCATACGTACTGTACTGATTTGAGTTTTCGTAACGACTCGTGAGCACCATCCGAGGACCTCCGTCGACTGAACCGGGACGGATGGGTCAGGTAACGCATGGTACAGTGCGGCCGCACGCGCGTACTGTTGCTGGGCAAACCCAAAAATCGAATACCGACCGGTGCGCAACATGAGAGGAGCTATGCTTGCACCGTGCCGCTGGCAAGGCTTGTGGGGCACCGTTCCTCTCAACGTCGTTGGAGGATAAGAACTTGGTTCTTGGTCGTGGCTCTGGAAGGCACGGGGAGACGGGCGACAGGTGCAAGGACAACGACCCAACGTAAGGTGGCATTGGTAACCTCTCTAGCCTGGCGTCCCTACATAAAACACTCGTTGATTCCTCTGCGTACTGTGAATAGAATCGTCGTGGCGGTGGATCGATCGTCCAGAGACCAGCAGAGCACCGGTGGGTGGATCCATCCCGCCGCGGCGCAGTCCAGTCCAGCCGCCCGTGGCCGTGGGATTATTGGGAACGTCCGTTTCGGGCACGGAGCACCTGACCTGAAGTCGTGGAACATTTGACTTGGGCGCGCGAGCCGCACAGGACGGATCGGGGATCGGGATCGGAGCTTCCTCGACACAAAAGTACTCCCTCCTATCGCATGGAGTTCATCGTTTTTTTTTTTTTTTTGAACTTCAATCCGCCTTATTCAAAATATTTATGTAAATTATAAAATAAATTAATCAATATTTAAGTATCTTCATTGATAAAATAAGTCGTATCAAAATAAATTATATTTATGCAAAAAAATTTGAATAAGACGAAGCATCGAATAAGGTGTCACGGAATACAGTGCGACAAACTCAGTGGGACGGAGGGAGCAGGGGGTGGGTACGTACTGTACCAGCGAATCCGCACGGGCGGCGCGCGCATCGCATCCCGCGGATGATTGTTCGCGGTCCAGTCCAGGCTCCGCACGTACTGTACCTACCTACCCACCTCCACTTCGGGGAAGAATCGGGCGGCCCTGCAAAACATCTCGTGTCTTGTCCTGGCGCCTTGTTGGCGGGGAGCTGGACGGTACGCCCGCCCAGCAGTGGAGACGCGAGAGGCCGGCCGGCCAGCAGTACCAGACGCAAAACGCGCCGCCGCATATCGATCGCGGCTCATGAAGCCACCGGCCGGCACCGGGGCCGGACGAACGAACGAACGAACCGCCCCATATCATCTCATTTTGCATGGAAACGATCGATCAAACGAACCGAGACAAGCGCGCAAGGCAACCAGTCCGAGTACGGGATAGGCAGGTACTCGAGGCGGCAACACGTGAAGGGCATGAACTGGCATATCCCCGTGCCGGATGGGATCATGCATGGATGCGGGATGCCCGGCCGGGGTCTGCCGTCTCCGACCGACCCCATGATGGCCTGAATCATTTCATTTGGGCAAGGAGAGGAAGGCGGCGATGATTGGCCAGATCAAACTGCACCTGGACACATGGGCCACCCGGACGACCACGTGCTTCCTTGCCGCCTTTTTACCACTGCTAGCGGGTTGGTTGGTTGGACCAAGTGTTTTGATGAAAATGTACAAAACGTGTTCTGTGGGTTGTTTTGCGAAACAGCAGTCTCTGTCTCACCTTCGGGGTTTCCACGACCGACGTACAGTACGTACTTACCGTACCTGCTAGTCTCTCTTGAGGACACCAGTGGAGCTGAAAAATGGTTACAGTACGTACTTACCGTACCTGCTAGTCTCTCTTGAGGACACCAGTGGAGCTGAAAAATGGTGTGCTCATATTCTACCATGGCCACCAGCTAGCTGGTAGTAGTTTTCCATTTCCATGAAATCTGAGAATGAAACAGCATCACAGCCTGTTGTTTGTTCCTCTTTTTTTACCCCACCCTTTTTACGCTAAACCACCGAGGAATTCATTCCAGATACGAGCAGTTTTCAGACACTGGTCATAGTACAGCACCAACCCACTTGTACTCAACAGTTGTTCATTCATGGTACTATGCTACTATTATTGTTCCCTAACCCAACTCCTTTGGGTTCCTGGGACCGACCCTGCTGTGTGGTCAGTGAGTATTTGTCCCAAGTCCCAACCCACCCAAACCAACCTAATTTGACAACAAAATAATTGAATGGACCATGCGGGCCGGCCGGCCTCAAAACAAGACACGAGCAAGCCAACACCACAACCTACAAATCAACAAATCATCACACCACCAACACCAGAGCAATGAACACCACGGGAGGGGACTGACCCGTGCTCGCGCCAAGAAATCCAAAAGAAAAATGAGCATGTCGCCGTGAGGAGGGAGGGCGGCAAGAAGCGGCAGCGGAACCGATCGAGAGGGGCCGGCAGAGAGAGGCCAGAGGACAAGGCCACAAGAGGCAGGCAGGCAGGCACCAACCAGCTCAGCTGAGGCAGGCAGGCATTCTTGATTCAGAAGGATGGGAAGTTGGCGCAGCGCTGCTTGAGGTACACGGCGCAGCCGTCCTGGGCACGATGGTGGGCATGTACACGGGGTCGTCGCACCCGGGCGTCCTCTCCCGCCGGAAGTCCACCACCGACACGAACAGCGCCATGAACAGGACGAGGTGGTTGAGCGCGTACCGCTGCCCCAGGCACTGGTGCGGCCCCGCGCCGAAGGCCAGGAAGTTGCGCTTGTACGCCACGTCCTCCCGCCGGCTCTCCGAGAAGAAGCGCTCCGGGTCGAACGCCTCCGCGTCCGGGAACCCCTGGAACGACGACTCGAACACGGACGGGAACACGATGGCACCCTTGGGCACCGTGTACCACTCCGTCAGCTGGAACGGCTCCCCCGCGATGTGCGGCACCAGCGTGGCGGGCGGGCGGTGACGGATCACCTCCCTTGCCACCGCCTGCGTGTAGCGCATCCCCTGGATCATCTCCGCCGTCATCGGCTCGCCGGAGTCGGGGGACCAGGCGGCCGACACCTCGGCGCGCACGCGGGCCAGGACGTCCGGGTGGGAGTCGAGCGCCGACACCGCCCAGCAGAGGGACGAGGTGGACGCGTCCTGCGCCGCGAACAGGAAGTCGAACATGAAGCCGCCGATCTCCTCGTCGTCGGTGTGCGCGGGCGGTGGGCGGCCCGCCGCCGCGGCCTCGTCCATCTCCCGCAGCGTGTCCTGCATCCAGAAGTCCACCAGGCACTCGGGCTCGGCGCCGGATCGCATCCGGGCCTTGCTCTGCCGCGCGCACTCGCCCAGCGTGCGGACCAGCCTCGCCACGCCCTGCCTGGCGCGCCGGAACGCGAAGCCGGGGAGGTCGACGGGCAGCGCCATGAGCCCGACGTTGAAGAGGTTGTAGTCCCGCTCGAACCGCCGCCGGGCCTCACCGGTGAGGTACGGCCCCGCGAACACCGTCTGCGAGGTCTCGAGGTTCATGTCGCGGCAGGGCACGCGGATGGGGAACGCCCCGGCCCCGCTTTTGTTGTGGTCGAGCCAGCGGCGGAGGTGCGCGAGGATGACGCGCTGCTGGAGCGCGGCGTAGGTGGAGAGCGCGCGCGGGGTGAAGTTTGGCGCGATCCGGCGGCGCAGGTCCTTGTGGTCCTCGCCGAACATGTAGATGAGGTTGTGGTCGCCGAAGAGCTTCTTGCCGAAAGGGTGGCCGATGAGGTGGAACGCGTCGGGGCGGACGTTGGCGAAGACGCGGTGGGACAGCTCCGTGTCGCGGATGAAGACGATGAAGCGACCCACGAGGAAGTCGGCGGCGAGGCCGACGCCGGAGCGCTTGGCGCGCGCCGCCTGCGCGTCCCAGAACCCCGTCGGGTCGCGGATCATGTGCGCCACGCTGCCGAGGAACGGCACCACGAGCGAGGGGCCCGGCAGGGGACCCTTCTTCCGCTGGTAGGACAGCTGCTCCACCAGGAAGTAGAAGGCCACCGCCGCCACCAGGAACGGCGCCGCCGCGCGGAGGTCCAAGGACCCGGAACCGGACACGGGCAGAGACTCCCCCGCCGCCATTGCTCTCCTCCTCCTCCTCTGACTGTGGCTGAGGGTGAGGGCTGAGGCCTGCTCGTGGAGCTCGCCTCTCCCTCTCCTTTGACACGCGGATGGAGTTCCGTGTCCTCCAGAGAGGTGTATATTTATGCGATGGATGGATGGGCTGCTGGAAGGGAAGGGAAGCGAAGGTTGGAGCGGGAATCTGCCGGTCAAAGGCTGGCGGGGAAAGGGAAAGGAGGCGGCCTTTTCGCCTGGCTGGCACGGCCTCGGCGGATTGGCTGATGGCCGCGGCTCACCCGGGGCCCGGCCGGGGTGGAAGAAACGAGGAGGACGACGGAGCCGCACAGAACAAGGACAGGCAGGGCTTTGCGGCTGCGGATAGGAATTCCTTTCACGGAATGGGGATCCCATCCCAGGTTAGCGGCGACAGGGGCGGAACGGCTAAACCGCCTAGCCCAGAGAATTTGGAAGCCCGTTGGGTTCTGTTCTTTCTTTTCTTCACCGTGCCCGTGCGTGCGTGCAGGGATTGGTTTTTGCCCAAGGAAAGAAAAGAAAGCCCGATTTCTTCAACCCTGTAATTGGAAACGTGTTGCATTTTCACTGATGTGATCTTCGTGCGTGCTGGTTGGTTAGGGACACTTGCCTTGCTTATTGCTTGATTCAGGTTTTGAGTATGGCATGGTCCCTCTGATTCTGAATCATGTGGCAGCGATCATGTTGAGCTCAATTCCTCTACCATGAATGCGAATTTTATTCACGTTTATGTTGGTTAGGGAGTAGAATGTAGTGTCGTCTGATCGATTTTAAATATTTGCCTTTGAAATTTAAAAAGGAAAGGCACGAACATTACTGGCAACACATGAACTTTGCATTAAGAGATGTGTTTTTATCCAACTTTCATTTCATTCTATATGGCTTGGTGGTTTTGGAAACAACAAATTGAAATCGAGACTTTTTCAAGAGGAATCTGCATGATTATAGGGCCCACCTAACTTATGCCACCTTCAGTAGCGTTACATACTTTGTTCATGTGTTGCTGCTGTAGGTTTAAACATCAGACAATATTTGCTTACACCAACCCCTACTGTAGGATAGCACAAACTTCAATTCAAAAACACATCGAATCAAAATGAGCCATCACGACGGTCAGGGAATTAAGTAAAGTACTCAGCGTATTATGACGCCATCATGAAGGTCATCAGTAGTCATTTGGATGTGCAAGCATTGTATAGTTTACAGACACGTTCTAGAACTCAACGTTGAGCGTGTGTTTGACTTTGACATAGGTGTGTACAGTACCACACGACATCCTTAGTATTTGTACGATAAAAAAATGAATAGTTTACACAAATGTTTTTAACCCAAGATAATGTCAATTTTTATTTGATTAACCCATGATAATATATAATGTCTTGGACGCAATATATGGTTCATTTTTGAAACCCAAACTACATTTTTTTTTCGGAAGAGAAAATAGAGCAAGGTGGCACCAAGGTTTCCTCTTAATTGACCGTTGACCCTCTAGATTATATTAGTCTCCATCTGTTCATAAGACACGTTTATTAATTAGGATCCGAAAAGGGATTCACAAGCATACTTTGACCATCATCACAAGTACACTGTATCAGCAGTCATTGTGTCGACCCAAAATACTGACGCTGCCTGTCGTCAAGGTTTGTGCAGGAACGTGGGAAGGGTAAACATTCACGTGATGGCGCTGGACGATTTGGTGGTTAAGATGATTCCTCCAGGTGGCAAATCGGTCTGTCTTGTGGGGCATCTGAAAATGACATTTATTTTTCCAGCTCTCAGCTTTACTTTTGCCTGAATTGTGGTCTTATGGATGGACTTTGACAAATGGTGCAGAACGTTCCTCTGCACACTCCAAATGAGCTAGTCGATCGAGAACATTCTAAAGTGGCGGCCGGCTGGCATGAAAGGTCAATGTAACTGAATGAAACGCAAGTCAATTCTGTGGCTTATTCCTTGGTGAAAACGAAATAGGAGTAGGAATGAACCTATCGTTCCATTATTTAAATACTACAAGTGAAGTTTAGGTTTAGATGGAGATGGTTTCAGGTTATTTATTCATAAACAATTGAATTTTTTTTATCGGACTTATTGAATTTGATTCTCTCTGTATTTTTCCATATGCTAAAAATTACTGTTCTCATCATGCTTACAAAGTGCTAGCTCCTAGAATAAATAATAACCATCAACAGCAATTGTCAAACGATTTTGTGAAATTTATAGCGTGAACACGAGGTGAACTCCTCAGGTCCCACTCATGCACATACACAGTCATTTTAACTTGTTAAATGATCTACAATAACTTGGAAACAACTTCAAGAGAGTTATGGAGCCAGCTCGTGCGTCTAGGCTCCCAAGTTACACGTACTTGGTCCAAGAGTAATTGAATCATTTGCAAAAACTAATAGAAAATTCCATGAATAAGGTCATAGCTTGCGCTTCTACCCTTCTTCTAGATAATATGAAGTCACCTGCTTGGACTAGCTTGTACGAGTTCCCTTCTTATGTTCAAACAATTTTATTCTCCACGATAGTTAGTTTATGTATCTGGTCCGTTTCACGATATATCTATCCGGCCCGTTTGACTATTTCTTCTTTAACAACAAATACAAAAATCAATCAGCCGCCGGCTGCACTGCACTATAACAAATACATTGTTATATAATATAAGAGAAGATTGTATATAACAATGTATATACCCAGTATAGCGAAGGGTGGGTTTATACCGTATACAATAATTAGTGAACAATGTATATAGACCATTGCCACTATTCTCTTTCCTCAACAGATGCTCAGTATAGGAAAAAAGTTTGTGGGAAAAAATAATAAGAGAAGACAGATAATTAGACGAGCACAAGAAGTTAGTTGGCCAAAAGTTTTTTTTTATTTTTTGTTTTGCAATGTCTCTCATCTGGGCACAATTGTAGTATCTGTTCGTACACACACGCACACCACTAGTGTACAAAGCAGCCCTACAGCTACACACAGACTTAGAAGTCGCGTCTTTTGAAGGGGCAACGAAGCTCGTCGCAATATTCGTTGAACGTCCATACGCGGAAAGGCAGACCCGGAAATAATCCCTGCAAGGCTACCGTGCGCTGCACAACGGGGTGGGAAATCATGCGCTCGAGCGGACTCGAGCTCATGACCCGTGGCCTCCCAACCGGGAGTGCACACCCCCTAGTTGGCCAAAAGTTATACTCCTTCAATTTCAAATTATAAGTTATTTCAAAAATCTTGTAGAATCAAATCAACTCAAATCTGACTAAATTTATACGATAAGGTAATAGCATATCATTGGGTTCTTCGTTTGATATATTTTCATAATAATATATCTATTCATGTCTCAAATCTTTATAGTTTTCTCTATAATTTTGATGGGATACTTTGCCTCTCCAAATTTTTTGAAATGACTTGTAGTAATTTAAAATGGAAGGAGTACTACTGGTGATATGCTTTGGATCGGAAAAGGGCACGATTTAAAAGGAACTGATGTGGGAAAACGAGTATTTTATTTTATTTAGAAAAACTAAACTGGTCTGGGAAAGACGTCTCAACCTGCGGTCGCTGGTCGGTCGGTCTTTGGGCAGCGCCGCCGCAGTGGCCAGCCGATCGAGAAAACCTGGGGCGATCGAGAAGCGAGCCGGAGCCGGGCCGGGCCCGTGGCCCCGGGCAAAAATCGCAAGAGAAAATCAGGGGTTGACCCGTCTCACGCGTCCGCCCTCCACGCGAGACGAGAGAAGAGACCACGAGGTTCTGCTTCTGCGACGACCGACCTGTGGGGGGCGGCGCTGGCGCTGGAGGATCTGCAGCAGCTCTGCGACGAGAGCGACGCACGCCGCCATAGGATGGATCGTCGTCGTCGATCGTTCCTTCCAAGAACACGCGCACCAACGCTGGCCCTGGTTGGGTGCTGTGCAGCAGGTGCATGCTGCTGCGGGCTGCAGGCTGCGGCCCTTCAATCAATTTTTCGATTCGAGGCCTCCCTCGGGCCGGTCCAATTGGCAGTTCGCTCGCTGTGGCCTTTCTACCCTGTTGCCGTGGTCCATCCAATCCAATTAGATGTGCTGCCTGCCTCCCCGTCATTTTTTTTTTCAAATTATCCGGACGTGCAGCCCATGCGGATACTCTCCATACACGAAACAACACGGCGGGTTTGTTTGGGTCACCGAACTAAAGTTGAGTGCGTTATTGAACATGGACTATTTTTTTTTTTTAATGTAGTTCTATTCTATTCAGCAACTAGCCTCTATCAGCTTTGAGTAGCTTACGTTTAGGCCTTCTAGTTGTCATCCAAACACATGGAGTAAAGTTTAGTCTACTC
Organism: Hyparrhenia diplandra; assembly: GCA_015847255.1. NCBI lineage: Eukaryota > Viridiplantae > Streptophyta > Magnoliopsida > Poales > Poaceae > Hyparrhenia > Hyparrhenia diplandra. The sequence goes on along the minus strand of JADLZK010002012.1, from coordinate 3,150 downwards.
CATAATAACACTCCTGAAAAATATCGGCTCCGTCTCCAGTTAGGCCGAGGTCAGTGGAGAAGAACAATTGCGAGGTCAGTGGAGAAGAACAATTGAATGGATCCAATGACACGCACATCACGGGATATGTTGATCTGATGATCTCACTCTCAACCCGACCCTCGTTAGCGAGGATCAAGAAGCATAGAATCCCACATACTTCGTCTCGGTTCCAAAAGTACAATTCTCTTTTGGAGGAATCAACCAATTCCATGTTTAACTAGATCAACTTTTTTTAAAAAAAAATATATATATATCCCAGTCCCTGCACAAGTTGTGCACTCAACCAGTCAGAATTAAAAGCTCCCAACTTCTAGCTGAAAAATACCAACGAAAAGGCAAACGTTTTTCTTAGAACAAAGCACAAATTCAAACAACAAAAGCTAAGAAGTGAGCCTTTTAGAAGACATCCAACCAGATTAGCGAAATTTTCCATGACTGTCACATACATGATAGTCATGAATTTGTTTAGGATTTGGTATTCCTTTGGAAAAATAGAAAACCACATTTATATAAAACAATTTTTAGTGCTTTATTTATTGTCAAAACTCTATTTTGGACATATAACACGTTATTAGGGTTTCCAATACTAATGCTAAAATGTGATTTCTTTTGGGGGATTGACAGGGTCTTGTTGGGCCTTTGTTGTGGTGGGAGCTGTTATTGAGTGACCGACTCCACAAGATTCAGTGCGGAGGGTTTGCCTTCAGGGGCTTTTGAATGGATCGTTGCCAACGGAGATACCGCTATACTAAAGGCAACTACCCTTAGGGTCGGATGTGCCATGGGGCCTGGGGGCTCAAGCCCCCCTCCACTACCCCCGGCCGCACCATTGAGCCCCTCAGCCCTATAAATTTTTTCAGGGAAAAATTTATATCACACCCCATCTATGAGAGGTGGACTATAGAACCCCCTAACCTATGAGCAGTCTATACACCCTTGAACTTTCTAAAACCGTTAGAATTACCGCCTAAAATAGTTTTAAAAAATCATAGTGAATCATAGAAAACATAAAATGAAAAATCCAATTTTGTTTGGACTCTAGATGAGTAGATCTACACAATGAACATATAATATGGTATGCTTTAGTTCATTTTTTTGTTATTGTAGCTTTAGATCTATATTTTTCTTCATAGCTGTAAAAAAAATATACTAAAGCATATCATATTATATGTTCATTGTGTAGATCTACTCATCTTGAGTCTAACACAATTAGATTTTTTCATTTTGTGATTTTATATGATTTACTATGATTTTTTAAAAACTGCTTTAAAGGATAATTTGACCGGTTTTCAAAAGTTCAAGTGGTGATGTATACCGTTTTATAGGTTTGAGGATTATGTAGTCCGGCCTTCCATATATGAGAGTTTGATATAGACTTTTTCCAATTTTCCAGCTATCAACCAAGGGGAAGGAGTGACATGGTAGCTTTACTCTTACAGTTGCAGTGTGGAGCGTTGTGGTTCTAGTTCTAGCGTCTCTGATCTGACATGGCTAGTGAGGTGACATCATGACAATGGATCGCATCCTCTCGTGTTTTTTTTTTTTTTTTTTCAGATCGGCTATGGCTACTGGTTACTCCTACTCTAGACGACAGTGTTTCTACGCGCAACTATAGGGCCGGCCGTGTGCGGACAAGCCAGATAATATTATTTTAAAAATTCTTTTTTTTAGGGGTTTTATAATTTTTCTTGCTCCTACATGCCACAACACATTCCCGCACGGCACAAGATAGGCCCAGGACTAAACTAATCACCGCACACACGCAGCAGTTGAAGAGTCGCGGCAGTGGATCGATCGCTATCGCGGCTCGCGACGCCGCCACGCCATCGCGGCTCGCCGCTCACGGACGCCTGACGCCGGCACACCATCGGTCGATTCGGTCCATCGCCATCACGCAGACATCGCACTAGGATCTGGATTCTGGTATGTCCTTCTAGTGTTACTAATCGTTTCCCCCTCTAGAGAATTAGTATTTGAGTACGTGAAATAAAATTTGTAATTTTTCCAGACCTTGATGGAATATAAAGCCACTTTAGTGTTACTGCAATTTGGATTTATCTGTATTGCTAGTTAAATGTGGATGGGATATATTTTCTGTTAATCTTGGAATCAAATATAACTTGGTACAACAGTTAACAAGACAAGAGTTGGTACTTCTTTCGGTTCTAGTTTGACTAATTAGTGATTTTTTAAATTTTTACCGAATTAAACGTTGTTTTATTAAGATTTAACGTTGTTTTACCGAATTATAATATGTTTGTACCGAATTATAATGTTGTTTTACCGAATTAAAATATGGTTTTACCGATTTGTATATAAAATTTTTTTTTTTTGTGCACCCCCATGCTCAAAAATTTGGATCCGCCACTTGCCAATCCATATGATCATCCCGCTGCCGGGGTAAATCTTATTCTTAATTCTTTAAAATAATTTGTTTGATAGTTGTAATTTATTTAGTTATAGTTTGATTAAGTCTTAGATTATAAATGGCCCCCAAGAAACAATTGTCGTGGTGCTCGAAAAGAAATAAGAGAAAATGTGATGCTCAATTCATTGAATTGCAAAGGGGTGCTAAGGTGCTTTATATAAGTTCTATGCTAGTTCAAGTAAAGTTGATGTCAATGAAGTTGAAGGTCATGAATTTGATCATGGTCAGCATGAATCTGATAATGGCCAGCAGGAACATCATCAAAATTTAAATGCAGAAGTTCAGACTAATGAAGATATATATTTTATATATATATAGTCTAGAGGGGCCTCTGTGACAAGTTCGCCGCGGGGTACTCAAAAACATAGGGCCGGCGCTGCCTACATCACTGGACGACGATCTCTCGGATAATATGCATGCGACGCGACTTTGCAAGTACAGTGACGAGGCCCTTGCCACAGTCACAAGCCGTTGGGCCATTGCCTGCAGGCCTAGCTACGGCAGGCTCGCCTCCGCAACTCTGGCCCAACCCAACCAGCCCATTGGACATCTTCTAGTTTCCCTTACAGTTCTACACGACGTTGGGCTGGTAGCTAGCCTGATACTTTGTCAAAATCTCAAAACAATCTTGAGAATCTTTTCTTTTAAAGATTAATGAACTTTCAGAAATCAGCCGAAGT
>JADLZK010002011.1:0-264309 GCA_015847255.1 Hyparrhenia diplandra | reverse complement strand
CCTGGCTAACAACATCCCGAGTAGCTATATAAATCTCATTAGTATCATCACTCAATAAATGTAAAAATATAAGTTTACCCCTCCCAATATCTATATATCTACATCTACATTTATATATGTATTTAATATCTATATTCTATATTCATATCTATATTCCCATATCTATATCTATATTCATATCTAATCTATCTATATCTACATCTACATTTATATATGTATTTAATATATATCCGTATTTACATCTATATTCATATCTAATATATATTTTACAAATAACTAGTTGCTAAAACTTTCATTAGTAAGAAGGATCTAAATAGACACCCTCAAGAATAGACTAACTAATTGTTAGTTAGCACCTAGCTAGCTAACAACTATCTAGTTGTGCTATCTAATTTGCCAATATTTAGCCAATGTAAATGCAAAAAAATATAAGTTTATTCCCACTATGGCATATTTATATCTACATCTACATTTATATGTATTTAATCTATATCTATATATTTTTCTTGTATTCTTTATCTACATCTATACCTTCATATATGTATCTAATATATATTTTACAATAACCACAATTGCTAAAACTTGCTTAGTATGGAAGATCTAAATGGGATACCGGAAATAGACCAACTAATTGTTAGTTATAGGGCACCCATTTGGGGTAAACTGCACCATCTATAGCTATCTAATTTCCCGCTATCAGCTAATAAATGCCAAATATAAGTTTACCCGTAATATATATATTTGTATCTACATCTACATCTATATCCATATCTATATTTGTATTTGTATCTAATATATATTTATATCTATATGCTCGGCCAATATATTTACTTTTTATCCCCACATATATGTATCTATATACCGAAAATAGTCTTTAAAGTTGATGAAGGGCATTGTATACAAAAATCATAAATACATTGACATTAGCTCTCAGATCCAAATAATACTATCCCAATAGCCAGGTATGAACTGTTAGCCAACTAGCTACCATGCTACCGAGGACCCACTTTAAGAAACTACAACAGAAACAAAAAATAGTGATAGATTCTTCTATCACTGTCCATGATATGGACATAGTAGCTATCATGAATCAAACTGTAGTTGGTCCTATTTAGCGAGGACGAAATGTATTGATCTTTTGTTTCGTGAACAAATACAAGCCCCATGATGCATTCTCAAATAACGGGTATCATGTTCATTTTTTTAAGCACATTTTTTCGAGAGCATATCCTTGTGTTACGTGATTTCCATTAAGCAAAAAGAATAGTTTGACCGGCTACAATATGTACCCAAATAATCCATAGATGACGGTGGAAAGATAGAAGCCAATGCAACCCAAAACAAACCTAACTGAAATTACCATGTTCGTCTAATTTTAACCGCATCGAAGACATCCTGAAGTTGCGCGTTCATGTGATTTTTTAGCGACACCGACGGCAACTCGAACTTGCTCATATTGGCCGGCTCGTGTAGTTTTTTAAGACCATGGAGAAAAATAACGTACTCTCAAATAAAAATAGGTTCAAAAAGGAGGCCTTAGCTAGATTTCATCACCAACAACCAAATTAATAAATAAATAAATTTAAAAAGAAGGTCTCTTCACAACGAAGCAAAGGAAGGGAGAGGAGGGATGTTCTTGCCGGTACAAACGACAAATCGTTGGTTGGCAGGCCGATTCCGTGTGATTAGCAGCACGCCTCACTCTTGCTCTAAAAACCTCAAGCATGATCGCGCGAATACCAGCAAAGCAAAGGGCCTTGCGTAAAATGCCGCCTACAGCGGGAAGGGAGGGGAAGGAAGGGCGGCGCTGGCGCGCGCGCGCCCTGGTCCCCTGGCGACCAGCAGCCCCGTACTGGTCGGCGAGACATCCCCAACGGTTCTCAAACTGACGTGTGGGGTCCACCTTTAGCGCCCGTTGACGTGGGACCGATTGTCAGTAGCTCAGTTCGGGAATTCAATGGACCGAATTCGTCCTGTGGGAGGCATGTGCGATCGGGGAATGTGGGGCTCGCTAGCTTTTCCCTCACGTGCTCGTTAAAGCACTGGCCGCGGACCCGGGTTGTCAAAGTGACGGTGAATGTGTTTTTTTCCCACTTGCCAGTTGCCCACAGACTGTTGTCGCGGCCTGCTTGACAAACGGAATAAAACCTTTTTATATAAAGTATAATTATATAACTTTATTTATGGGCGGAAAGCCGTAGTATGGCAAGAAAAGGTTCACTCCAGCCGAATCGCTACCAAACGCTATCGGCCAACATTTATCGTGACCACGCACTTATTAAATCGCTACCATTTCGCACATCTAAATGTGCAAAAAATAAACACTATAAATGAGAGCTACGCCAGATTGCTTTTTGGCAGAGAATGCTAGATTAGATATTTTATTAGTCGCTACCATTCGAGAAGTCGCAACTATTTGGTCTCTTCCTCGATAGCCAATCAACATGTTACTTTTATATTATTTTTATTAGCCTCATCTAGCTAGCTATTCAGAAAAGACTACTGATAAATTAATAATTCCTCCCACATTTTTAGCTATTTGGCCACCACATCGAGACGCCCCCTGGAAACCCGCAAAGATGCCCATGCCTTGATCCCATGTTTTAGGACGCCAAGGCCATGACATTTAGCTTACACGTTTCGACGCCATTGCCGCTATAGCGCGCTATACGACGCTTATGGCCGCGCTTATAGCGCGCCATTTTGCAATGTAGCTGCTAGTATTGCGCTTCACGCTTATAGCACCGCTTATAGCGCTTATTTGTTTCAAATAACAGAAATCGTGACAAGTATATATTATACTTATTATAATTTGATAAGTGATAATGATAACCATATAATAAAGTTCTCATCCTCAAAACAAACAACCATTAAGGCATCAAGTCAAAGTACATAAGCAAACAATCATAAAGTTATTGAAATCACTCAATCACTAACAATTAGGGTTAAGTTGATCAATTTGCTAATTAGCGCCATAATAGCACTATGACGCTTATTTGAGTTTAGCGGGCGCTTATAGCGCTATATAGCGCAATAGCGTGAATAGCGCCAAAAAGTGAATTGCATAGCGAGCTTCTATTGGTGCTATAGCCGCTATTTAAATCATGGCCTTGATCTCTATGACGCTTACTTGTCACATTATTTCTCTTCTGTTTGGATCATTAGGCGATAATAGTTATTCCCTCCGTTTTAAATTATAATTTGTTTGTTTTTAACCTTAAGTGTGACCACTTCTTATTCAAAAACTTTGTGCAAACGTAGTCAAATTTAAGTCATTCTTAAGGACCTTTTGTTAATAAAGTGTGCCACAACAAAAAAAGTGATATTTTGCATAAATTTTGAATAAGACGAAGTGGTCAAACTTGGGGTTGAAAAAATCAAACAAACTATAATTTGGAATGATTTAAGAATTAGTTAGTAATTCATAGCTAATATTGATGGGAACGGATTAGGTGCAAACCAACCTCCCAAAGTAAACCTACAAACTTTTAATGCTGGTCACGGAATGTTGATTCAAGGGGCACGGGAATTAGGTAATTTTACACTTAACCGCCTACCCTTAATCATAGTTTTGCAAATCCCTTCTTCTACCTCCTTAGTGCGCACCATTGGATCAACATCCTATGGCCTAGATTAGAAGTTTGCACGGTTTGCGCACAAAGGTTGGTTTGCACCCGATCCATTGCCAATATTAACTGCTATCACTACTGCAGATTTGTGCATGTTATACTTATATTGACATTCTTATTAAAAGACTTGTCTTGTTTTGATCATATATGGTCTAGCCACTAAACTTTAGATCATAGCTCTTGAGGCTCCAAACATATGGTCTAAAAGTGATCTCTAAAGTTTAGCTTATTTCACAAAAAAGTAACTAGTTCATTAGACCACACGAGTGAAAAACAGAAGTGATAAGTTTAGGTATCAACTTGCCAACTAAACTCTAGATCATGGAATATAAACATGCACATAGCCTTTCTAAGACCTAAAGTTTTTTTTTTTTTTTTTTTTCAAACCGAACATGCTCTTCTATTGGCACAACTTCCATCGGTTGTTAACCCACAAGGTTTGCTACTTAACAAAAAAAAGATAAAAAGATAAGATGAAATATGATCATTAGTTCAATTGTTGCTTGATCGTTGCATAGAAGTATGCCCAAAGTGGTATTTTGATACAAAGTCTGGTGATAAGAGAGTTGTCTTTGGACCAAATCTCAATCAGGTTTCAGGAACCGTGAGGTGAAAGCCCTGTTTAGATCAAGGAGATAGTAGTTAGCTGCTAACAATTAGTTCCTTAGGTCCAAACAAGTCTAGCTAGCTAATTGTTAGCTGAATATCCAAAAACAGTTAGAGCGACTTTTAATTTGGAACGTAGGGAATAGCAATTAATATCGGTTGTGGCCAATTTGCTATATACTCCTCCATCCTAAATTGTAAGTCGTTTTGACTTTTTTGTCTCTAAATTTGACCATTCGCCTTATTCAAAAAAAATTTACGTAAATATTGTCAAATTCAAGTCATTCTTAAGAACTTTTATTAATAAAGAAAAGCCACGGCAAAAAAAATATGATATTTTGCACAAATTTTTGAATAAAGACGAGTGGTCAAACTTATTATCAAAAAAGTCAAATGACTTACCATTTGGGATGGAGGGAGTAACTATATTAGAGGCTAATGGACTCAAATGGGCCCTAAGTTTCCTTTAAAAAGGTATTTTCAATTAAAAATGTAGACATATGAGTATGATTTATGAACTCTCTGCATCTTCGATTTGATTTGGCGAGTACAATGACGGACCCCACCGCAAGAATGGCGGTTGGGCAAACTTAACTTAGATCCTAAAATTTTGGCTAAAAATGACAATATACATATCAGGAATGAAAGCTATATATAACGACAAACAAAACTTAAGACAATACTTTTAAGAGTACAAAAGCACATATCAAGTTTTGAAAAGATAAATCAATTTGAAATGACTAGTAGTTGTTTTGAAGCCACATTCGAGTCGTCCAGATGGGCCCGACACGTCGACCCCACCCGGTTCGCCGCACGCCGCCAGCCCGCACCAGCCGTCACCGCGACCGCGACGTAAACGGCCAGCCCTACTAAAATCCCAGCCATCGCCACCTCGCCGCCGTCCGAGCCCACCCCAGCCGAGCCTTCCTCCTCCTCCTCGTCATCTCCGACGCCACCCGCCGCCGCCTCCGCTTACGGCCTACCGACCCCGTCCGCGACCGCCCTAGGTGAGCCTCCTCGTGGGCCCTACCCGACCTCACCCTCCCGCTGGGACGACCTCGCCGCCGCCGTGGGCCGTTGTGTGCGGCGTGTGATTCTGGTTCCTTGTTGCGGTACCTGGACGGGTTGAATTCGTTCGTTTTTGATTTTGATTTTGATTTTTGATTTTGGGAGGGTGTCAGTCATCGCCGCAGTGATGGTGGGAACTGTCGGAGGCGATGCGGTGTTTAGAATTGTTGTTCCAGCTGCTGCTAGTTCTGTGCTGTTGTGACTGTACAAGTAATTGATGACATGACAAGTGCTATGTTCTTACTGACACAATGTAGCTGTCCCCTGAATCGCCCCTTTGTTCTCAGCTAGCAGGTACATCGATCTCTGTACTGATTTTTTTTTCTTCATTCTAGTTTCAGGATGTCGCGCCGAAGACTGATGGAGCAGGACCTGAGCAAGCTCGATGTCACACAGCTGCACCCTCTGTCGCCGGAGGTGATTTCACGCCAGGCAAAGATCAACATCGGTAGTGCATTGTTGCTTATGCTGTTTAGCGTCTTTTTTGTGGCATTGGATTGGATTGGCATTAGTGTTGGAGTACCGGTGTGTGCCTATAATCCTGACATTAGTCCTAAAACTCACGTTTTGATCGTTCAGCCGTACCTTCAGGGTGGGGCTACAATTAGGTTGTATCTATAAAGAATTTAGGACCTAGAATCATTCAAGTGGTCAAAATGTCACCTGATAAATTGTACTAAACCACCTGACATTGTTGAGGACCTACTTCCATGGGTGGCTAGGGGACAGACCTATCAATAATGTATCACATTTTATCATCCCTATATGGGGATGTTATTTGTACAATAAATATATGATTACTTGGTTTTATAGATTTGCTAAATTCAGCAAGTAAGTACACTTTTTAGATATATATTGCAGTTTTTTTTCATAAAATAAGAAAATAAATTTGACAAATAATGGGTTACCAATTTTCTACTACTGAGTAATAATGGAGGAAATCCTTACCTTCTATGTACTGAAATTGGTTTGCCTTGATTCTTGAAACAAAAGGTGATGAGTGATGTTTTTCTGAGTACTGCTGTAGTACATAATTGGATGTTACATATGCTCATTGGAATCTTAATTGGCCTTGGAATGTGATATTTTTATTTCCCTTTTGGATAAAATATCTTGCTTGCAAGTCTTATTTTGCTTGCGTGAAGCAGTGAAGGAAAAAAAACTGCTGCTGTAATATCCTCGTTCCAGCTGCCGCTCAAGTTCGGTCGCCGCTGTGGATCTATATTTAATTGATTACACTTATGCTCTTGCAATCTTACTGACGATTGTCGCTGCCCCCGAATTGCTGCCTCTTGTTTGTCAGTTGGAAGGTATAGCGATCTCTGTACTGATTGTTTTTCTCTTCACTCTAGTTTCAGGGCCCAGTGTTACTCAAATAGAGTCGAAGATGTCGCGCCGAAGACTGATGGAGCAGCGACTGAGCAAGCTCGACGTCACACAGCTGCACCCTCTGTCGCGGAGGTGATTTCACGCCAGGCGACGATCAACATCGTAATGCATTGTTGCTTATGCTGTTTCTGTAAAACGCCGTCTTTTTGTGGCATTGGTGTTGTAGTACCTGCAGTATGTGCCTATAACTTAACATTAGTCCTAAAACTCATACTTTGATCGTTCAGGCTTACCTTTATGGTGAGGCTACAATTAGGTTATATCTATAAACAATTTAGGGCCTAGAATCATGCAAGTAGTCTAGGTCTTGGTGGAATTTCATTTTTATGACGATAATTAGTTCTAGATGCTTTAAATAAGGAATCCAGCTTTTCTCGGGAAATGTCACCTGATAAATTTCCTGTGTTTCTATGATTAAGTTCCTTTAATGGTAAAGTTGTTATGTTCAAGCCCAACTGTGCCGGTCATCGGGGAGTTTGAAAGGGATTACATGTATAAGTTTTTTGTCCTATCAATAATGTATCACATTTTATCATCCCTGTACTGGGATGTTATTTTATAGATTTGCTAAATTCAGCAAGTAAGTACACTTTTTTAAAATATATATTACATTTTTTCATAAAATAAGAAAAATAAATTTGCATAACAATAACAAATAATGGGCAGTTATCAATTTTCTGCTACTGAGTAATCATGGAGGAAATCCTAAGCTTCTATAATGGAATTAGTTTGCCTTGATTCTTGAAACAAAAGGTGAGGAGTGATGTTTTTCTGAGTAGTGCTGTAGTACATAATTGGATGTTACATATGCTCATTGGAATCTTAATTGGCTGTGGAATATGATATTTTTACTTGAATTTTGGATAAAATATATTGCTTGCTTCAGTCTTATTTTGCTTGCGTGAAGCAGTGTAGGAAAAACTGCTGCTGTAATATCCTTGTTCCAGCTGCCACTGCGAGTTCGGTCACCGCTGTGGCTGTATATGTAATTGATGAAACTTATGCTCTTGCAATCTTACTGACACATTGTAGCTGTCCCCCGAATTGGCTCTTGTTTCTCAGTTGGCAGGTATAGTGATCTCTGTACTGATTTCTTTCTTCACTCTAGTTTCAAGGCCCAGTGTTACTCAAACAAAGTCAAAGATGTCGCGCCAAGAACTAATGGAGCAGGACCTGAGCAAGCTTGACGCCACACAACTGCACCCTGTATCGCCGAGCTTATTTCACGCCAGGCGGCGATGTCAACATCGGTAATGCATTGTTGCTTATGCTGTTTAAAAGTTGTGTTGCATGCAAGCCTGCAATGGCAGTAGGGGCTTGTTGACCATGGCCTGGTAACAATGCATCTGTGGCTAAATAAAGGGAGATCTACATTGCAAATCTCTTCATGCCCTGCCCCCTTTGCAGTTGTTCTAGCCAATTGGACAATTGCCCTTTCTTCTGCTTCTAGACTAGACCAGGGCCACTACTTGTTGGTCCAGCTTGCTATGCCCATTAACGAAGCAAACAATAAACGACTAATTGCAGCCTTTAGCTTATAGATAGACAAATAAAAGTCACGTTATTGTTTGCTAACACCTGTAGTACTAGGAGGGAGTTTTATTTTAAATCCAGCGATGGAGTTTTATTATTCTAAAGTGCTACTACAATTACATCATATACTGATCAAGTTTCTTTTTGTTGTTTTTGAACTAAGGACATTTGAAATAAGGAGGTTCGGGTTCAGCAGAGCAGGCCAAAAGAATCATGTTTGAGAATTTTTCTTTTTATAATCAATTTGGAGGTGCTGGGTGCACTGTGAATGAAAAGTTCATGACTGCAGGGAGAACTGGAGAAGAAAAACAACACTTTTTTTTTTTTTTTTGGTCTTTGTAGATATGGAACCCTTTCCAGTTTACCATTTCAACTTCTTTATTATGTTACCGCTCTTTGGAAGTGTAAAAAATTTGGTCCTAGATTATTGCAGTTGGCCAGTTAGGGCATGGCTCCCTTTCCGGATCTTGTTCCTTTCATCATAAGTTCAGCATGATTTTGTTAGTGATGTGGATGTAGAAGGTCCATATGTGCAACACTGTCATTATTGGATTTTGTTTCCAGTGGTGTATGTATATGGCTTGGAGGCAGTGTGCTCTCTGCACTTCTCTTATGCAGCTTATCTTGAACACTGTAAACAGATATCTGTTCGTGCCTCTGGAGTTTTGTTTGGACTCCTTAGATGTATGCTTTCTGAGATTACCATGAACTGTACTATCTACTCAAATGAGGTTAGCAGATGGTGTATTATATGTTTACTGTTTTGCAAGTTTCTCTTGATGTGATCGGATGTGCTACTTGGGGTTTTGGCTGTAGCTGCTGCTGCTATTGCAGCACTCGGCAGCTTAAAATGTTTGCAGTAGCTGGAGCTGCAGCCTGCAGCTCACCGGATCACGCTCTGTTCTTATTTTCATTCGGTTCACTTTGCGGTAAGTTTGATGTGCCCGAATGCTTGTCCGTAAGGTCCACAGCTTAGTAGCCAGTTGCAAGCCTACCAATATTCTTTGCGGCAAGCTAGCCATGCGGGTTAGCGGCCCACAGCAAAGGAGCCCGCCTGTAAGTTGATTGGTAATGCATTGTTGCTTATGCTGTTTCTGTAGCGTCTTTTTGTGGCATTGGATTGGCATTAGTGTTGTTGTAGTACTAGTGTGTGCCTATAACTTGCCATTAGTCCTAAAATTCACGTTTTGGGTCTTAGTGGAATTTCATTCTCTGTATGATAAATTGATAATTGGGACAGCTAGACCTACGAATAGAAATGGGTATATGTCCTGTGTTTCTATGAATGAGTTGCTTCAATGGTAATAAAAAGTTTGTTGTGTTCAAGCCCAACTGTGCCAGTAATCAGGGAGTTCAAAAGGAGTACAGTACATGTGTATAAATAATTTCATCTTATCAATAATAATGATAATAATCTCCTATCAGAACTGTTCAACTTGACGGTCAAGGAACCACGCAGCACATAAAAACTGCCCCCTCACAATTTCGCATTTTTCATCCACCTGATTACTTTCAAATTTCAATTCAATTTCAACTCTCAAGCGCACACCACACGTACATACAGCCAGACACCTGACACGTCCACAACACTCGCACCACCCGGTTCACCGCCGCCGCACCAGCGCCCGCCCGCCGCCAACCCTACTAAAACCCCAGCCATCGCCACCTCCCCATCGTCGAAGCCCACCCCACCACCCGAGCCTTCCTCCTCCTCCTCTGCGTCCCCGACTCGCGGCGCCGCCGCCACCACCGCCGCTCACGGCCTACCACAGGCCCCGTCCGCGACCGACCCAGGTGAGCCTCCTCGTTGGACCCCGCCCCACCCTCCCGCGCGCTGGGGCCTCACAGACGCCGTGGGCGGCCGGGCTCCTGTACGTGTGCGCGCGCCGTGTGGTACCTGGACGTACATACGGGGGGTAATTTCGTTCGTCTTGATCTTGATTTTGAGAGGGAGCTAGGGTCTCATCATCGCCGCCCGCAGTGATGGTGGGAACTGTTGGAGGCGATCGATGCGGTGTATAGAATTGGTTGGGATCATGATGGTTATGTACATTGTTGACAAGTGCTATGTTCACATTGTACCTCTGTCCCTGAATCGCCCGCCCCCTTGATCCTCAGTTGGCAGGCGGTACAGCAATCTCTGTACTGAGTTTTTTTTTCTTTTCTTTCTTCATTCAGTTTCAGGGCCCAGTGTTACTCAAACCGAGTCGGAGATGTCGCGCCGAGGGTTGGCGGAGCAGGACCTGACCAAGCTCGACGTCACAAAGCTGACCCCTGAGTCGCCGGAGGTGATTTCGCGCCAGGCGACGATCAACATCGGTATAATGCATTGTTGCTTATGCTGTTGTTACTGTAGCGTCTTTTTAATTAGGCCAGTTAATTTCTTGTAGCTTTGTATTGGCATTAGTGTTCCAGTACCTGTATTATGTGCCTATAACTTGACATTAGTCCTAAAGCTCATGTTCTGATCGTTCAGCCTGTGTAGCCTTCTGGGTGGGGCTACAAGTTTGATGGTTGTATCTCTATATAATTTAGGACCTAGGCTAGAATCATGCAAGTGGTCTTGGGTCTTGGTGGAATTTCATTTTTATGGTAATTAGTTCTAGATGCTTTAAATAAAGAAGCCACCAAAATACACCTGATAAATCGTACTGAATCACGTCACCTTGTTCAGGAGCCGTGTCCATGGGTAGCTAGGGATAGACCTTATTATGAATAGAAAGGGATATGTTTGAAGTAAAATATCTCTTTGGAATTGTGCAGGTACCATTGGGCATGTGGCCCATGGGAAGTCTACAGTTGTCAAAGCAATCTCAGGTGTACAGGTAAATAATTTGCATTTTATTCTGTATCTGGAGATATATGTTTCATGTTATATCTGAGTTGATCGCTTGCTTCTCATTTGCAGACTGTTCGTTTCAAGAATGAACTGGAGCGCAATATCACTATAAAGCTTGGTTATGCTAATGCCAAAATCTATAAATGTGAAGATAACAGGTGCCCACGACCAATGTGCTACAAGTAAGTTAGTCATAGAGATATCTTTTATATCTATCACTCTGTTTTTCATTCATCTGCTGCAAAAGATTTAGCTGCAGCTCGTAATCGTGGAATGTCTTCAAGGATAGCGTTTCCATATTGTGTTATTATTGTTCTATTATTGTTGTATGATTGTTTAAGTTAAATGATTTAAATTAAGCACCAACAATTTCACTCTAGTCTCATAAATCTTTTTTTTAACCTTGCCCAGAATCAATTAAACCCTTTAAACCCATAATCAGTTTTTTCCTCGAGTGAAATGTTACAATTGTTGGTACTTCCCTTTGTTGGAAATCTAAGAACCTGAGGCGACCTTGTGGTCTTGTGCTGATTTCTATAGTAATGTCATATGGCAGCTTTTCAGTATTATAGATATAGTCTTGTGCATGTTGCCAAATGCATTTATTTGTCCTGCATTTCCAATGTCAAGGCTATCTGGTGATCTTCTAGTAATATTGTCCCTTCATCAGATACTTTGCATGTGTTGTGAGCCTCATAACTTACCCCTTGGGCCACCACATTACATATTCTTACTGCATATGTTATCATGGTGATACATGTCATGTAACCATTTTTGTTTGTTTACAGGGCTTATGGCAGTGGCAAAGAAGATAGCCCTCTCTGTGACGTACCAGGTTTTGAAAACTGTAGGATGAAACTCCTAAGACATGTTTCATTTGTTGATTGCCCGGTATGATGAAACCTTTTTCATATTAGTTCTTTTTCACATGTCTGCTTAGGGTCCAGATTCACAGATTCAGATCAGTTATGGTAGATGCATGTACCTTTTGCACAAAATTTTGGACTCTGTTTGCATCCTGATGCAGTGTTGTTCCCTCAGACTGACATGTTTGATTATCAATGTACTTTTTTCCGTAAGAAGTGATGGAAAAAGTTCATTCTCATTAAGCATTTGACTAGCACTCTTACCAGCTTCATTATACATTGTTTCTTATTTTACTTTGACATTTCCATAACAATCTATTCATCTCATGAACAGGGGCATGACATTCTCATGGCTACAATGCTTAATGGAGCAGCTATCATGGATGGAGCACTGCTTCTGATTGCAGCGAATGAGAGTTGCCCACAGCCCCAGACATCTGAGCACCTTGCAGCTGTTGAAATTATGCGTCTTCAACATATTATCATTCTGCAGAACAAGATTGATCTTATCCAGGAAAGTGCAGCAATGAACCAGCATGAAGCAATCCAGAAATTTATACAGGCCAGAGCTGCTCCTTGTCTCAAAATTAATAGCAAGTATTTTACGAAATTCAGTTTGTCATGATTATATTCTTGTGCTCAGGGAACAATAGCTCAGGGTGCTCCTGTGGTGCCAATCTCAGCACAGCTGAAGTACAACATTGATGTTATCTGTGAATACATTGTGAAAAAAGATTCCTATACCAGAGAGAGGAATTTCACTTCTCCTCCCAACATGATTGTTATTCGCTCTTTTGATGTGAACAAACCTGGTTCGGAGGTGAATGATATCAAGGGTGGAGTAGCAGGTGGCAGTATCCTCAAGGTATGTAATAATTCTTGATATCTAAACATACAGTAATCCATATTTGTGCATGCAGTATTTCATTCTGTGGCAGTACATGATGACTGAGTTGCTTTATGAAGGGAGTCCTGAGGGTGAACCAGAAAATCGAAGTGCGCCCAGGCATTGTGATGAAGGATGAAAGTGGCAGAATCAAGTGCACACCCATCTACACGAGGATCGTGTCCCTGTATGCTGAGCAGAATGAGCTCCAGTTTGCCGTTCCTGGGGACTAATTGGAGTTGGAACTACCATGGACCCGACACTGACTCGTGCTGATAGGCTGGTCGGTCAGGTCCTTGGTGAAGTTGGATCCCTGCCTGATGTTTATACTGAGTTAGAGGTCAGTGATTTCATATCTTTAGGACCACCTAGTGTAAACAACAGAATGTACCATATCTTTTGAGATTAAACAAACGTAGACGCCAACAACACGCACCATATCTGAACACACGTACTTCTCTGATTTCTGTTTGCAGGTGAACTTCTTCCTCCTCCGGAGGCTGCTGGGCGTGAGGACAAGTGGAACCGAAAGGGCAAGCAGGGTCTCAAAGCTCGTCAAGAATGAGATCCTGATGCTTAACATTGGGTCGATGTCTACAGGAGCCAGAGTTGCCGCTGTCAAGAATGATCTAGCTAAGCTACAGCTCACCGCTCCAGTATGCACCAACAAGCTCGAGAAGCTGGCCCTCAGCCGGCGCATTGAGAAGCATTGGCGTCTCATTGGCTGGGGCACGATCCAGGCTGGCACTACACTCGACGTCCCACCCTGCCCGCTCTAAATAATACACCACTCGTTTGACAATTTGACGCAAAAATAGAGTTTGGAGAAGATGTGGCAAGGTAGAAAGTTGTTGGGAACGATCTTTGTGAGGTGGAGAAGAAAACCTGAAACCAAATAGTATTTGTTTTGTTTGCAAATCTGTGTCCCTGCCATCTTATAGATGAGCTGACAAATTGTGTCGAATAAGTTTTCACCTAGTTGGTTTAATGATAATCTTGAATTTAAATCATGTACTTTTCATGGTTAGTTGCTGATGCTGTGCAGGTTCACAAGATTTATTAGTTCATCTGAACACAGTGATAGTTAAGTTGCTGATGCTGCTCAGGTCGACATGAATAAGTTCATCTATAGTTGATGTTTCCATGTCGTTAGCCATTTCACATAATTCAGCTTGTATACCTTAAATGGCCGTCATTTTCGCATTTTAAATAGTTTGAACTTATCCCTTAAATGGCCATGAATATTACAGTGAACCTTTTATAGCTCTGATTAACAGTTTGCTCCCTTAAATATTTCAGTTTAGAAAAAAAATAAGTACCATTTGTAGACCTTTTCTTTTGAAAAAAAGATCCCTTGATAACATCATAAACTTGTATCATTTTTTTTTTAAGATTACACAGTACAACGCAGACGCTCAACACGCAAACTCACCCCTATGAACACACGCACGCAAACCCTACCCCTATGAGCACCTTCGAAGGACTGAGCCGGCAAGAAATCATATTCAATGAAAAAAGTACTCAGCGATGCAGAGGAAATCATATCATGTTCATAATATAAATTCATTTTTCACTGGAGCAAGTATTTTGCATCTCCCCTGCACTGGGAAGTGGGAAGAAGTGGTCTGGTAACAACGGTACAGAAGGGCGCAGCAATGTGGGGACAATAAAGGGCCTAATAAAAAACTTATATGACAAACACATACATCACATAAATGAATTACAGTGATGTGTTTATAAATGATATAATGCTACATCTGACAAATCTAAGCTGAGTAAAAAAATTCTTTATGAACAATTCCCCTATCCTGCACTAGAATTGTTTCCAGAAGACGATCTCAGCAACTGATGGTGGTTAGGAGCAATTGAATTGGGCATGCCAGAGTTGAACATGATGTTTGATGCCTGTGGCGATGGTTGAGTCTGGATGGCTGAGAGTGGTAGGCGAGGACCAAACGAGAGCATCTGCGGCCGCTGATGCAAGAACGGCATCTGAGGCATCTGAGGATGCCCATGCCCCTGCATGTTGTTGGCATATGTGGTTGGCATGCTGGTCTGTGGCATGGAGCCTGGCACACCAACTGGTCTGGGGCTCATGCCTGCTGGATTTGGCGGCATGGTGCTACTGCTCCCTGGTAGACTGGTTCCAGTGGGACCTAATAGGGCTGACCTCATCCTGACACGTTCAGCTGAAATCCTCTGTCTAACCCTTTCTACTTGCTCACATTCCTTCAAGAGCAAGGTCTCAACTTCCGCAAACTGCTTCAGCTTCAACTCTAATCTCTTTAACTGCAAATTGAGGTGTTGCAATAGTATATAAATAAATATCTATCAATAAGCCATCCTCAGCAAACAACATACTAGAGTAAGTGTAAATAAGGGTATATCAAAACACTACCATGCTGGTACCAGAAAATTTAACCGTACTCTGACTTCGGATCCAGCAAAAAGCTCACTCATACTATATACTATCAAGCTAGGCTAGGAAGCGAAACTTAGTTCCAGGAGTACCAGACTGCCTTTTCTAATTTAATTAAACACGTAACTCAGATATCAAGGGACACGAAAGTCTTAGTTGACTTCTTGAACCTAATACCAGTTTTCATCTAATAAGTCAGATGTGAAGGTGCTCAAACAAGTCCAGTGCCAAGCATGCAACAACAGATGGTGCAGTTCAGTAGAATTCTACGGCGCCTAAATCCACGGCTTGACTCAGTCACAACAAATTGAAACAGTTGTGCATGCAAATCAGATGGAGAAACACATACTAACCTGATGATTTATTACAGTAGCAGCTAGTCTTTGAACTTCACGTTCCTCTTGATCAGCAAAGAGCTTAGACTTCATTGCTGCTGCTGATAGACCAAACATGGCAGCATGTTTCACATTTTCTGGAGAAATCGATGGTGAAGCACCTGCTTGAAAAATTAATGATTCTTTTTAACATTGATGTCTAGAGTGAACTAAGTAGGATTTTGCTAGCAACATTGACTTGTAGCAGGTATATACAAAGCAGATACCATTATGGTTCCGAAAATTTGGATTTGCACCATTGCCCATACCATCAGCATGCGTGCCTTCTGAACCCACCCTTCAATGTGTAGCAAAAGATAAGTCATACTTAACTCTAGCACGATAATGCAAAAAGGAACTAGAAACAAATAAAAGGTTTGGATAGTAGACATGGCACGGAAATTTCTAATGTTGAAGTAATAAGGATTTAGTGTTTACTAATGTATCTGAACCAAAGCATTCAAATAGTAAAATAAAGAATAGAGATGGGTAACCTGGAATCATCATCTCTTGTCAAAAAAGATAATGCTGCATGTGCGCATGATGCTGCAACTCTTGGTCCAACTGAAGAGGCCAAAAATGCAACCTACAATATTAGTAAAGCGTGAGACTGCATACATGCATGCATATAGAAAGAACAGAAGCCTGATTTTTTCATTGTTATGTTATGAAGCAGTGAAGCACATAGCCCTACAGCTAGTCTGCCTCTTTCAGCTTTACCCTTAAGATGGTAAGGAGATTCCTGGGGAACTAATTTAGGAAAGGATGGTGGCAAGAATAATGAATTTCATATTCACTCAACCTAGAGGAAACAGGAACATTAAAAAAATCAGGACTTGTTGACATCTGGTCTTACAGGAAGCAAAAAACAACCTACACTACCGTTCTAAATTGAAAGAGCATCTACTCCATCTAGCAATTTAGGTTTTTTTTATTTCCAAAAATTTTCTGTTGAGAATACCTACATAAAAAAAAACTTAGTGAAGCTTAAATATAAATGCAAATATAGATGCCATGTCAAAAGAGAATGCCAGGCAACCATTGGTGCTGCTGACTAGCAGAATAGCAGACTATACTTCTATTATGTCACCTAAGTTTGAATGGCAAATCCACTTTTCTCAATTCAATTGATGGTGCACTGGTTCTCCAAACAAGAAAAAAAACAGAAGGGGGAGCTACTCACCAGTGACATGACCGGATTAGAAGAATTAATGAATGGAAGATCATTTCCTTGTTGAATATGTTGAACTGGAGCTCCTAAAAACACACTCATCAATATTAAGCCATGACTTACAACAGGAGCAAATTACCAAAAGCTAAACAGTAGATGGACAGAAAACGAACTCAGCTGATAGACAAACTTAGTGATGTAAAACACCTGAAGTGCTGCCATTGGAATCTGAATGTTGATAACCATTGCTTTGTGGTCGAAATGGAATGGGTGCATTAGGTATCTCAACATTCTCTAACAAACCATCTTCCACTGGCATCCGAATAAAATGATAAATACATTGTGCTTTTGATTTTGTTCCAACATGACCTGCAATGTCATCCCAGGTGTCATTGTACTTCTCAATGCCTTCCAACAGCAATAATGTTTCTTCATCAGTCCATTTATCACTATCATTTTCTGATCCATCAGTATCCCCATCGACTCTCTGGAAATTTAAGCTAGAATGCCCAGTAATATATCAGCGCATCATGGAAGCAATCAGAACATAGAAAAGTATCTGCCTGCTCAACCAGTTAAAACACACTTGTTATTGCTAACGTTTGTCACACAAATAGAAACAGAGGAATCACAATAATACATTGAAATGGGTACAAACCCCATTGAGTTCAAAGAGTTATATTGCACAGCAATAGCAGATAGACAATAGACTTGCATCAAAACTGGACACTTAATAATATTTGTAACTAAGGTTCTGTTTGCTTTCTAGGGCCCTGAAGCCATGCCATAATTTTTTGGAGGCACCAAACAAACATCCCCTAAATGTTCTTTTTCCCTAGTACAGTAGTCAATTGTTAATACACGTTTTCAGCATGTGCTACGTATCCAAGGTTTGGAAAAAAGAAACAAATGTAAGTAACAATAATTAGGAAAAGCCCCCAAACAAGAAATAATCAGGATTTAATTTCAACAACAAATCTTAGTCTACCATACACACTCAATCAAAACTTAGGCAATATAACATGCTAAATTGTGAAGCAAGACTACCTCAGCAGCTTACTGCAATCTAGAATCAAAATCTTGGAGAAAGGTCCTATTTTTTTTTAGCAGGGAGGGAATGGAAGTGCAACTTCCAATACAGATATGGATTCTCTACACAATACATTTAACATAAAACCTGTAAAATGGAAGTTACAAAGAAGCGCACCTCCTTTTGTGACCGGTAATGTAAACTTGGCAAAGGCTGTAAGCAATAACTGCAAGAGTTCTCAGACAAACGCTCCCTAATCTTTTGCATCCAAGTCCGCAAATGCAGCATCAAAATCCACAGCCTCCGAGTTCGAAGAAGAAGCTGCCATCGAAGAAATGTCTTCCGCTGGGAGGCTACATTTTGGCCGGTCAAACAAAATCAGGCCATCGATTGATTTCAATGGCGCCGTAAGCAACTGCAGTTCCCCTGTTGGTTCCTCTCTTAGAAGCGAAGTTGCCATCCTCAGGCCTCTGTGCACAGAACCAGCCGCGAGGTAATTGATGATGCCCCAAGTGTCCAAGAACCTAACAATCCTACTCAGATCGTACAGTTCAGCTGTGCTCCCAACAAGCCCCTGGCACTCGGCAAAAGCAAGCCTCTTGTTTGGGTTCTCTAAGTATTTGGCAATGACTTTATTCCTTAACATGACGTACTTCTCCGGAGTGTGCCCTGGAGACTTGCCTGTAAAGAAGTGTGGTACTACCTGCCTTTCCAGCCTATGAACTGTCCCCGGGGAGAACCAATCTACAAATCATACAGAGCAAAATGCACAGGTTACGTGAATTAGCACGTGTTTTACCCAGCACAGCTCAGTGATCCGTGTTTACGTAGAGCAAACAAACCTGAGTGTTTGGGCACCACATGGAGGCGACCCTGGAACTGCTTGGGCATGCCGTGCCCCTCCATGAGGGAGGCGGCGTGCACACATACAAGGACGGCTTGTCAGGGTCCGTCGCAAGGGACGGGTGGTCCGGAAGCACCCCGGACAGCACCTGCAGCTGCCCGTGCGAGATGTTCTCTAGCGCCGCTGGCGCCACGGTCGGGGCGGCATCGCCGGAAGAAGCGGATCGCTCGGCCTCGAGCAGCGCGAGGACGGACGGGTGTGGCCGGTTGACCACGCGGCGCTTGGCGGCGGGGAACGCGGAGATGGGCTCGGCCGACGGCAGCACCTCGGCCTCGCGGAGGCCGAGGGCCGGGTCCGCAGGGCCGTCGTCGTCATCGTCGGCTGCCCCATGCCCCGCCGCGCCGTGGACGCCGACGTCGGCGGAGTCGGAGTCCTCGGAGTCGTCGGGTGGTCGGCGGCCGCCGAGGTGGAGGGCTTGGACGGGGACGCGTCCGGGTTGCGCTTCCGCTTGCGCCATTTGAGGCGCGAATCTGGGAGTTAGGGTTACAGAGGGAGGCGGAGGGAAGCGTTAATTAAGGTCCGGCGCGAGAGAGTTTGAATGAAGGGTTACGAGAGGGGATGGACGCACGGACCTGAGGTTGACGAGGCCTTACGAGGCATCGTCGGCGGCGGCGGAGGAGGAGGACGACGAGGCGCGCCGGGAGTGATGGGGAGTGAGACGAGACGCGGGCGTGGTCGGAACGAGTCGACGGGGAAGGAGGAGAGGAAGCTGCTCTGCTCCCACTCCCAGTGGCAGTGACGGTTGGACCTGGACGGGCATTGCCTAACGACTTGTCGCACGAACCCGATTCCATTTTGCGGCCCAGTGGGCTTGATTGGTTAGAAATGGCCCAAGTCCGTGCGTGGGACAAAACCGAAGCTGCCCTGCTCTGCTTCTATTATGCATGCACACTGATGCTTTGTGGGCTTGTGGCCCTTCTGAACTGTTTGAAAAAGCTGCAAGGGTTCCATGTTTCAAATATTTTTTTTGGGTTTTTTTTAAACACGACTTCACGTGTGTTTCAGAAGGGATGTCGAAAAGAACAACAAACATGTACAATATATAAGACTCGCAAGTTATGCATGGATTACCGGCGAAATCCCATGACACAAATGAAATAGAGTGACCCTAAGACTATCGACATGGGACGAAAATGGATCAGATCAAGCAAAGCGAATAATGCTTTTCGTATCTTCATCCACTTTCCTTTGTTGAATTCAGATGATCAGATTGGAGCCAATAATACATGGATATGAATATAGATGTTTTTTGAAAGCCAGAATTGATATGGGAAAAGAGCAGGAAATCAGATCAGAGATCGGTTTGAATAAATAATAACATGTGCATACATAAAGAAGTATATGCTTGTTAGCAATATTGATTTAGGGTGTGTTTAATTGCTTTTTGGGTGCCAAAAGTTTTTGCTCCAAAAGTTTTTGCCAATAGTTTTTTGCATAGTGGTATATGCATGGCAACATTTGTGCCATAAGGGGAATATTTTGGTAAAATGGAAAGTTTTGGACCTCTAGAGTCCCAAATGCCAAAATTTTTGGACCTAAAGTTTTATTGTTTATTTGCCATGGTGTTTAGATGCATTTGCCAAAATATGGAATAAAATGCCAAAACTTTTAGCAGAAAAGGAATTAAACAGTCCCTTAGTAAATATCCAATAACAAGCAGACAAATAATCTTGCATTACATTCTATATGTTGTAGCTATCACATAATCACACCGACATAATTAACACTTAACAGGATATATAGATATATCCTCATTCACAAATGACAAGTTATTAGCTATACTAAGTAAAAGAGGACACCAAAAACGGAATACACCAGGAAATTTGCAGCTGAAAAGAGACACAAATTGAGTACGAAAACGCCGGCGAGCGGGTACTGGCGCTTGATCGCATGCCAGCTTCCTTTGGAGTAAAAGCACTGCCATTGAAACCTGAAGATGGTGCGCCACTTCGTCGCAGGCATGACCCAGTTCGCGATGATGCTTTGCATGACAATGATGTACACGTATATAATCGTCAAGACGCGAAGGCCGACAGCATTTGCCGCGTACAAAGCGGCGTAGAAGGCCAGCATCAAGCTGAGGAGCGACACCCACATGCACTGCAGCGCCCACACGAAGCTCTTCCAAGAGCCGTCGGCGGCGGTGCGCGACGACGACGCCGACGCCTTCCCATAGATGAGCAAGATCACGGCGACCACGGCCGTGGCCAGGGCCAGGGTGTCCAGGACGAGGAAGTACGTGAATGAGGCCTTGCCCGCCGACGAGAGGTTCGACTTGCTCTAGCTTCCACTGCTTCTTGCAGTCCTGCCTCTGCGGCCGGAGCTGTGCCCGGCGGCGTGTTCCCGTGTCTGTCCTGCGCGTCCAGGAGCCCCCGCGAGCACAGCATGAGCATTTCTCCTTGGCCGCGGCGTGGACGAAAGTCCCGCCGTCGCCGTCACGGAGCTCGGCGGTGTCGGGACAGCTCCGTGGCATGTTCTTGACCACGCGTTTGTGCCCCATGCGCGCCGCGACGTGGAGAGCGGACATGCCGCTCGAGTCCTTCTTGTACACCGTTTCCGGCGGCCCGGCGATCGCGTTCACGATCTTGCGGTCGCCGTCCGACGACGCGAAATGGAGCGGGCTGCTGCCGCTGCTGTCGACCAGAGCTGGCCTCCATTCCAGTAGCAGGCCAACCATTTCTGCAGGCAACACAAATGCACAACACATTATTAGCAGGTGAACCATGCATAAAGATTCAACAAGAAACTAACCTGAGCCCTGGAAGACGGCAGCGTGCATAGCATTCTGCGCGCTTGGCCCGGCAGCTGACGCGTCCTTGCACTTGGTGATGGTCGATCTGACTGCTTGCACCGAGCCGCTGATTACGGCCAAGTAACACACCGCCGTTGTTGAGCTCGGTCGCTGGTTCTGTTCTGCCGCCACCGAAACCGGGACGTCCTCCAACTGTAGTATCGTTTGGGCGTAGTGTCTGGTCCGGGATGCCCAGATTCTCCCCGTTGCTGAACTTGAAATTGACGGCCGGTAAGATGTGCTGATCCAGCCCGGTGAAGTTGAAGTTGAAGCACGTGTCGAAGCCGCTCAAAGATAAGCATGGCGGAGGCGCTTCAGTACCTCACGACCAGATTTTTTAGTTTGACGAAACCCCTCGGAAGTTTTTGATGACGTCAAGACCAAAAAACTACGTCACTACTTGCTGCTTAGTTCCCCAATGCAAGCGATGGCACCTAGACAAATTAAGGTAGGGACTTTGTGAATTCAGATCTTATCTATACCAGACAAATGACATTGTGTATAAATACACACATATACATAGATCGAGCACGTATCACTTTTTTGAACTGATAGAGCACGTATCATTGACATTGACATAGGCTGCTGTGTTCTTCTTCTTCTCCGGAGGTTTGCTTTATTTCTTTCTTTGCTATTTGCTTCCACAATTTTTCCTTTTAACATTAAGTAGGCTGCTTGCTACTCGGCTGATATATGGTGCAATTAATCGATTAAGTTGTCTGCTTAGTATGAAAGTAGAATGTTTATCGCAGTTTCAAGTTTATTCTTGTCATTGATGATAGCACTAGTTCGAGACAAGAGGTTATATTGTTTCGATTGATTATGTAAATGTTGCTCGATTATTGATTCATATTGGTATTATAACGTATTCAAAAGAGAGAGAAAACTAAGGATAATACGTGATCATGGCTGGTGTGGCCCTTACGCCTGCTAGTTGGGCCTGGGGTGATTTTTCTGGTTTGAATGGCGTGTCACTTGATCTGCTTCTTACTATCTGGATGACTTGAGGATTGATATACAAGACATTCAGTTAATAGATGCAGCTAATCCTGAGGAGGAAAGAGATTGTGAATATTACAAATATATTCCCCAGTCACTAAATTCATGATTGTCTACTACAACAACAACCTTCACACTACTGCCCGAACGATTCACGGAGAAGTGAAACTAGTTCCTTGTTATGATGCCTAGCAAATGCTACCTTCATACTTTTTTTTATGCCTTGATATATGAAAGCCAAGCATCAATTGAACTAGTAACTTAAAAGAGCGCACCAAAGATTGGAAGCCGGAGGATGGTGGTTAATACGGTGACTCATAAGTTTTTTTTTTTTTTTTTTTTTGCGATAATGGTGACTCATAAGTTAACAAAGTATAATTAACATCTGTACACGACTGCACAAAATTCACATCAATGGAAATGTAGCATGAATCCGGGGCATGAGAAGGGAGAAGGGATGTAGATGGTCACCTTCGTTGAACCTGCGTTGGTAGGGTGTTGGCAGGGCCGTGCTGCGGGGCGCAGATTCAGTAACTTGCCTCAAGCAAGTCACGCCGTAACTTGCGGGCCTGCATCCAACGTTGAAACAACATCCGGCGGATAAAAACTACTTGCTTCATCTTTTCACGGTGAGTTCCCCGGACCCCACGCTGAGCCCGCTGCAGCCGTCCGCCCATCCGTCGCATGGCTGCGTCGCCATTCACACCTCCGTTGTCTAGGAACACGAGCGGAGTGAGCACGGCAGGGGCGACATGGCGAAGTTTCGGAGACGGGAGGGGGTGGAAGGGAAGCACCACAACGGAGGCGGCCTCGACGCCACCCGAGGCAACGATGGTCGCCATGGTGTGGGACCGACGGCGGCACAGCCTTGAAGGATGCATGCATGGGTACCTGCTGCCATTGGTTGGGAGGTGGTGGTGGGGGGGGGTAGGAGTCCGTGGTAGGGGATGGAGTACCGTGTGGGTACTCGCGAACGGTGGTGGTTGGGGTAGGAGGCCGAGGTAGGGGATCCAGCAGCGGCTGAGGTTGGAGATGGGCCGGCAGTCCGCGAAGGTCGGGGATGGAACGACGGTGCACTCCGTGTGCTTGTGCGCACGGCTACCATATGGCGGCGACGGTGGAGGCAGAGCGCCGGTGCACGGAAAAGTGATGGAGATGACAGGCAGGGAAGGGGGAGGGGGTGGCGTCTGCAAGAAGTTTCATGAGGCGTTGAAGGGTCGAGGCGTGTGTCGGCCGTGACTTTGAGGCTTCGGATCGGACGGTTGAGGAGCGTACTGTTCTCGGTCTGATGAAATGAGTCTAGTGGCGGAAACATCCAGTGGTACGCTCTTTATAACTAAAGCTGATATCCCTTATACAAATTTATCCCATACGAGAGCACGGGTTGATGGACTAGTACAAATAATAACGGGCAGTACTACACTACGCATGTACATATGGCTCTTCTCTTTCCTTCCACCTGCACGCCTCTCACCTTATCTTCTTCCTTGCCTCATGCACACCTTCTTCTTCCTCTCCCCACCGCCTCCAGCTAACCGTGTCCGGCTTCGGTGACGCTGGTCTCGACCCCAGCCCTCCGCATCTAGCGCGAGGCCACCGCGCCTCCACCACCTTCCATCACCGCTGGCTGTAGCTATATATACATACAACTAATTGTCACCAACAATTGCCAGCTAAGAACAACTCTAGTAGGAACCCTCAAATCAGGACCACTTTCAACTTAGGTTTCTACTTTGAGGGCATGATTATTTTGTATCTACTATAAAAGGAGCTCTCAAATCTGTTATGATAGATATTGACACATGTGACCCAAATGAGAAAGTTAGTTGGGAGTGCTTGCCCAACCATTTGCCACCAAATGATTGATGCCAATGCAACACAAAGCTTTGGGTCCACTTGTGCTTATTCTGCATACATTATGGAAAATGAAATAACTTGATGAATCAATTTTGTGGGCATTTGGAACAACACCCCCCCCCCCCTCAAAGAAAGCGGGAGTTCCTATTACAAGCTTTAGGGCTTATTCGTTTCCACCGGATTGGTCAGATTGCAGCCCAATCTAGGCGGATTGGAGCGGCGAGAACGAAACCGGGCCTTGCCTAGAATCGTTGTTCGGTTAGGACAGGGCCTGGAATGAAAACAAGCCTGGTTCATTTCCCTCCTTCAATAAAATGCAGGCCGGAATCAATTTGCAACGCCACAGCTCCTCGATCAATCTCCTCCCAGGCCTGGAATGAGTGACACAGGTGGATCCACTAGTTCGAGCCTGAATTGATTCAGACCCTAGATTGGATCAAATGGAAACGAACAAGCCCTTAGTAGGCAAAAAGACCTTGCTTGAAAGACAATTATTTTCGTCAAGCATCGGTCTAACGATGACAACATTATTTGTAGTGATTCCGATATTCTTGTAAGGAAGTTTCAGGATTAATATAGGCCACATGTCACCAAATGACTTCCAAAGCCCGGATGTCGGTGCTTTCGATGCTTTGTCGACCTTTTACGTGGATCAAAGGTTTCTCTGAGATGTTAAACTTGGTTGGTGGATGGCTTTTAAAGCAACTGCTGCCCCATGGAGAGAGAATTCACTGCTTTTCATCTAAATATATGTAAACCATCAAGAAATTTTAAACTTAATGTATATATGTATAGGGAGAAAGCTCGAGCTCGAAGAGGGAGAATGGCTAAGAGTATATGCACAGGGAGATTTAGTCCCGGTGAGAGCCTCCAACCTGGACTAAACGTCAACCTTTAGTCCTAGGCTTATTCTCAGCCTGGGCCAAACTACCTGATGGAAGGCTCCAACCGAGACTAAAGGTTCCCTCCTGTCACACTCACCATTGCGAAGGGAACTCTAGTCCTTGTTGGTAGTGCCTACCAGGACTAATATATTCTATAGTCCCGGACACAAAAAATACCGGGACTAATCCCAAAAATTGGAGGGCGACTAAAGTTCGTTTCTCCACTAGTGGAGGCTTTGGAGGAACTGCAAGAAAGAAAATGAGGCATCTTCCGTTGCCATTGCAGAGGCAGTGTATGAGATAGTTAAGCCTTGCATTCTTACTAGTTGTAGAATTACAAAAGTTGATGAAGACTGCCTAGAGGGAAGCCTAAGCAAATACGTAGAATACCATCCATTTATCTCCAAGGACATAGAAACATATTGCTGGTTCCAGCAAGAAGAGATCGAATGGAGGAATACTCACAGCTACACTTCCAGCAGCTATAAACTGTAACTTCTTACCGTACTGAACAATTGCTATAAACTGCAGCAGCTTCTGAACACTTGAGTTGAACATTTGTGAAACTTACAGAAGAGGATCGGGTTGCTTGTCCAGATGCCGTGCATACTAGGGGACAGGGGTTGCTTCAGGACTATGCATGCATGGAGCCAACCGTGCTTCAGTGTTTTCTTCTTCGGATAATGAGAATCACTTTGATTTATTTGAATCAGAAATAAGATCAGCCCTATATTACCTCAGGTAAATATCTGGCACGTCTTGCCACCTCCCACGAGGGCGGCTCGGGAGGCCAACCCTAGCCGCCGGACTCCCTTCTCCTTCAACTCTCTTCCGCTGCGCCGCCGCTTGAGCTGGCCGGGCGGCAGGGGCCTTGCTGATGTCGGCCAGGGGCGGCGGCGGCGGGCGCCTTTGTCCGTGGAGTGGCGGCGGTGGAGCCGCAGCCGGCCGGGCCGACGCGTCTTCGTTTCGCGTGGGGATCGGAGTCGCAAGTCGGCCGGTGATGTGGCGGCGTCGGCCGGAGTCCCAGCGGGGCGGCGGGTTCCCTCACCGTCGCCCTCTCCCTCTCCGTGGCGATGCCGATGGGATCCGGCGCCATGGCGGCGGATCTGGTTGGTCGGCCATGATTGGGCGGTGGTCCAACTCGTGGACTTGGGGCAGCGGCCATGGTCGGCGCGGCTCACACACCTACCGGCAGCCATAGCTGCCAAAGTTGGAGGCGTGTGCATCGTGGTGGTGCCCTTCTTTGCTGGTGGTGTTTTCGCCTTTTCGGTGAGGCGATCCGTCCACCGCCGTCCGGATCGGCGCGGGCGGTGGCGGTGGTGGAGTCTTTTGGAAGCAGTGGTTGGGGCGATGGCGGGCCCTGCGGGCGGCGGCAAAGGAAGCGCGGCGTTGGGCGGAGGAGGCGAAGAGTGGTTCGACGGTGGCGTCCACCGCCGGGCCTTTTCTTCTCATGGTGGCGCAGCCCGGCCGTCCATGCACGGCGTTGGAGAACCCAGTCTTGGGCTGATCCCGGCGACACGGGGCGATGGGCGTCGCGGTCGTCGACCGACCATGATGGGGTGATTTCGGACGGCAGCGGCGGAGAAGTGAAGTGGTTGGCCGTATTGGGGATGCGTGATTCGGCGTCAAAGGCGTTCGGATCGGAACCCCCGTGGCCGGCCATGTGGCTTCCATAGCGTTTGTCAAGGTGGAGGAGTTGTGGAAAGGGACGGCGAGGTTGGCGGTGGGCGTCGGCATTCGCTCCCCGATCGGTTCCGGCGATAGTGCACGCCGCCGGTGTTTGGCGTAACCCGCATGGCCCTAGGGGACATGGCATTGGCTGCTCACATTGTTTTCGATGGCGGTGATGCCCGAGGGCGCCACTTTCCTCGAGGCGCCGTCTTTTCTTCAAGAGGATCTCTATGGGTGAAAACCAACACCGGTTGGGTGGGCGGGCGATGGCGTCTATGGATGGTATTTTCGTTGGAGACGTCGTTTGTGGAAGATCCCTTGGGTGTCGGTGGCGCCAACATCAAGGTGGCGGTTCATCGCACACGTTCACGGGCCTTATGTTGTTGCCAAGATCCGAGTCTCCAATGGTGGAAGGGTTACCGTTGTTTTCTTTTTTAAGG
This sequence comes from Hyparrhenia diplandra, assembly GCA_015847255.1. Classification (NCBI taxonomy): domain Eukaryota; kingdom Viridiplantae; phylum Streptophyta; class Magnoliopsida; order Poales; family Poaceae; genus Hyparrhenia; species Hyparrhenia diplandra. Next base: position 236,953 of record JADLZK010002011.1, on the reverse strand, counting down.
TGCACCGGTGTTTTCGGGTGACTTTGTTTTACCTATAACACTGTCTTTCGCTTATAATTTTGTTGGTCCGATGCATCCTCGGATGACTGAAGCCGGAAATATAATTTCCTTTATCTAAAAAAATATTACCTCACCGGCCCTAGCTTGTCATCAGTCTCTTTGCGGCCACTGCGTGAGACTGTACAAGTGAAGTCTTGATTACCACTCCCTAGGTGATGAGTTAGGTAGTCTGACTCGATAGGATTCCATGTATAAGTGAAGTCTTGATTACCACTCCCTCCATACCAAATTATAAGTCATTACAATTTTCTTGAAGAGTAAAAAAGAATGTTAAGTTCGACCAATTTTATATAATAATAAATTTATGATACTAAATAAGTATCATTATATTCTTCATTAATTTAATTATTATATTCTCATAATATATCTATGTGATGTCATAAATCTTTCTAATCCTTTTCTGTAATTTTAGTCAAACTTAAGATGCTTTGACAAGTTGGAATGACTTATAATTTGGAATAGATAGAATAGAAGACTATATACAAGAAAAGAAAAAATACCCTTCCTATGTTTGAATGCAAAAATATTTTTAGAATTTTAAAAAGTTACTTTGGTTTTCTAAAATTCTTTGGTATGATTTCAGAGTGTCATGTAATGTTTGGATGCACAATAAATTTTATGGTTTTGAGAACCATAATACACATCCAAAAAAATAGGGCCTAATCTCTGTTGACATACCTTTTGTAGAGAATTGTTAATTCACTCCTACATACGAAATGCTACATGTAATGGGAGTGGTGACCGAGTTGCCTAGGAGAGATCTGAACATTCCACTTAAGACTTTGTTTGGATGTAGTGAATTCACAACAATCCAATGTATTCAGGTGGATTAAAGTGGAACCTGAACTAAATTCCATTTCAATCCATTAATTCCAACAAATGTGTTTCGAGGTGAATCCGATAATATCCAAACAAGACCTAACTAATTTTTGATTTAAAGTTTGTATTGGTTATTTTATAAACATATATGCATGTGGGATAAAAAAAAACGAGCCACACATAGAGAATTAGAGAAATACATGCCCATGATCGAGATTGGTTAACTGATGCCAATAAAATAGTTTTGTGACCATGGGGTGGATTGGTGTCTTCAACTACTGCAGCCTACTAGAGTAGTATACTAGCTAGAGGTTAGTCAAGTTAGTTAGCGTCTAAGTCAACAAATTCGCCTTCTATACGGATTGGTGTTCAACTAATGCAAATTTCTGCAGGAGCAGATTAAGTGCTATATAGAAACATCATTAACCAAACTTCAGTTAGGTCATAGGATCTTTTAGATAGAACCTACACCTACCTGACATGGAGCACTTTACGCTACTCATATTTATGACTACTTTTTTTATTTAGTGGTAACCAACATATATTCTAAACAATAAGATATTCTAGCTTTTTTAGACATATATAGTTTTACTGTGCACTTAGATATATATACTATGCCTAGATACATAGTCAAAAAAAAAAAATACAAAAGTCAAAAAATGTCTAATAATTTGGAAACGAGAGAAATAAGTTTATAATGTTTTCCAAAATAAGCCTAAGATCATCCACCAGCCATCTAGTGAAAATTACATCATTAAAATCAAGCTTCATATGTCATATCAGGTTGTTCACATAGCTTAAAAAAGATTAGGAAAAAGAATGGGGTTTACCATAAATCCAGGCATCCATCCAGAAAGGGTTTTCTTGCATGTCTGATTTTCACTTGCCTAATTTTCAGGTGGTCTGACCGCATGGTTGAACCAGTTTGCGTGTGACTCACAGCACGTACAGATAGATTTACCATTAAGATATTTGAAGTGAATGATTTATTGCCAAAGCCCATCCTCATTACCCTAACTACCACCACCACTTGCAGAGCATGTTGATGTTCATTTTCCTAATGTCCTTAATAGCAAGCTGAGATTTGCCAAATCCTAAAGCCCCGCCACATCCTTGTGTTTACAATTTTTTGTCCATTTGATCATGATAGTTCTTCCTAGTACCCCCTCCCTACCAGAAGAAACTTCTTCTAACTTTCTAGAAACAATGGTTTTGGGTAGAAGGTAGAGAGAAAATGGACATATGGTATATGGGAGCATTGTTTAAGCTAGAATTAATCAAAGTTGATCTACCAGCTATTGGCATAGTGCCACCTTTCCAGGTAGGCACTTTTCTCAACTAAATTTGCGTTGTCCATAATCAATTAGCTTTAGCTCCTCTATTTATTTACTACAGCAACCATCCTGGTTCCTTCTGCCTACTGAAACACACGTCTCTCTTCCTGCCTATAAATACATGGTCTGTTTCTCTGTAGGATCCCAAAGCTAACAAACAACAAAGTAGCCTTTAACAATACACAGCTACAAGGCATAGTACATCTCGTCAGAAACTCAGATACACCTACACCACTACACTGACCACACTGCTTGTTGCACATTCGAAGATGATAGGTGAACTGGATTCAGATGTTGTTGTACGCTACTTCAGAGGCAAGAGCATCCTGATCACTGGTTCAACTGGCTTCCTGGGCAAAGGTACGGTACCTCTTCATGAACTGTGTCTGCACAATGCATGGATGCTCATCTCATCAGTAGGGGTGCTGGCTGCATTTTCTTGTCTTCGTACGTAGTGCTTGTGGAGAAGATACTCAGGGTTCAGCCGGATGTCAAGAAGCTCTTCCTGCTTATCCGAGCCGCCGATGTCGAGTCTGCAAAGCAGAGGGTCGAGACTGAGGTGAGAACAAAATATTTCTCTACTCTTCCTTCCATCTTTATTGTATCCAATGGCCCAGTCTGAGATTTCTCGGTCACTTGCAAATATGCTTCTGGAAACTATTTCTAGACGGAGGAATTATTTTTTCGAAAGGCCGGCAAGAGCTTTGCTGAAATATATTAGTAGGAGAGAAAAACTATACAGAATAGTTACCCGAAGCAAAAAAAAAAAAAAAAAAAAAAAAAAAGGACAACCAACAACAGGCCACAATCATGGAAAAAACTTGCTCCGACAACAGAGGAAAACTAGGTTTTTCTACGGTAGAAAAAAATATCGGCACTTGCGAAAAATACGATATTTCGGAAATTTCGAAATATCGGATCAAATTTAAACAAATTCAAAATGCGTTTTAAAAATTTGGCATCATCTCACTAGAAAAACTCCCAAATCCATCTTCCATCACAAATTTATATAACATGAACGAAACAACACAATATATCGCATAAGTTGTGAAGTGATAATACAACGGGCTCACGGTGGGCAACTTGCAAAAATATGTTAGTATCATCGAATTTGTTAGTGAGAAAAATTAAATAGATTTGAAAAAAATAAGTCTTTATTAAGACTAGAGGATATGGAGATTTTAGGATGGTTTGGTGTAATTTTTTGAGTGAAATATGAATTTAGCCGAAAATTATTGACCGATATAAAAAATTTTCGGACCTCACCCAAAAATGCGATATATCGAAATTTCGCCATATTTCCAAAAAAATTTCACAGGAGGAAAATCGTGTATGAACCTTTCGGGTATGCAAATTTGATGTCCTCTTTATGTTTACTACTGTGCTCGTTCATATCTTGCAATGATCATCTCATGCAAGATGCATGCACCACCCAAATCTTTGCTCACACCAATATTAATAAAGGAAACAAGAGTACATTATATACATTTGTTTTGTAGCTATGTCTAGCCATCCATTACCCTTATCACTCAACTTATCACCCATTCAGCAAATAGGCCCTCCAATCCAACTACAATATAATAGGCCCTCCAATATGTTTTTTTTTTTTTCCTTTAGAAAATCTGTGATGAAAGCAGAAAAGATCCCTTTAATATATAGAAGAAGACAGAGACTGATCCCAAGAGATGGCATTTGCGGCAAAACCTTTTTGAGAAATGATAGTAGCATAGAACAGATATGGAAGTAAGAGACAAAGTGATCCCTTACAATAGCTGAGGGGGACAAAGTAATCTTACACGGCACAACTCTGCAGGTTTGATGAGTCAGAATGTCTCCTGGTGGATTTTGCTAGCTGAATTCAATCTGAAATGTGTTTTCTTTTGACAAAACCAGTGGCAAATCCATAGGGCATATAGTTGTGTTTCACTAATAATATCGGTCTTATAAGAATGTTTCTATGTAGACTCTTCTTTTTTTTTTTTTTAACGAAATATGCATACTCTGTTTCGTTGTCACTAGGTGACAGGAAAGGAGATCTTTCAAATTTTGAAAGAAAAGCACGGCAATGGGTTTGAAGGTTTCGTCCAAGAGAAAATATGCCCTTTGCCAGGAGACGTCATGAATGAGAACTTGGGCCTAGCCCCTGTCAAACAGAGAGAAGTATGTAAAGAAATAGACATCATTGTCAATGGAGCTGCGACTACAAATTTCTACGAAAGGTCAGAGCTTGTTTCTTTTAACAAGTTATTATTATTTTAGATGACATGCATTATGTGGAAATATTTGTTCAATTATATATATGGCCATGCAGATATGACGTGGCTTTCGACACAAATGTCATGGGAGTCAAGCACATATGTGAGTTTGCAAAGAGCTGCAGCAAACTCAAGATGCTGCTGCACGTTTCAACAGGTAGGAAGCAACAATCCTTTGTTCCTATGTGAAACCATCCATTTTCTTCAATGAAGGGGTATAATATAAGTATCATTGAAAAGAATTATTAGCAATCTGAATCCATAATGACAATATTGGTTGAGCAGCTTATGTAGCCGGTGAACAAGAAGGGATAGTGCTAGAGAAGCCATTCCATTTGGGTGAAACCCTGAGGGAAGGCACGCACCTGGACATTGAATCCGAACTAAATCTGATAAAAGAGACCAGGAAAGAACTGAAAGGCAACCCTTGTTCAGAAAAAGGTTGAGAGAAGAACCATGAAGGAGCTTGGCCTCAAGAGGTTTGTGAGAACTAAAGAACTCCTTACTAGAGAATTACATTTATACTGTTTATGCATCTTAATTAATTTGCTGCTATGTACTAATACTGTCCAAATAATCACAAGCTAGAACCTGACATGTCTCTGTCATTGATGAAGGGCAAGGGAGTTCGGGTGGCCAAACACCTATGTGTTCACCAAAGCGATGGGGGAGATGCTGCTGGGGCACCTTCGAGGAGATCTCCCAGTCGTCATCGTCCGGCCTAGCATCATAACCAGCATCCTGAATGATCCGTTGCCCGGATGGATGGAAGGGATCAGGTACGTGAACAAACAGCAAATTCGCCAGCTGCAGACATCCAATAGTTCCCCATCGGCAGTATACAGTATACACTATTATTGCATATTGAAAATGGTTAAATTTTGCAGGACAATTGACTCCTTCATCGTCGGCTACGCCAAGCAGGCTTTGTCAATCTTCTTAGTTGATCTCGACTTGATAATGGACGTGGTGAGTTTTGAAATTGAACACAGACCAAATTTAGGGAAGGGTTTTGCTACGATAAACCCCAAATTACAGGGCTTTGCTGTCCAAATGACATCGACTCATTCATTCTCTGACACAGATTCCCGGGGACATGGTGGTGAACGGCATGATGGTGGCCATGGCGGCACACTCGGAGGAGCAGCAGGCGCAGCTGAGCATCTACCACCTGACGTCGTCGCTCGCTACGGCAGCCGGCGCCCTATGCCATCCTCGCGGAGTCGCTCCAGCGCTACTTCCTCCACAACCCGCCGTGCTCTGGTGGGAAGAAGAACAGCGGCAAGCCCATGCAGCCTAGCAGGATGCGCTTCTTCCGCACGCTCCCAGGGTTTTCCTACATGCCTACATGGGCATCAACTTCAAGCATCCCCAAATTATAGGTCGTTAACATTATTGTTTGCATACTAACGATTCTCTCCATTTCAAATTATAAGTCATTTTTAATTTTTTTGGTAGATCCATTTTACTATGTAATATGTATATGTCTAGAAACATGTATAGTAAAACGAACGTAACAAAAAAAAAGTCAAAGTGATTTATAATTTAGAACGGATGGAGTACCAATGTAGTATATATATAATCGAACGTATGTTCTTCATTAACTCGTTCTCCATGGCCTCGTTGATCATCAGATCCTTCGCCTACTGAACATTGCCCTGTGCGGCGCTTTCTCCCGGCACCACGACGAGCTCAGCCGCAAGTACAGATACGTGATGCATATTGCAGAGCTGTACGCGCCATACTCCTTGTTCAAAGGATGGTAAGGAATTAATCAGCCGATGAAAGCAATTCTCCTCCTTTCCATTTTCTGCATTTTGGGATGCATATATGGCCGCTGACGACCGTTGTTTGGGTTTGGTTGAAATAAAGCTTCGATGACTCCAACACGGAGAGGCTGAGGGCGGCGATGGGAAACAACAACGGGCAAGTCAGGAAATATGATGCCTTTGGTTTCGATCCCAAATGCATAGACTGGGACGACTATTTCTACAGGGTTCACATCCCCGGTGTTGTCAAGTACCTCATGTGTGATTAGTAGGTTATAATACACATATAAGATCAGAGAGCCAAATGTATCACGTGTGTTTAATACTTTAATACACAAGTACTCCGATCCGTATGTCAGTGTGCGGGTGTTGTGCTGGTCTGGTAGAAATATTAAGTCAGTCTCAGAGACCTGCATTTTACAGATTCTTTCCCCATTAGCCTTTTCATTGTAACATTTGGATGTGTTTGATTATGTATTGGCCTCTATCTCCCTGGCTAGCAACTGTATTCATTGACACAAATTCTATTTATTAGCTATCATAAATAAATTACGTATTATTAAAACTATTGTTGTCCCTCTTCCTTTCTCCTCATTCCCATCCCACTATTGTGCAACTTTTGGTGATGCCAAATCAAGGTACCTTTCACTAATATTTTCTCTTAGTTTTCTCAACATCGTGCTCAGCATTCTCCTCTTCGGTTGCTTTGATTCCTATATGATGTTCATGAGTTGCAATGAGATGTATGAATATACCATACAAATATGTATAATGCAATATGATGTTCTTGAGTTGTAGTGTACGTATGAATGAGATTACCAAGGAATCAACAACCATGACTAATTAATAGCCAAATAATCTCTAAATCTATTATCCAGCCAATGATCGATGTGAAACCATACCCTGCCTACCAAACTGAAAAATTATGTTTCAGGCCACCAAAAGCTCGGTCCAGAGTGTGGGGGTGTGTGTGTGTGTGTGTGTGTGTGTGGTGGGGGGTTTGGTTTGAGAAAATGGCTGGAACGAGATGTAGGCCAGGAAGTGTCCCTAACATGGCTTGCACAAGGGGTAGTTTACACCATACTTGTGTTACAAGAACATCTAACTAATCTCCTAGATTACACGCCAAGACACATCTTGACCACCGCGTTACATTGGATATACACGATCACGTGCTTAGCTATCTAAGTTACATATCTTAACAAACCATATATTCTAACACCCTTCCTCAATCTCAGCCACTTTGGAGGTTGAGATTGCTTCTAAAGTGCCTAAGCTTTACAACTGGTAAGGGGTTTAGTGAAACCATCTGCAATTTGATCGCCAGACGTAATGAACCCGATTTCCAACAATTTTTGTGCTACCCTTTCTCGGACAAAGTGAAAATCAATCTCAATATGTTTTGTTCTCGCATGAAAAATAGGATTAGCTGAAAGATATGTAGCACATAGGTTGTCACACCACAACCGATCCTTAGGAGGATGTGGAATCTTTAATTCATCAAGCAATTTTTGTACCCATAGCACTTTGATAGTAGCATTTGCCAAAGCTTAGGATTCCGCCTTATGTACTAGACCGGGACACCATAGCTTGTTTGCAAGCAGTCGATAGTAGCATTTGCCAAAGCTTAGAAATCAAATTATCGCCAAGGTAGACTGCAAAGCCTTAGACTGCAAAGCCTTCGACCTCCTGTCATCAACACACCCGCCCAATCCACATCTGAAAATGCACTCACAATCATTGAGCTTGATCGAGCAATTTTGAGCAATTTTGACTTATCATGCCATGCTCATAACGCAGGATCCTTTTAACTGCACTCCAGTGAGTCGTAGTTGTAGCATGGAGAAACTGACAAACCTCATTCACAGCAAATGATATATCAGGTCATGTCATTGTCAGATATTAGAGTGCACCGACCACACTCCTATGCCTGGTGGAATCATCAGGTCCAAGCTTGGGATCAGACTTTATACTTAGCTTTTCAACACTAGACATCGGTGTGTTCATCAGTTTACTTTTATCCATCCCCGACTGTTTTAGCACATCAAGAGCATATCTTTCTTGTGACATCAACAATCCTTCCTTGCTACCCTTGACCTCAATTCCCGAGAAATAATGCAAATCTCCGTAGTCCTTCAAAGAAAATGCTTGTTTATGATTGGCAAGTAGGGCATTGACCGCAGCCTGAGATGAACTAGCCACTATAATGTCATCTACATACACCAAGACAAATATGGTATGTTTACCTTTGTTATAATAAATAGGGAAGTGTCAGCCTTAGAAGGAATGAAACCAAGAGCTTGTAATTTTCCACACAGCCGTGCATACCAAGCACGGGGGGCTTGCTTCAAGCCATAAAGCGCCTTGTCCAACTTGTAAACATAATCTGGATCAACATAACCCGGTGGCTAGCACGTGTACACTTCCTCTTCGAGCACTCCATGAAGGAATGCATTTTGCACGTCAAGTTGTCGGAGACACAATCCTTGGATACAACAAGTGAAAGAATGAGGTGAATTGGTGCAGCTTTGACCACAGGACTAAAGGTGTCTTCGTAGTCAATCCCATATCTTTGCTTGTAACCCTTAGCAACTAACTGTGCTATCTGTCAACAGAACCATCTGATTTTCTCTTCACTTTATATACCCATTTAGATCCAATGATGTTATTCCCTTTAGGTTGGAACAAAATGCTATGTGCGATTATTAAGAAGAGCTTAGTGTTTAGAATTCATTGCCTCAACCCATCTACTATCACCAATAGCATGATCAACACTGGTTGGTTCTTCAGGAGCTAGACTTGAACTCATACCCCATTGAACAATGACGTCAGTGAACATTTTGACATGGAAATACCTCTTTGAAGCCTTGTTACCGGCCTTTACTGTGAAGACGGTGCGGAAGACACAGAAGGAGGAGCAGTCGAAGGCACCACAGCGAATCTGGGAGTCACCGCAGCAGATCCAGCACTAGACCCCACCAACACCATAGGGACAACGCTGGGATCTGTCTGTGCAGCTACACGAGGCGGAGTGGAGGGAGTCGTGTCCGAAGTTGACGTAGAAGACCCTGCTCGACAACATCCGCCTGGGAAGGTGCACCCGACAACGGCAGAGCTCCTGATCCCTAGGTTGATCTAGAGCCAGGAACAATAGGAGCGGCAGGGAGATCTCCATCGAGCACCACGCTGTCTCCTGGCATGAGACACATGAAATGATGCCCAGACTCCATCAATCTTGAACCAAATTCCTCCGAATTTTTGACCTGAAACAAACAAATCTTTGTGAGTTTTTAGTAGGCAATGGTGAACCAACATAATGATCAGGTGAATACAAACCCCCAAGACTAGAAGATGGACTAGATGGATTTGTGAGTAGCTCGGGAAGAAGGGTTATCTTTGCCCGGAGTTGAGCGCTTGCGTTAGGGTGCATAGAAGCAAACGGGAATATTTGTTCATCGAAAATAACATCTCTAGAAAGATAGACATGTCTAAAAGGTCCTAAATGGCTAGGGGGGTTGAATAGCCTATTAAAATTTCTACAAAACACTAGAGCAATTTGTTAGACAATAACAAAGCATAAATGCGGTTGCTCTAGCTCTACTATGTCGGCAAGCCACCTATCAACAATTCTAGTTACTAGAGTCTCTAATTCACTCAATTGACCAGGTCACTACTTTACCAACTAGGTGAGCAAGCTAGGTTACTCTAAACAAGTCTAAGCAAACTACTCAACTAGCAAAGCTACACAAGCACATGATATAAATATCAAGGTAATGCTAGGTAGAGTGGAGGAGTTATATCAAACCATTGAGCCAATGATCCAATCACCAGAGGAAGATGAACAATATGAACAAGAGGAAGCCAATCACTAGGAGACAATCAAACACAAAATGTAGACACTTGATTTGTTCACTCGGAGTTCACTTGAGCACCCTCAAGCTACTCTCCAGTTTTGTCGACCGCCTCAACGCTGGATCAAGGTGGCGCGCGCGCGCCTTGCCTCACTTGGCCCTCTTGACACCACGCGATTGAGGGCTAGAGTATCAATTCGACACTCCACTGAGGAAGATCACGAACCCCTTCAATCACCGGGTGGTGGGCAAGAACAATCACCTTTTCTTCCCAACGCCTCCAACGATCATTGAGTCGATCTAGGAGTGGTGCTCTCCAAGAGCACTAAGAAATCACCGACAACGATGACCCTCAAGTGCCTCTAGATGCAACTCACAAAGAAATGCACTTGAATCTCACCCAAACTCTCAAGATTATGCTATGAAGCAAGTGGGTAGAGTGGGGAGGAGTTTTGCTCAGCTCAAAGTGTATGGAATGCATCAAAATGTCCAAGAGAGAGAGAGCACAAGCCGGCCACCCATCTATTTATAGAAGTGGGGATCTCCCCACTTCAAACAGAGATTTCGCAGGGGCGCCCACACTAGCTAGGGAGGGGCGCCGAACGCTGCACAGTGGCGTCCGGCGCTCCAACGGATGCCACGTGTCACTAGCCGTTTGAAAGTTACCATTGGCACGTGAGACTGGACATGTGCTGGATGCAAGCGTCAGGACGTGTCCGACGTGGCTCCAGACACAGTCCAGTAAGGTTTGCAATTCGTCCTACCACCGGACACTGGACACAGAGACGTCGGACGCTGCTCGTGCGTCCGACGCACGCAACAAAGAAAACCACCATGTCCGCGTCAAACCACATGCCAGACATTGGAGCTGATATGCCCATGCCAGCGTCGACCACGTCGTCATCCTCAGCGACCTCTACACCGATCTCTACACCGACCTCTACACCAACCAAAGTTCCTTCTGGACCAATCACTCGGAGCTGAGCTAAAAAGCTACAACAACAGGTGCACGCGCTACTTTGTGAATTTCAATTAAATACTAATGAGAATTTCATGCTACCTAAGTTGTGCATGTTTACATTGCTTAGGTTCACCAAAGAAGAGGATCCGAGCACATCAAGGATGCAACAGGAAGGAGGAACTCGCTCGAGCCAGACCAGCGTGACAGAACCGTCAGAAAGAAACAGTAATAACTTTTGGCTCACAAAAGCTATGAAGGCAAATGAGCACTTGTTGGAAAGCTCTTCAAGTCTAGATTCCAATGGTGCAAGCCCCGACCAGTTTGGATACTTCATCAAGGCGCCCGACCAGATTTAATGCCGACTGGTCAGTGAGTCAGCAGTCTGCTTGAAGTCCAAATGTTCGTGCAAAACTGTACCAATCTACAACACTTCATAAAGCAAGAGGCCCATAGTGTGAAACTTTATCAAGTTAGCTTTCAAACGCATCCAGTCGCACGTCATTTGAAGCTCCCTAGGAGGAGTTATGATCAAAACACTGAAGACTGCGCAGAAGTCAAACAGCCACGTGGAATCAGCTCTGGAGTCCATTCCGAGGTTTCCCTTTCACATGGTCGATGAGTCCAGTTTCTTTTCGTATTTCCACCCACCTGGGAGGGTTGTTCCTAGTATAAATACCCCCCTATGTGTAAGCTATCAACAACTTTTGATGATTTGAGATTAATCCAAGTGATTTCGCAGCCGAGCTGCCTGAGTGTCTTACTCAACATCTGTTCTTCCTCGATCCTCTTGGACTTGTGAAGAGATCTCTCTGAGATCCACTACTTCGTGCTCTACGGCTTCCGTTCGGCTGCGCCGTATCGTGTGGATTAGCTCCGGATTGTGGTTCTGCGGTCGTTTGGAGATCGAGTCGAAGTCTTCGCGGTTTCGGTGTCTCTCTCCCCGTCGCTTGGTCGCATCCAACCTTGGCAGGTATAAAGCTAGTTATCCCCGCTGTTCTACATCAAGTTATCTCCTCTACCTTCATCAACGAAGTTATCCCGCTGCCCTCGTATCAAGTTATCTTGTTTGTCGACCTACTGCCGTGAAGATCGGGCCACCTTCGTGCCGAGATCGGTTCGATACCTATCAGGAGCTCCAGTGCCCGACGTCCGACGCTCCGGCGCAGCTTACCATGCAGCCCGAGCCAACCATGCGCCAGACGCTACCATAGCGTCTGACACTCGCGAGTGCGGCATCTGGCGCATGTAAAACTTCATTTTACAGCCCGTTGACACTGCTAACTTCTCCACCTTTCCAAATGTGCTAACATCACCATGTGTACACCTCCATGTGCAAGTGTATTAGTATTTTCACAATGAATATGAAAGGTTTTAGTTAGCTCTTTAGGTTAGGAATGCATGCACATGGTTGTTGAACCTAGAGGCACATGAGGATCGATGTTTCCGACGTTTTCCCCTCTTTATAGTCCGACCATCGATCCTAAACCACTCACACCCTCTATGGTGTCTTGAGTATGAAATTAAAATGACCCTAAGATGATACCTTCGCCTTGAGCCCATTTTGATCACCTCGATCACAAATCCACGCCAAGCAAGCACTTGATCACCATTTGGATCACTCCAATCCATCCATCATGACCACCATGCTCTACCCTAGGCTTGACCAATCTCCAATCTAATAAAACACTTAGCATAGAGAGATTAGTCCTTAGGATGTCATCAATTAGCCGAAACCAAACTAGATATCTTCAATGTCCTATCGAAGGATCAAGACATTTATAACCTTTGTGCTGGTGGCTATATCGAAGACACACTTCTTGGATCAAACTCAAGGTTCTTATCATTATAGGGTCGCATGTTAGGCCAACAAGCACAACCAAAAGTCTTTACGATGTTATAATCTGGGTGTTTAGCATAAAGGCGAAAGAAAGGAGTGTCATGCTCGATAACCTTAGTTGTTGGCAACCGATTGATCAAAAAACAGCAGTGAGAAACGCCTCATCCCAAAATTTTAAGCGCATGCCAACATGAGCAAGGAGGGTGAGGCCTACTTCAACTATGTGGTGGTGTTTTCGTTGGGCAGAACCATTCTGCTGATGCGCATGAGGGCATGAGACGTGATGTGAAATCCCCATGTGTGTAAAGAAGGATTTTAAAGCACGATACTCCTCACCCCAATCCGTTTGAACAGAACATATTTTTCTACCAAATTGGCACTCAACAAGAGACTGAAAATCACGAAAACGTACATTGAAACACCTCAATTTTTTGGCAAAGAAAATAGATCCACGTGAATTTACTACGATCATAGATGAAACTAGTATTTATTTCGACCCACTGAAATAGGCGTAGGGCCCCATACATCTGAAAACACGAGATCTAAAACTCCAGTAGAAGCACAGGATGACCGTGGGTATGGGAGCTGGTGACTCTTGCCCGTTTGACAAGCATCACACACACCATATTTATTGTACTCTTTGATGAAAGGAAGCTTTTGGTGGTTGAGCACACGCTGGATGACGGACAATGCAGGTTGCCCTAACCGATGATGCCAAGGACGCAGAAGGCTTGGTTACTCCAAGCATGCTTTTATTCGATGACTTCAGGGGATATAGTCCATTCTTACATGGCTCGGTGAGAAGAGTTCTCCTCGTCTCCTGGTCCTCAACACAAAAGTGTTTTGGATGAAATTCAAAGAAACTGTTATTGTCATTGGCAATGTGGTGGACAGATAGGAGACCTTTATTTGCAGAAGGAACATGAAGAATATTGTTGAGATGAAAATTTCTAGTAGGGGAACGTAAAACATCATGACCAATGTGCTAGATCTCCATACCTGATTTACTCGCGGTGTGGACTTGATCACCGCCATGATACTTGTCACGCGTCGTGAGCTTCTTGAGCTCGCCCGTGATGTGGTCCGTCGCACTAGTATCCATGTACCAGTTCGTGTCCACGTCGTAGCTGGTCATTGCCGAGGACGCTTGCTTCTGCGGTGGCCCATTGTACTTGTTGTCAAAGCGCTTGAAGCAACGATGGGAAGGATGCCCCTCCTTGCCATATATCTAGCAGTACACCCCGACTTGGAAGGTGCTGCGCCAAACGCCGCCGCAACCAAAGCCGCCTCATCCACCACGACCACCACCATTACGGCCGCCACCACCGCCACCACCATGTCCTCCACGGAATGTGTTGTCGTTGTTGAGGTTCCATTTGGTCGCCGAATTCATCGGGGACTAGCTTCCCCCGTTGCACAACTCCAGATGTTGCTCACGGCTGACAAGTTGTGTGAACAACTCAGCCATAGAGATCGGCTCTACGCGCGCCGCCACGACCGACACGACCGGATCAAAGTCGAGATCCAAGCCTGTCAGCATGTAGGAGACAAGCTCCTCATCTTCAAGACGACATCCGGCCGCCGCCATCTCATCTGCCAAACTCTTCATCTTGGCAAAGTATTCGATGATAGTAGATGTACCTTTGGATGTTGTGGCAAGGGCCATCCGGGTACTAATAATCTTGGCACGGGATTGCGATGCAAACATTGCCTCTATGGCCACCCAAGCTCCCTTGGCAGTGACCTCCATATTGACGTGGCCTAGGATTTCCTTGGAGTGGTTGGTGAGGAGATAGCTCGGGACCGTCTAGTCCTTTGCTATCCAGATGGCGTACTCGGGGTTGGCCACTGGCACATCATCATCGTCATCCACTTTCTTCTTTGGCAGGTACTTCGCCAGGGGCTCAGAATTGGCCTCTAGCCAGTCGACAAGCTAAGCGCCTCTTAGTGCCAAGACGATTTGCGCCTTCCATGATTGATGGTTGGCGCGGTTTAGTTTCTCCGTCACTAGTAGGAAGGTGGTGGGGGAAACGGTACCTGAGAGAGCGGAGGAGGATGCAACGAAAGCCATGGAAAAACTCGATGGAGAAGAAGGCTTTGATACTATGTGAAAATGGCTGGAACGAGATGCCGTACCAGGCACTTTGTTACATGTTAATATAGGCAGGAAGTGCCCCTGACGTGGCTTGTACAAGGGGTAGTTTACATCATACTTGTGTTACAAGAACATCTAACTAATCTCCTAGATTACACGCCAAGACACAGCTTGACCATCGCGCTAATTGGATATATGTGCTTAGCTATCTAAGTTACGCGGTTTCATCTTATATATTCACGCGCAGCTGCCCATTGTCTACCCCTACCCTAGCTATAGCTCCAGCAACGGCGGCGTAGTGTAACCAGCTTGATCCGACGACGTCAATGGATGATCACCTTCAGCACTGCGTGCAGCTCGCCCGTCCGACGAGTGATGATTTGTCGGCAAATAATGGGAAGCCGATGAAGCAGCTGCCCAATGACGATGTTGCTGGTCAAGGGGCTCACAGTTGGAGTGGTAAAAGCTACTGGCTGTGGGGCTTCCACCCAGGGTTCAAATCCTGTGCGTGACACCATTTTCTTAAAAATTTGCACTGTCGGGGTCATCAGCATGTGCCCTTCCCTCTATCGTGCAGTACTACAGTGGGAGGACGGTGTGGAGGTCAGCTTCTCCATCAAAAAGGGCGCCCGCGAGACATGGCAAAGAGACTACTTCTGCCGGTAAGAACACACATGAAATAGTCAATTGTCCTGTACGAGTAGACATTTTGTTGCATGTGGAGTTCCGGCGAGACCCTCCCCCTGGCGTAGCCGCCGCCACCTCCACCTCCACCTCGTCGCCATCTTTCCCGTCCCCACCGCCGGGCTGCTGGCTTGTGTGCGCTGAGCTCCTTCTAAAGACGTCAGAGGTGGAGAAGAACATGTGGCCGCGGTTGCACGGTAGAGTAGTTAGAGCAAACCAGTCGCGTGTTGGAATTAGATTGAGCTAGAAAAATTACTCTTTTTTTTTACCTTGAACAATCTATCGCAAGTCCCCAACGGACAGAACATATGAAATAGGGCGAGGCACATAGGTGAATAGGTGATGTAAAAAAGTTATTTAGTAGTATAGGTACAGAAAAACTATTGGAGAGTACGGTAAATTAAAGTTCCTACTTATATTTTGTTAATTTTATTAAAAATATTGGTTTGTGCGTGATATTTTATACTTACTTATTTAAATTATACTACTAGTTGTTTTTACTTTTTTAACTTTAAGTTTAATCACTCATCTTATTTAAAATTTTGGGAGTTGCTATATCTCTTTCACAAGAAATTTAACCAACATTTCTTGCAAATGGTTTGGACCCTTGATTTGGATCTGTGTTTGTACAAACTGTTAATTACACAGAAAACAAACCAATAGTTAACAGGCCCGAGTAACAAAGAATCGGTTGAAGATCCAAACCCGTTAACCGATATGGCTGTGCAGCTCTGCCCGTTATCCAAGTTCGCTCTTTGGGCCACGATGCAGCCATCTACACCCTCCAAAATACACAAAAATTACAGCTCTGCCACTGCACCCTCCAGACTCCCCCTCCCCCCAATCAAACCACCGGATCTAGAAGAGATTGAGAGTGGAGAAAAGGGCAAAAATTAGAGAAAAACACCGTAAGATGAACAAGAAGAAGGGAAAAGAGGATCGTGCACCGAAAGGTATGTGCTCTTCAGCTTGCTTGCTTCGTCCTTGTCTTCAATTGTCCTCTGTCTTCATTTTCATGTCAACACATATGTCCACTGTTCCTTCTTATTATGCAATGTAGGATCAGTAGGAATCAAAATTTCATATACTCATCACCAAAATTGCAGTAAACTATATTTGCAATTTAGAGTATTACAATTTGCAATCAAATCCTACACAATTAGGCTTCTTATTCTAGTTATGAAAAGCAATCTGTAGCTTACAAAAATTCACAAATTTAGAAAAAATTTGATAGCATCTCTTGTTGTTTTGCTTTGACATAGACAGTGATCTCCCATCCACTTAAGTACTATTATAGAAAAAAATGAACACATATTTGGGTGTGGACTATCACAAAACACAAGGGACTATTACAAAGCACTCATTGATGGCTTCATTGAGTCCCTCATCCAAGGGGCATGCTTCCCATGTACAGATGGTTATGCTTGTTGGGTGACATGCTCATGACAGTATAGCAAAGACATCTCAAAAAACAGTTTCACATAACGACATGTACCGGCAACACCAAGTCAAGGATCCAACAAGCTAACAAGCGGTTGAAGGCATTTATCTCGCATGACGTCACAAAGACCAAGAAACCAACGCATGCCGGGTGTCGAGGTTGTCAATGTCTTGCGTAAGGAGTGCACACGTGGCCTTGCAACCGGAGCAGGAGGTGTAGCGTGCATCTCCTCACTAGAGCCATCCTCCTCGGTTGCTACATCGGGGCCGGATGTACAAATGGTGTTGGTTTAGACACTTCAGGTCAAGATTCGGATGGAGCAAGAGTGTGCAGCCTAAAAACATCACTCACCTTAGATTCAGGTAGCAGAGTGAGTCGGGCATAAACCTCATCATTGTCCGGCTCGGCCGCCCAACAAATTGGCATCAATCAAGCACACATATTGGTTGAAATGTAGAGGTTCACAAAGCAAAGAGGTGGTTTAAGTACCTTCAATTCAACATTCATGACCTCACACAAGATCTTCCATGGGAGATTGTAAAGCTACATGTGCTGCTCAGCCACCTGGTTGGTCGATGCCTCCACCTGAAATCCACAAAACAATTTAACTAACAAATTACTCCACGAAATCAACGTAACTTCGGAGCCGAGCAGGTGATCAAAAGTGATAATGAAGGAATCAATAAATTCATCACTAAGTAATTAGCAAGGCAGAAGCCCGATTTAATGGCAACCACCGAAAGTGAAATTTCCTACTAAATAAACCGGAAAAAACACAAAGATAAAAAGGAGAAGGCACATGGGAACTAATATTTTCCCAAATGAGAGCGTGGTTTAGCAACCTAAAACAACACGGCAAATCTACCACAAGAACCAAATTCATCTTAGGAATTAGCATATCCGAGCTCTAGTGCAAAAGTAAAGATTAGATCGGCAAGAAAGCCAAGAGACCTGCCAAACTCATGGGGGCAATCAAGAATTTACATCAAGACAACTAAATTTAGATGCGGAAGGTTAAATTCTAGGAGCCCACAAAGTAAACCCCACTTGATTCGCTGGCGTGCCAAGACAAGACAAACTACAAATGGAAATCGATGCACTCATCCTTTCACACATGCCGAGGAGACGCTCACCACTCTCAATCGATTGCCAGCGACCATTTGCAAGAAATGACCAACAGCCCTTTGCCTCCCTCCCCGCACCCACCGACAAAACAACCATTGAGTCGGACATCACAGACTCAACAAATACCCACTCTATCTAAATAAGAGGGTCATGACCTAGCACAAAGGACAAGATTCAAGATAAAGACAAGGACAAGGCCAGTGGGTAGGGGATAATACAAGGCACAATACAAGGGACTATACAAAGACAATGAACAATACAATACAATAAAATAATAAGTACAAGACAAGGGACAATCCAAACACAATTCGCGTGTCCTCAGGATCACTTCGCATCTCGGCCTCGAGGGCCTAACGGCCCACTCGGCCTCGAAGCGAAAGTGTTACTTTTCAAAAAGCGCCTTCAGCGCAAGGTTTATATAGGGAATCAAGCGGCGTCATTTTGTACTTTGTTGTCTTGTATCGCAGGGTCCCCGCTTGTTTTATACATTTTATTTTTATTACAAGGGACAATACAGGGGACAAAACATCGACACAAAACGAGGGGTTACATAGTTAACAATTTTTCTTTTTTTTGCAGTCCACATCCAAGGAGTTCATGAAATGGAAGAACCAGATTCTTTAATGTAGAATGGTCTTGGAAGTGATGATAATGCCATCTAACTTACTCAATTGTCTCGAGCTAACAAATACCACAGATTGTAACTGTGTTTGAAAATAATGAAACTAGTTTCCATTTAACAAATTTCATGTTATTGCCATTGAATGTTCAAAGAAACTAGTTAGGTCTTTGCTAATCAATGTAACTTTTATATGTAGACCGCTTTGGCAAGAGATTGAACTCGTTACTACAATTTTGATTCAAATATTGTCCTAGCACGTAACACAAGAGACAATAGACAATTTTTTTCTATGGAAAACAGATATTGCACAAGTCATATACTTGTAATTGCAGTATTTCGAATTTACAATTTACTCCTAATAAAAGTGCAATAAAGGCAAAACTATTAACCGATCCAAAAACAGGACTTGCATGCATTTTTACAAGTTTCAAAGTATCTTGTATAGTATGGCCTGCATTGCAACCTCAAAGAAGAATATAACCCCAACGTTGGACTTGAAAGTAGACGCTCTCAAAGATACTTAACTAAGCGAGTGTACACGGCAAATCAAACCTAAGTAGATCTCTCGTGCATTAACATAGTTTGATATTGGTGGTAAAATAATAAGGAA
The DNA here is from genome assembly GCA_015847255.1 of Hyparrhenia diplandra. Classification (NCBI taxonomy): domain Eukaryota; kingdom Viridiplantae; phylum Streptophyta; class Magnoliopsida; order Poales; family Poaceae; genus Hyparrhenia; species Hyparrhenia diplandra. The sequence continues at coordinate 217,490 of JADLZK010002011.1, read as the reverse complement.
AACCAAATAGTAGAAAAGTTATATATAAAGACTGGAGATTGCACATATTATACACCATAATTGCAAAGATTTGAGGTGTGTAATTTACTACTTATAAATGTGCAATCAAGAAAATGGTACTTGCACATAGAAGAATAGAAAGTGCAACCGAGTAGAAATTCAACGAAGGATAACTCACACGCTATCAAGGTTTTGTAGTTGTCCAAGTTCCAAGTACTTATAATTCTACTCATGTAAGATATTTTTGTTTCACTATTTGAAATCAGTATTTTGAACTTACCGCAGCAAAACCGACATTTGACTAGACCCGGATCGAGAGAATTCATTAATGCTCATACAACACGAAGTTACTTGAAAAGAGACTAATGACACGAACCTGAAGCTAAAACTCTAGATAGAAACACATCGAGAGAATAACGAAGAGTGCATGCATGTATCAAATTGTGCGCTAATTCCTTCAATATTTGCTAATCCGTAGAAATAATATTAGTCAAGTTTTGAGGCTTTGTTCTACAAAAGAGGGTACAATAGAAAAGGAAAAACTAAAAACAATGGAGCGTAAAACAAGCTGATCGAGTTTCATTACCTTGTTGGCAGTTTGTGTTCTCTAGCAAACAGAGGAGATTAGACCGCAAACGGTTCCTTGGTGTCATTTGTCCAAAATCGGGACATCGAGCTTAAGCCCGCACTTTGGGTACCAATGACCATTTGGCTTGCAAACCTACAAGAGGATAAACACTAGGAATTCTCGCTGAAAAAAATATACAATGAATATGATCTTCAAAAATTACAAAACAAGAATATAAAAATTGCACATTTCAAATATTGCAAATAGTACATGTTGTTAATACAATTATACTATATGTGCCTCTTTGGTTCCTGCTCCTTGCCCAGGCAAGCATCCCAATGTGTGCGGGTTGGATGGCGTTAGTTCCCGCCGTGGCTCTCGGGCCGATGGCAACCAAACAATCCCTATATGTATATAAGTAAAGAATCCAACTCAACTAAAATATAAGCAAGTCATAAAGCATAGACTCAAGGATAAATTTCACAAGTTTGAATTTCACGTAAAGCATGGACTCGTAATACAATTCACAATAGCCGAGCTCACAAATGGGTATCTGAATTTGAGAAAATGCAGAGAACAACAATGCTTTGGGTCAAGTCGAGTAGCGACCATAGGAAGGGAAATTAAAGGTACAAAAGCATTGTCACACCCCAATGTGAACTACAACATGAAAAAGCATCAAGCGCGCAGGACCGGATCTACGGCTCCAAAGGAAACACCATTGACCTTTAAAAATATTGCACACGTAAATAGTAACCCATTGGGACATGGATGGCATGGAGGGCTCAAGAGCCCGAGAGTATCTTGCTTTGGAAGGAATGGTTGGATTGGAAATGTGGATTACCAGCTTTGGTCCGCCATTCTTCTCACTCGATGGTGGTGGAGATGATATGGCCCATAACAAAGATCTACCCTTCCCAAATACGACCGCCATAGCGATTGGTGCCTAGCCCCAAATATAGGCCACTAACTCGACCACATCATCGCTGCCGATGATGTGGATAGGCTGCAGAAAAATGCAAAACCCGGAGGCACTTAGATCAGCTAGCGTAAAAAAAAGACAAAGCAAATGAGGAAAACAGTTCAATAACAACATATTGCATATGCTCAAAACTAAATCTTTAAGTTGTTTAGTTTACATATCCTCACAAATAGTTCTTTTCCTATCACTAAAGTACAACCGGCACAAGCCATAAGTGCTCCCGCAGTAATGTCATTGACGTAAAACCACCTAATAAAACAAGATATAGGTGGAAAAATGGTGCAATATCAACCAAAGTATGTGGTGTTAAATCGGCACCGAAAGAGAACACATCGGTCATATAATTTAACTTATAACAAAGATGTAAAATGTAACAATCTTATAACAATTTGACTTATAAACAGATGTTGCACTAACAAGAGACAATTTTGCTAGTGTCGGTGTACTAGTGGTCTAGGGAAAGAGGTGGCCAAGAATGAATATAACATCACACAAAGCCCAATAGCTTACCAGTTCAGCCACCTAAATCCTAGCTGTTGTTTCTCTTCACCGGATTTTCTTAGTAGGTTGAAAAGCTCACTTGCCATGTATATTTGAATCACAACCACCATAGCCCGGATATATAGATGGCCCATATAAATAATAAAGACAAAACCTCCAATCATCCATTTGTAGAATATGTACGGATAAGCATTGACTTATACTTGTTCTCGATCATTGACAAGCAACGGCTGTCCATTAGCTCTATTCCCATCCGTGGTAGGTCAAGAAAATGATCATGATTAATTACGAAAAAGAGCACCTGAAACAGAAGTCTGCTCTAGTTTGAACCATGCTTCAGTGCATTAGCTGAAATCTAGAAAAAGAAGAGTGCAATAAAGAGCAAAAGGAAGAGAAAATTACTAACATCGATCGGATGTTTGCAACGCCTACACGCCCCACATGAGAAGCGTAAAACTTCGCTAGAGCTCTTTGTCCCTTTGCATCACCGGGTACTCCAAAGTCACTAAAAAGAAAACAAAAGGCAAACAAATCAATCGGACCAGTTTGATTATAAGATGAATACGAATAGTGTAGAAGTCAACACACATACAGATAAATCAATGGGTTTAAATTTCTTGGAACAGAATGATTGATCGATGCTCGCTAAAAATCCAACGGCACACCGATTCAGCAACTAGCAAGCAAAATTCATTGTAACAATAAACAAAAAGGTGCTTTGACTTAGTGTTATCTGTTAACTAAAATAGTTGAATAGAGAAAAAAAACAATCACAAACCCAAGAGAACATGCTCGAAGGACAAGGACAATTGGATGCTCTAAGTTAACTAAAATAGTGGCAAATTATTAATAAGATTAGATATTTCCCAATATTAGCAACGACAATATACAACATTTTGATGACAAGCAAACTGAGGTAATACGCTCACATCCTACCTAATATATGCATATTTTCTTGAAAAAGATATTTTACTGAAATTGAGGTAATATGCAACAAAACTTGAGATAAAGAAACATGTAGGTTAATTCAGGTTCGGGCACCAAATCTTCAAGCTGTCAAGACCTGAACCTTGCAGCAATAAATGAGCAACGAGCAAAGACACTTAAGTCTACGCGACCAATCTCAATATGTTTGTCATTCTAGCATTTAGACCATGAACGATTCAAATCTTTACAATAAGGCATAGCTACGAGATTATACAATCCCAAAAAACTGCAACAACTAGCTCTAGGACTAGGAGATCACCAAGAAAAAACAGAGAAGATGCAGCCCGGACCCGATTCGGAGGTTGGCACGGTCATGCCAGGCAAATACTCTCTCGTCTCTTTTAATAAAAAAGAAAACTCGATACGAGATAAACAACATGTCAATACCTCCATATTATTCCAACGCTATACTGACATGGTGTGTGGCAGTGTCTGTGAGTGAACCAAACATACTCTAGTCTAGCGGCTAATACAACAATACCGGGAGCAGTACTCAAAAAGTTGGTTAAACATAAGATTGTTCGAAATGCAAAGAACCGGGAGAAAACATCATACCTCCATAGAATGCCGCGAATCAATCCCTTACAAATCACCACAGATCGTTCGTTCTCCCGGATCACCAGCAACACATGAGGGAGAGGAACAACACCTGAAGAACTAACAATCAACAACAACGTGAGGAAGAGAACACCGCCCTGCAGTGCGGACCAAATCAATACGAAAACAAGACAACATATTAGCTTGTTGGACCACCCTAGGATGATCGCCAAAAAGAGTGAGGAAAAAGACGAACTCATAAATGATCATACTAAACACATACTAGTCGAAGTATTGAGAAAATATAGCAAGTGATCTCAATTCCAGAAAATATCATATCAATGTGGGTTTTTTTTAAAAAAAGGAGACATCACATAACAAGCTAGCTTCCACTCATGGCTGGGTTACGCTGGTAGGTAGTGGTCACGCTCATGCATCACTAGCATCCACTCCATGGCATGTGCTAAGGAAAGAAGGATGGACAAGATGACGCAAAGGGCGATAGCAAAGACAGAAGCGGCGATCCAACCGTTGCGTGTAACACGTAAATGACCAATAGAAGTTAGAAGATAGCGTCAATTACGTAACAATAGTCATCTTACATTGACATTTCATCAAACACCTAGACTACACAAAGGCGAAGATAGAGCAACAAGCACATCGTGGCAAACCTGGACCGACATGCAGAGGAATTTCTAGCGCTTGAACTCTAGATGCAGCGCGAATGGGCCAAGGCCCCATGGACAAGCGGTGTGTAGCAAAGAGCAAAGAACACTAGGTAGCAAAGATGGGATTGGGGGTCATACGGAGGACAACCTCACACTGGACACGGCGTGGTCCCGGACCTGCTAGTGACCTATCGCGGTGGCAAAGAAGTCGCGAAACCGGGGAGTGGATGAATGTCATCGCCTTGCCCCTCCTAGTTTTGCTCTTCATGGCTATCCATCCCGTGGTTTTGGGCGGCTCGCCCGAGACGCCATCGCATACCGGAGATGACTCCGAGGAGCAAGTACTAGTAATGATTGAGGAGCAACTACAAAATGGTCATCATCCGTCTCATGTGAGAACAGGATCCGCAAGTACAAACGAAAGGGGAGGACAAACAAGTTAACTTACAGATCCGACATGAGAGTAGACGCAGCGAACAAAGGCAACAGATCCGACGGCGGAAACCCGGGAGGATGTCCAAATGGGCGGATCCAGGGCGCGGGGTAGCACGAGAATGCCGTGAGGAATCGCCTTTGGGCGCCAAGACGCTTGGAACCCTTGCCGATTCGGCCGCCGATTCAAGCGCCATCTACCGCCCGCCAGCGATTCAAGCGCCGCTACGGGACCGACCTCGACGTTGTCGGATCTTCGACCGCCACCACCACGCCGAAGCTCAAAGACTGGATTGAAAAAATCGCAGGGACGGGGGAGGAGAGCAACACGAGGAAGACGGGAAATGAAGGTAGCGGGTGCGTTCAACGATTCGACCCGATAAACAACATTGAACCCAACATCCGCACACAGATGCGGGCGCGACCTAAAGCGTCTGCGCTGCGTCGTCTACGCTGCGTGCGACGCAGCGGTGGCAAGAGAAGCAAATGAGATTTCTTACAAAAGACAGAGATAGGAAAAGTGTAAAATTTTATATAAAATATTAGTTTTTCTATTATAGAATGGTTTATATTAATAAAATTTATTTAAGAGTAATTTAAATTTGACTATATTATTTATTTTTGTGATCAATAAGTGATAAAATTTGATATAAAAAAATCAAACGAACGTTAATAAACCATCTTTAATTTTGCTTTTGAAAGAAATTCTGCTTCTAAGCCCAACCCAGCAAGGGCCCAATATAAAACAGCTGAAGCTGAAGACTTTGCCCAAAGCGGCGGCTCCAGCCACCGGCTCCAGCTGTCGTCTGTGTCCACACAAGTCCCCAGGCTCCGGTCCGGTCTCGAACCCCAGCCATGGAGGCGAGCGGCAGTGGGGGCCGGAGCGGGAGCGCCGTCCCCAAGCGCCGCAGAGGCGTCGTCGCGGCGTCTACAGGCTCCGGGTCGACGGCGCAGTCGCTGAACGACGACATCCTCCGATCCGTCTTCTCCCGCCTGGACGACCACTTCGACCTCGCCCGCTGCTCCGCCGTCTGCGGCTCATGGTGAGCTCCTCCTCCTCCCTCCGTCAACTCGTTTGAGGCTTCCTGTGCTACTCCAGCTCTATTTCTTGGAGACGGGAAAAAACTAATTTTGATGCTCCAGTTTTATCGCTCCTTCTTGGACAGGGGGAAAATCTAATTTTGATGGTACAAAGGTACCAATTTCACCAGGAAGCTGGACGGAGATTTGTTATTTTAGTGGAATTATTATTATTTGCAAATAACCACACTGACTGGACTATTTTCTATCTGTGTTTTTTATGTGCGATTATGATGCACCTTATTTTCTGCAAGAGAACACCTGAACATTAGATTGGGTATCTTGTGCTACAAAGTGGATCATGCACCTCCAAGTGCATGACTTCGAGTCACTGGATCGCAGATGGAGTAGGCGTAGCCATGGGCTTGTGACTCTCCGAGATGCATTTTGGTCTCGCCATTTATTTTTGATCCTGATCTGAACCATTATACCTTGATGAGGCTAACTTGTGTTCTGTATTCATGAGTCATAAGAGTGTATGTGAGTCAACAACTCTTTTAAGTCAATGTTATTTCTGGTTCTGGGTACTGATTTTTGTACCATAAATTCCTGCGATAGAGTATTAGACCATGTTTGTTGTTTGACCTTTTCTGTTTTAGGCATTTCTCCTGTTTTGATTGCTAGATGATTGTTCTCAAAACTCTGAGGCTATGTATCTGTGTTGATTAACATTTTTAGTATGTTTTTCTCTGTGGTTTATAGGAATAGGATAATTGAAACAGCTCATCTCATGAGGGATCTGTATTACAAAAGGAATCCATCAGCAAGAGGTTCGAGCTCTAATATTTCAGTAAAAAGTTACTTTGAGATGCTTGCCATGGATGAACATGCTTCCTCTTTCTCTAGAGGACCTGCTGAAGCTTTTCAGTGGATTGGGCACCCAATACGGTAAGCACTCTTGTTATATATACCTCAGATGTATTGTGTGCAATGACAGGGCAGGGGTTCCCATTCATTAGGCCATCAAACATCATATCCTTATATTCTCTACTATATATGACAAATCATACTATACTTTTGACCTACTGTACATCATATGAGAAGTGGCTGAATATATTCATATTTATTTTCTTTCAGTTTCTTACTTCTTATTTCAGGGCTACCTTATGCCGTATGAAGAGTGGTTCAATTTTAACTGGAGTTGGAGATAAGGTGGGTGCTGCATCATATAGTGTTCTTAATATTTTTCATCAACAAGAGCCCTGTTCCGCTAGGGCGTCGACTAGGTGGCGATTAGGGCGCGCCCTAATCGCGAATCGAGGGTCAGCGCCCTCGCCTATGGGGGTAGGCGGACCCATAGGTGCCGGCAGTTCGTTGGCGGCGCCGATGGGGGCGGCGGCGGGGCATGGGTAGAGGCGGCGGCAGCGGCTCGCATCGCGATGGGAGGAGATATGCGAGAGAGGGTGAGGATGCGTGAGAAAGGCAGAGTAGGGTTATCTGCAGACTTGGGCCTTCAAATGGGCCTTGAAAGGGGCCTTTTGCCCTTTCTCCCTTTTCATCTCCTCTCTTTTTTTTTTTTCTTTTAAGTATTTATACATGATTATTCATCGCCTAGAAAAACGCCTAGCAACGCCCTGGGCGCGATTACTCCCGACTAGGCGCTAGGCTGAGGGTAAGCGCCTAGATTCCGCCTAGCGCCCTAGCGAAACAGGGAACAAGAGTATCAAATTTAATTTGTACTTACAGTAAGAAAAAATATAGCTATTGTTTTATTAATAAATTATATAATTGAGCTATTGTAGATATTGTAACAACCCATCTTTATTGAGAAATCATCTACATGTAGTATGCCTACCAATTTATTTTTATGTAATGGTGTAAAATATGGCTCTACCGATAATACCATGATTACACATAACATGATTATGCGATTGTGAATGGCATAGTTGGCCTGCCCTATTGATCAATCTAAGTTTAGGATAATTTACTATGACTTCAATTGTTTTAGTTCTCATATTTTCTTCTCTCACAGTCCCTAATCTATTACTCCTCACGAATGGTTCATAGTTTTAATAACATGCATTATTTTTGGCCAGATTCTCCGGCTTTGGTCTGCTGAAAGCTGCAAATTCATGAATGAGTACAATGTGCCAAGTTCTAAAATATTAGTCGACTTCGATTTTGATGAAAATAAGGTAAACACTGTTGGTGCGCCTTTTACTTTCTGTTATTTGGGTATCACTTGCTGTGCTTATTGTGTTTGATTGCAAGACCCATCGTTACCTGTGTATCACCTTGTTTCCAGGAATAAAAAAACCTGTGTATCACCTATTTATACGTCGCAATCTTCATCTGTTCTTCCAAAAGCATCAATAGTATAACACGTAAACTGGTTGAGTTTGTATTTCCATTCGTTCTGTCATACTGTCTGGATTATTTTGTTTTGTTAATGGAAAATGTACTGAACACTGATGTTTTTGTTGAAATAACTTTGTTTTAAAATTTTCAACCACATCTTGTCTTTTTCTAACAAAGTGTTAACTTTTCTTTATGTGCTAGAAATTTGATTTGAATGCTTTGTGAAGATTGTAGGTTTAACTAGCTCCCAGATTTGCATATGGAGACGCAGTGAACCAAGAAGCATATTTCAATCTGGTGGAGCCTCATTCAATCATGGGCTATGCATGAGGTGAGGAGACTTGTTTGAATTGTTTGATCTGTTTCAATTTTTAGATTAATTACAAGATTGGGAGTTACCTGCTAGCCACATATTACCAATTTTTGAAGTTGTGCTTGAAAATATGCAGTTGCTCTGGAAGAGTCATGCATAAGCTTGTGCAAATCTCACCTTGTATTTGATTGGCTTCAAAAACGATGTTTTCCTGTTTTAGTTAGCATTTATGTAGCTAATGTCATTTCCTGCTGTAGTTATGCTGACCCAGAGGTTGTAATTGGTTGTGAGGATGGTCGAGCCTTTGTATACGATATGTACAGCAGGAGATGCTCAAGCATCTATCGGTAAGTATTATTCCTTTTAAACTGTTGGCATTTTTGTTCCATGAGAACAAGCTTCAGTTCATTCAGCCGGAGTACTACAAATATGTAGGTTTGAGTAATTTTGAAACTTGTGCGAACTTTATTTGCCACACCATTAAAGTTGAGAAAAATCAAATATTTGTAATTGTAAGAGTAGTGAAAACAAAGAAATTATTAATATTCCTGTTTAAAGGAAACTTTGTATCAAGTTAATGTATAGTTCTGTTTTGTATATTACTGTGTTGTGGAATTGATACCTATTTAATATTTGTACTACAGGCTTCACTCCTCTCCTGTGACATGCTTGGCATTAACAGATGACCAGCTGATTGTTGGTGGTTCGACATTTGGAAGTGTAGCTATTGCCGATCAAACCTCAGGGCAGAAGTTAGGTGTTCTGAAATCTGCTTATGCACCATTGGGTAAGCATTCAACAACATAAGCATGGTCATGAGTTGATGACTCTTGGATGAGCAATGACTAAGGCCTAGAATTTTCCACACCCAAATAGTAATATGGAACTTTTGTAGCAGGACCATTTAAGATGTTCCTTCTAGCTAGCCCTGATCCTACGTTACACGGATACTTCAGGGAACACGCGTATCGTATGATCCGATACGTATCGGATACGGATACGTGTCGGATACGCGCCCGATCGTATCCACCCGGTATCCGATTTTTATTATTTTACAAATTTCGGATACGTTTCCCTGATACGTATCAGGTGTGTGGACACGCGTATCCTCGCGCCGCATCCTCCGCTTCGCCGTCGTTGCACGGGCCACCGCGGACGTCGCGACCTCTTTGTACCGGACTTCGCCTGGATCCATGGAGGGACGGACGATGAGGAGGCCGGATCCACGAGAGGAGGCATAGGGAGGAGCAGGCCTCCGTCGGGCGGCAGCGCGGGGCAGCGAGGAGGCGGGAGAGTGAGAGAGCTGAGCGAGAGTGGCATAGGCGCGGGGTCGGGGCTGCGAGAATAGTGAGGAGGCCGGAGGTGCAAGGGAAGCGGAGGTGGGCGCCGGCGAGGGAGCCACGGCAAGGAAGGAGAGGATCCGCGGCTCTGTCTCGCTGGTACGGGTCGTGCGGGAGTTGGGGAGGGGCGAGTGGTGGCGGCTGCTCGTGGGGACTGGGGAAGGGCGTCGGGTGTTAAGGTTAGCTAGTTAGGTGTGGCCTATGGGCCTTTAGCAGGCCACGCCTTGCACCGGCCAGGCCAAATTTGATATTAGCTAGAGGCTCCTTAAGTAGTTAACTGTGACATTTTATTGTTATCAGTTTTAATTTAGACATGTATTATTATTATTTTTTAAATATTAAACATATCCGCGTATTGGGTTTTTTGGGAAATTGGCGTATCACGTGTCGGATACGTGATCGGATACCGATCGCGGCGTATCCGATCCGTGCAACGTAGACTTGAAACAAATCCCTATGCTTCCCTTGTTGAGTTCAAGGTACCAGCAGAACTTTTCTGATTGCTGGCCATTTATAGGACATCAAATTCTTAATCACAATATGCAATTTGTTAAGAGGTAAAAGATATATTAATGTCTGGGTGTGGAATATATTACTTAAAAAGCTCAACAATTAACATATACCATTATGCTCTTGGCTTTCCTAGGCAACATTGCTGATGTCCCAAATATCAAACCAAAGCAGAGACAATATTTTTTTTTTTTTGAGAACTGATGTGTGCCCATATAGATGTTCTTTCGTCTATTAAGTAGTGATGCTCTATATATGGATATTTTGTTTTTCTCCTACTTTTATTATTTTGATTTTTAATTGTCTGTAAAAATATGGATCATCTAATCTTGGCTTGATAGCTCAAATTTTTGTTTGCTTTTTAGTCGCTGTTTGTCATCACTCATTGGATATTTTGAAGAACTAATCAAAACTCATGGTAACATAATGTTGTGGTTTCAAAAACTAAACTTCGGTTTTCTTTTTTCATTATTTCAGCAATAAGATCCTTATCTTTCTGCACAAATTCACATATGATATTTGCTGGTTAGATCCAGCTGGTTATGCTCATTGCTGGGACTTAAGGTTAGTAACAATATATACTGCACAGGTTTTCAGTCCACTAATAAATAAGGCTGTATCAAATATCAAAAGTCAAGTTCGTTTCAACATTATTTCTTCAGTCATCCCAAAAGAAACGAATTACATATCTGTTTATCCAATCGATTTACAATTCACTCTCACTATGAAGTTTCCATATTTGGATAAACAGTTGCCAGTAATTATAGATTAAATTGTTTTTGCAGCTTTGATAGAAAGGATTTAATTTCCCTGGGACTGATAGTACTTTGAAGTAGTATAGAAGTTCATATTACTTTACACTCGAATTATATGCTTTGTTGAGTTACTTGTGGTATGGTTAGGTTGCTTAGTTTATGCATGTAAAGTTTTTCCATTACCTAACTACTATTGCCAGTAAAACATAAATGTGGTTTCATCATAGCTGTTCATTAATTCCCAATTGTTCTTGCTCAGGACTCTGAGGCCTCTATGGGAAAACAGAGTCAGTCCAAACGTCATATACAGCACATGTCATTTGCCTGGTGACATGGCAACGCTGGCAGTTGGAGGCATTGACGGTGTGCTCCGTGTTATATGCCAAAGAACTGGTGAAATCATTCGATGTCTTGTGGTGGACGCTGACCGCCCAGCAGGAGAACCCACATCTAGATCCAGGCCGCAAATAGAGAAGAAACCTGTTCGCAGGATTGACCCTGATGCACAGGTGGACAGCATCCCGAGACGCTTGCGCCCTCAGATCACCAGTCTATCGGTTGGCATGAAGAAGATTGTGACCACGCATGGCGAAAACTACATCAGGGTTTGGAAGTTTCGCCCAAAAGGTTCTTGAAAAGGGTCAGTTCGTGGTAATCTAGTTATCGGGTAGCATGAAACATATAGGTCTGTATTGTAATTTGCTGGATAAGACAGTGTCTGTAACCTGTACTGTACTGTAGTTTGCTGCATTGTGTAAGAATAGGCTGAAATGTAGTCCTACTCATCCTCTCAAGGTAACAGTTAAAAAAACGTTTGTACTCAGTTTTAATTTTTATAATGAACTTGAAGGATACCCGTGTACGTGTTGGTTCCTGGAACGTGGATGATCGCGTTCCACGAGAGCAAAGCCTAGCCAAGCGTGTGTATCTATGTTTATCTATACTTACTTGATGTGATATTAGAAAGCTAAATATTTTGCCTCCTATATAATCTTCGTTCAGCCATGATCGAGCCCACTCACAGCCATGATCTACAGTTTCACTTGATTTCCTTTTCAACACGAATTTCACATCATTTCAGGGCTGTTGGGCTGTCTTCGCGTTAGGTGCAATCAGTACTGGAAGAGTTCAGAGATTGCTTCGCTGCTGCATCCAAAGGAAGATCGCAGGTGAAAGATAATACAATATAATCTAATCAGTAGCGGATGAGTGTCAGAAGATGCGTGAGTTTAAGTACTTGGGCTAGTGGTCGGTTATTCCCATCAGGGCATTTAAACTTCAGATATTCGTTTTGGTAAGGCTCCATTTGGTGAACATTTTACTGGATACTATGTTTAGCAACATGATAAATCTAATAACAAGCTTTCCTTATAGCCACTGAACAAGAATGCTTGTTTTAAGACAATGACTGAACAAGAATAATGCTAGGGAATGAAAAGAATATGCAAAGTGCACCTTATTGACACTTTGACTTGGTAACATTTTCAGCACAACACCCACATACCGACATACTTGTTGTGTATTAAAACACACGAGATACATTTGGCTCTCTCCCTATCTTTCTCCACTAATCACAGAGGTACTTGACGACACCGGGGATGTGAACCCTGTAGAAGTAGTCGTCCCAGTCTACACACACTAGGATCAAAACCAAACTCGTCATAGTTCCTTTCTTTCCCGCTGGTGTTCGCCATTGCCGCCCTCAGCCTCTCCGTGTTGGAGTCATCGAAGCTTTATTTCAACCAAACCCAAAGAACAGTGAGCAGCCATGCATCCCAAAAATGCAGCAAAAAAAAAAAAAAAAAAAGAAGAAGAAGAAGAAGAAGAAGAACAAGGGCTTCGATCGGCTGATTAATTCCTTACCATCCTCTGAACAAGGCGTATGGCGCATACAGCTCTGCAATATGCATGACATATCTGTACTTGCGGCTGAGCTCGTCATAGCGCCGGGAGAAAGCGCCGCACAGGGCAATGTTGAGCAGGCGAAGGAGCTCGAGGGGAAGCCTGAAGTTGACGGCCATGTAGGCGCGGAACCTGGGGAGCGTGCGGAAGAAGCGCATCCTACTAGGCTGCTGTTGCACGGGCTCGCCGCCGTTGTTGTTCTTGCCCCTGCCGGCGGAGCGTGGCGGGTTGTGGAGGAAGTAGCGGTGGACCGAGTTGGCCAGGACGGCGTAGGGCGCCGGCTGCCGCAGCGATGACGTCAGGTGGTAGATGATGCTCTGATGTCCCTTCTCCTCCGAGTGTGCCGCCATGGCCACCATCATGGCGTTCACCACCATGTCGCCCGGAATCTGTGTCAGAGAAACGTAATTAAATCTAGAAAAATAATTTATATAATAAAACTTTATTTTTATCTTATTTTTAAAATTACATAATATATATCGATGCATTATTTTCTAGAAATTAACAGATGAACCAAACCGTCCGATCTAATTAATTAGAACGAATGGTTCACTGTCATTTGGGCAGCAAGCTCCTGTTATTAATGGACGGATCAATCATTTTGACGTATCATAGCAAAACCCTTCTCTAAATTTGTGGTCGTGTTTAATTTGGAAATAAACTCACCACGTCCATTATCAAGTTGAGATCAACTAAGAAGATTGACAATGCCTGCTTGGCGTAGCCGACAATGAATGAGTCGATTGTCCTGAAAAAAAAAAAAAAAGGCAAACATTTTCACTGTGCAATTGTGTGTGCCGATGGAGAACTATTGGATGTCTGCAACAGGTGAATTAATATTTCTGTCTTTTTGGTCACGTACGTACGTACCGGATCCCTTCCATCCATCCAGGCAATGGCTCGTTCAGGATGCTAGTTATGATGCTAGGCCGGATGATGACGACTGGGAGATCTCCTCCAAGGTGCCCCAGCAGCATCTCCCCATCGCTTTGGTGAACACATAGGTGTTTGGCCACCCGAACTCCCCTTGCCCTTCATCATTGACAGAGACATGTCATGTGCTTGTGATCATTTTGGACAGTATTAGTAGGTTAGCAGCAAATTAAGATGCATACAAATGTACTTTCTAGTAATAATGAGTTAGTTCAGTTCTCACTCACCTCTTGAGGCCAAGCTCCTTCATGGTTCTTCTCTCAGCCTTTTCTGAGGCATGGTTAGCTTTCAGTTCTATCCTGGTATCTTTTATCAGATTTAGTTCGGATTCGATGTCCAGGTGTGTGCCTTCCCTCAGGGTTTCACCCAAATGGAATGGCTTCTCTAGCACTACCCCTTCTTGTTCACCGGCTACATAAGCTGCTCAACCAATATTGTCATTATATGGATTCAGATTGCTAATAATTCTTTTAGTGAACTTATATTATACACCTTAATACACCTTAATTAAAGAAAATGGATGGTGATTTGGCCACATTCAGGATTGTTGCTTCCTACCTGTTGAAACGTGCAGTAGCATCTTGAGGTTACTGCACCTCTTTGCAAACTCACATATGTGCTTGGCTCCCATGACATTTGTGTCGAAAGCCACATCATATCTGTGGTATGGCCAAATAATTGACTACATATTTCCACAATATGCATGCCATCTCAATTCTCAAGTAATTTGTTAAAAGAAACAAGCTCTGACCTTTCGTAGAAATTTGTAGTTGCAGCTCCATTGACAATGATGTCTATTTCTTTACATACTTCTCTCTGTTTGACAGGGGCTAGGCCCAAGTTCTCATACATGACGTCTCCTGGCAAAGGGCATATTTTTTCTTGGACGAAACCTTCAAACCCATTACCGTGCTTTTTTTTCAAAATTTGAAAGATCTCCTTTCCTGTCACCTAGATAATGAAACAGAGTATGCATATTTCGTTAAAAAAAAAGAGAGTCTGCATAGAAACATTACTATAAGACCGATATTAGTGAAACGCAACTATGACCTATGCATTTGCCACTAGTTTTGTCAAAAGAAAACACATTTCAGATTGAATCCAGCTAGCAAAATCCACCAGGAGAAATTCTGACTCATCAAACCTGCAGAGTTGTGCCGTGTAAGATTACTTTGTCTGCCTCAGCTCTTGTGAGGGATCACCGTCCCTTACTTCTATATCTGCGCTATGCTACTATTCATTTCTCAAAAGGTTTTTCCGCAACTGCCACCTCTTGGGATCAGTCACTGTCTTCTTTTGTATATTAAAGGGATCTTTTCTGCTTTTGTCACAGATTTGCTTAAGATAAAAAAAAACATATTTGAGTATTGTTCTTGCCATCATGTTGTTGATGGTTACTGCACAGTATAGCCACACAGCTACTTGCTTCTGCTTGACAACAAGCCATATTGAAGTCGGATTGGAGGGCATATTTTGCTGAATGGGTGATAAGGGTAATAATGGATACCTGGATATAGCTACGAAACAAATAGTTTAATTGCTCTTCAGATAAAAGAACAAATGTGTGTAATGTACTCCTGTTTCCTATATTAGTATTTGGGTGGTGCATGCATCTTGCATGAGATGCTCATTGCAAGATATGTACAAGCACAGTGGTATAGATAGAGAGGACACTAAATTTGCATACTTAAAAGATTCATACACTATTTTTCTCTATTGTCAGAGCAAATTTTTTCTATGATTGTGGTCTGTTGTTGGTTGTCCTTTTTTTGCTTTGGAATGTAACTTTACTGTATAATTTTTCTTTCTCCTACTAGTAATATATTTCGGCAAAGCTCTTGACGACCCTTCAGAAAAAAAATGATTCCTCTGTCTGTCCTTTTTATAGAAATGGTTTTCATAAATATATTTGCAAGTGACAGAAAGTTCAGACTGGGCCATTGGATACAACTTAAGAAACTAAGATGGAAGAAAGAATAGAGAAAATATTTTGTTTTCACCTCAGTCTCGACCCTCTCCTTTGCAGACTCGACATTGGCGGCTCGAATAAGCAGGAAGAGCTTCTTGACATCCGGCTGAACCCTCAGTATCTTCTCCACAAGCACTATGAAGAGACGAAAATGCAGAAAGTAAGCACCCCCACTGAGATGATCATCGATGCATTGTGCAGACACCCTGAAACAGTACTGGACGAGTTCATGTGAAGAGGTACCGTACCTTTCCCCAGGAATCCAGTTGAACCAGTGATCAGGATGCTCTTGCCACTGAAGTAGTGTGCCACAACATCAGAATCCAGTTCACGTATCATCTTCGAATGTGCAACAAGCAGTGTGATCCGTGTAGTGGTGTAGGGAAGGGTTAAAGGCTACTTTGTTTGAGCTTTGGGATCCTACAGAGAAACAGACCATGTATTTATAGGATAGAACAGAGACGTGTGTTTCAGTAGGCAGCTGAAACCAGCAGGATGGTTGCTGTATAGCCTGTATTAAAGAAATAGAGCAGCTCTTGTTGATGAGCTCTACTGTTGTTGACGTACTGATGTCAGTTTGAAGTGCATATATATATATATTTTGATTTAGGCCTGCGGTGATTAGCAAGATGATAATTAAAAGACATGATGTTATACAGAAGTTTATTTCAAAACACAGTCGATTTTTTCACTTCATCAGCTACTTTGGTGACATATAGCATTGATTTCCATGTGAGTGCTCAATGATCACATAATAATAAAATATATAGTGGTACATGGTGGGTGAGCTACCCATCATTCATGTTCCATGTTCACCCAGATCAGGCTGTTTCGCCCCAGGAACCATTCGGCGCTTGTACAAATTAACCAAGGAACTGGAAGGCTGGGAATCATTCCCATGCAACTGAACGAGGCCGTTTTTCTGTTTAGAATGAAAGGAGTATAATTTAGACAGTAATTCGGATGTAGTTATTTGAGGCTGTTTGGTTGGAACATTAAAATGTCCTTTTTCAATATAAAGCACAGATTTAAACACTATACGTTCACCATATCACTACAAGCACCTCAAAAAAGGATATTGCCAAATCGACAAATACACTATTATAAATAAACTAATATCATTTCCCTTTTATAAGACATAGTGTATTATCTAATACATAGTAAAATATATAAAAAAAAAAAAAAAATCAAGGCGTCTTGTAATTTTAAATGAAGAGAGTATATATATATTGGTTACCACTAAATAAATAAGTAGTCATAAATATGAATACCCAAAATGCTCAATGTCACGTAGGTGTATCTAAAATACCCTACCTCGCTAACTGCAGTTTGCTTAATGATGTTTTGTCACAAACCAGATCCATCTGGTGTGACACGTGGCCTGCCACGCCCGGCCTTCGGGTGGTTGCGGCGATGACGCGAGGGGGGTGCACGGGGGGCACGGGGCCTCGGCGCGCGGTGGGCGGTGGCGCGTCTTGGCGGCGGCGGCGTGGGGAGAGAGAGTGAGGAGATAAATTTCTTTATTGCTTGTTACCCTAAAAGATTACAGACGCATTACTTTTATAGCCCGGCTAGTGGGACTTGTAACGCATGAAGCAATCTCTCTAAAAGGTTTCCTTATAGATTGGAATACCTTTTACAAGCAATCCTATTTATTTTTTCTAATAAAGGTCTTCCTTATAGATGGAATATCTCCTTGCACACCAAAAAGCCTAAGATAATCTAATCAACTTCCTTCTTTATTCTCTAATTAATTTCCGAAGAATCCGCGGATGGGAGGTGGAGGCGGCGGCGGCACGCGCGCCTGCCCTGCGGCGCCGTGCCCGTCCCCCTCGGGGCCTCGTGGGTCTGTCTGGCCCTATTTCTAGCACATGACATGTTTCTATATGCCACGTAATCTGCTCCTGCAGAAATTTACATTAATTGAACATCAATCATAGCATATAAAAGAAAAATCTGTGAACCTGATGCTAAAGTTGACTAACCTGCTATTACGCTAGTAGGCTGCAGTAGTTGAAGACACCAATCTACCCCATGGTCACAAAACTATTTTATTTGTATCAGTTAGCCAATCTCGAATATCATATGGGCACGGAAACATCCTACTTCTATATGCGTGGTTCGTTTGAGCCCACATGCATATGTTATATAAAATAATAAGTTAATAATCACTAAAACATAAATTGAAAACCAGTAAGGTGCAACGTTCTGATCTCTCCTAGGGACCACTCCCGTGACGTGAGCATTTGGCATGTACGAGTGATTCGACGTCTCTCTAGAATATAGTCATGTCAACAAAGATTCAGGCCCACAGGTGGTATTATTATGGTTTTTCAAAACCATAATATGGGGGATTGATGTTTTTGCTCCTGTTTTTTTCCCCTGTTTTTTTGTGCGATTTTACCCCTGATTTTTTGAATTAAAGGCAAGTTTTACCCATATTCCATTAACATCACTTAACGGTGTTAAAAGGACCATGAAAAGACCATTTTGCCCATGCATTTTTGCCCTTACTTTAGATAGGCTTGTTGCATGATTTTGACATAATCTCAGCAGTAATTTGACACAATTTTTGACACAATTTCAGCAACAATTTCACACAATTTTGATAGAATTTCAGTAGTAATTTGACACAAATTTGATGAATTTCATCAAAGGGCTAACATATCCATAGAACCACATGCATATGCATACTTACATGTCACATATCATGTCGGATCACATCCATGGCAATATACAACCATTCAAGTCAACAAAAGCACCAAGCATACAAGTTTAGCAAAAGAGCACCAACCATTAGAGAGCTATTACATGTCTAGTTCATGCATCAAAACCTAACAATGTTGCCAAGCTCCCATATCTCTCTCTTCCTCCTCCACATCCTCTTCTCCCCCTTCCCATTCCCCATCCTCTTCCTCCACATCCTCTTCTCCCCCTTCCCATTCCCCTTCCTCTTCCTCTACCAGTTTTATCGGCACTTGTACCTCTTCCCCTTCCCATTTTTCTTCCTCTACCAGTTGCACCAACACTTGCACTTGCATCTGCACCAACACTTGCATCTGCACCAGCACTTGCACTTACGCTGCAAATAAAGGAGAAAAATTTTTTAGTGAACAAGTTCAAAAATGAAGTCTAGAAATAAGCAAAACAATTGACTCACAGTGATGCACGCTGCTTCTTTTGACTAGCAGTGGGACCTCCTTGACAATGCTTAGTTGTATGTCCTAGTTCATAGCATTCAGAACATGGCCTCTGTTTCTTGGTGCCAACTTCATCATATGCCTTGATTCTACTATGCCTTGGTCTCCCTGGTTTTCTCCTCAACTTAGGTTTCTTAAGTTTGTAGCCTAAATCAACATATGACCAGCTATCCTTGGATGCCATTGGATTGAAAGTACCTTCGTATGCCTTTTTGAGCCTATCAATAGAGAAGTATTCGTGGACAAAGGATTCCATCGGTACTTTCCTACTTAGCTTTCCAATGAAAGCTAAAGCATGGTTGCAGGGCTTTCCAGTCACTTGCCAAGCTCTACAAGTACATGTCTTCTGCTCCAAGTGGACTGCACCACATATTAGCACATCATGGTCTTTAATGGTCTTAGATTTAGCATTTAGTGCATTGGTAATAGAAGGGATGATTATTCAAGACATTTTACTAGCAATCTTGGCCCTCAAAACAAATCTTTCAATGATCATTTGCCTTATCCTATCTTCCATATCCACAGTTTGAAAATTCTTGCATTTTGATATCCAACTATTGAAGGATTCAGATATGTTATTGTTGATGTAATCTACCTTGCAATCTTCACCAAACTTGCTTCTACTCCACATAAATGGATGATTGTCATCCAACCAGCCAAGTGCACTAGGATCCTTTTCCTCTATATTCCTCATGAAGTAGTAGAACTTGTCACTTGTGAAGCTCTTAGCAGCTGCCCACATATTCTTGCCATAAAGCTCTCCGGTGAACCCATTTTTCTTCATGTTTTTTTCCACAAATGCCTCATGCACTCTCTCTGTGTCAACAATTTGTGTTGGCAAAACTTTCCCACGATGCCATGACTTTGTTCCCCATCAAGCAAGCCAAAGAATGACCTAACTCCAACAACAAGTTGCATTTCCCTGTGTTTTGGCCTAGAAATTGGAACACTACATCACAAGTTGCTCTATGTGGTGCATTTGAAGCAAGAAAACTCAAGATAAAATCATCAAAAATGAAGAAAGTACCTAGCTTGCTCATCCATAGTCTCCCCTTCTTTTGTGCCCATGCTAGGAGGCGGCGGGGGCGCATTTGCCGTCTTGCCCGTGCCCAAGCACCCAGCCCTATGGCCGCGCCGGCCTCCAATCCGGCCGCACACGGCCTCCGGTACCCTACCGCATCCAGACCACTTCCGGCCTCATCCAGCCCCGCACCCGGCCTTCAAGTTCCCCGCCCGAGCGGACAGCAAGCCCCGCGTGGGGAGGCGCCAGCGCGCCGAGCATGGATCTGCCCCGCCCGGTCCTGGATCCGCGCCCTCCTGCCACTGGAGCTCCTCCCGCCGACCGCCATGGAGCTAGGGTTTTGGGCGCCATCGCTCGCGATATCGCGGACGGGCGCGCGTGGGTGCGAGAGGGACGGAGCGCGCGCGTGCGTGTGGGTCTGGTCGGGGGTATCAAAGGGGCCCGGTGGGTTTTTACATATCCCACTAACACCGTAAAAACCAGGGGTAAACGGAGCCTTCAACCAAAAAATAGGGGTAAAATCACACATATCAAAAAATAGGGGCAAAATCACCATTGCCCTCGAAAAACAGGGAGGGCTGCTGTATTAAAGAAATAGAGCAGCTCTTGTTGATGAGCTCTACTGTTGTTGACGTACTGATGTCAGTTTGAAGTGCATATATATATATATGTATATATATATATACATGTATATATATATATATACATGTATATATATATATATACATATAGAGTATAGTCCGTAGCTAGCTACAAAATATCTCATTCTGTAGCCAGGCCACCCACCGCACCAGCATTGGACGACCGGCGCACCTGGCTTGCATGCGGTCCATGCCTAATTAATAACAGAAATGCATGCAGCATTAACTAGTCCATGCGTAATTGATGGTTATTAATCGGTCACCACAATAAATATTAGTTACGATAATTCTTGGCTGACAATATTACATGGGATAGTTATGTACTACAAATTTACGGTAATACTAGTTGGCGAGTTACGAGAATTCATTACCGGTCACTGTACTAAATATTTACGATAATACTAGTGTTATTTACGATAATACTACTTGGCACAACATTTACTATAATGGATTTACTACTTTACTATAATGGATTTACTACTTTCATCACTGAAGAAACAACATTTACGAGAATTTCACACCAAGATATATTTACGAGAATCTGCACTAGAAAATACGGAGTATTTATGATATTTTGCATTAACAAATATTTGCTAGAATTTGCACTAATAATATTTACGAGAATTCACACTTAGAAATGTTGTTACGAGAATCTGCACTAAGAAATCTTTACAAGAATCATGCACAATTTGCTGCTTTCCAACAGTATAACCATAGAAAAAATAACAAAAATCAAATACACGAACATCTCGTTCATCGTTAATGCATAACACAATGAAGAATACGTGAATTAGTCACGGTGATTTTGGATCTGCCGTGCGTGTGCGCATGCAAGATAGGGAACAAAGTAGTTACGAGAATAAATGAATTAGCGTCCACATGCATACAAGTGAATTACTATGTCACCGGAATTCCCAGGTCCATCGAATGCAGCTCGGCCTGGCCACGCTTGGCGCGACGAATTAGGCCTGCAGCGCGGCTGCGACGGTGGCCCGTAGCACGTACGCCAACACCTGGTCGCATGAGAAGACGCACGCCAGCAGCAGGGGCTGCGCCGCCCCGGCACTATGCCGCTGCCTCCGTCGGAGATGGGCCAAGGGCGACGTAGCAGTGCGCTGCCTGTACCCGGCCACCACACGGCGGTAGCAGCCACAAGGAACAGCGCGTGCATGGCCTTCATGCCCGTGTAGCTGACTTTCTTCTGCACGGAGGAGAAGGTCCGGGATCCGCGTGGCCTGCATTTCGGTGACGGCGGAGAGCCCCAGCGCGAGGCAACTGCCCAGGATCCGAATGTCCTGCACGAACAGCACTGGTGGCGGGGAGGTCCGACAACGGCGCCAAGGAGCGCTTCATTGCCCGCGAGCCGGTGGATGTCCATGGTGTACATACCGGCGCACCATGTCGTCGTGGTCGACGAAGCCGCTCCGGGGTCGTCGTTGCAGTCCACCGCGAGGGCAAGGATGAGCACGGGGAAGCAGCACCTGTGGCCGCCGGAGGAGACGTCGCTCCTAGCGTTGTCGTTGAGGTTCTGCACTGCTTTGGGGATCTCTGGTCCACGAGAGGAGAACGGAAGTGACGGATTGTGGTTTTTTGAAAAGGAAAGAGCAAAATCAAGGGAATCAATCAATGCATGCATGTAGCAATAAGCGGACCACGTTATGTTTCTTTAATTAGGAATTAATAAAGGCGCTGGGAGAACATGCCATCGGACTCCACCAGCTGGCTGGGCGTGACACAGCGACCTGGCTACAAAATATTGATTTTGTAGCTACCTACAGCATAGTAGTTCTCTCTCTCTCTCTCTCTCTCTCTCTCTCTCTCTCTATATATATATATATATATATATATATATATATATATATGCTATAAGGGTGTAGAATACATTCTGCACCCTAACACCTAAACAAACCAACCAACCTGACCGAACACACCCGACTGACTAAACCGGGCAACCCACCCGACCCGGCAACTGCTCCGCGCCCCGACCCATTAACTTCGCGTGACCCGTTTCCTCCGAGCCCATCCTGAATTTTTTTTTTTTGGCGTGGGCAGGCGTTTCAGCGGCGGTGGCGGTCGCATGGGGGGCGGCCGGAGAGCGGCGGCCGAAACGGCGGCGGCCCGGTGGCGGCGCCCGCTTCTCGGGGGCTCTCCACCCTACCCGGCAGCGGCTCTCCCTCCCGATCTGCACCCATGGCGTCGTCTTCCTCCGCGGGCGGCAGTCCCCTCGATCTACACCCATGGCATCGTCTCCCCTGCCGGGCGGTGGCCTCCCGATCCTGGCACACATGGCGGCCCTTGTCGGGCGCGGCGTCCCCCATCACCGGCGGCTGCGGCGGCTGCGACCCCTTCCCCCCACTGGCGCAGGAGGCCCTGCGTGAGCGGTAGCAGCCGCCGCCAAGAAAAGGCACGAGGGGCCTCCATGGTGAAGCGCAACGGACGAGCAGGTGGCAAGGAACTCCGGTAACCATCTAGCCACATGGTCCTCTATCATCAAACCTACACAGAATGCGCTCATGGTGTGTATTTTTGATTCACTGATTTTGATTTGGTTTTCTGTAGATCCTATATGGGTTGGTTCGATTCATTTTTGTTTCCATGGGGGCGTTGAGCATCTGCTGCTGGTCGTTCATAGTATGCCTTAGCGCAATATGTGTAGTTCAGCAGTTCATAGGCATGAAGTTTCGTAGTTCAGTAATAAGCATGTCAGTAATTTTTTTGCTCATTATTGTCCATCTTTCAGTGGACCCAAATTGATAGAAACTATGCTACTCAATTACTGAAATATGGGCTGCGGCTGTTATGCTAGTAGCAAAGGAGTAGTAGCTCTAGAAATTCAAATGGGACACTCACACCGTTACATCTCCTTGCTTTAGTAATTTAGTAGTTCAGTAACCCCTAGTCTCCTTTGCTTTATTAATTGTACCTTTTACGAACTCTCTGATTTAGTAAAAATAGGTCAGTAATATAATGTTCAGGTCCTAGATAATTTCAGAGTAATTTAAGCCTGGGTAATCAACTAAGGCAGCTGTGTTCAGTTTTAGTAATTGGTTAATGTAGTAGTTCAATCCCTTCTTTATTTTTTCCACTTATCTAGTAATTTGTATCCTACGGTAGCTCAATAATCTTGTTTTGTGGTCTTATTCAGTTAAGTAATATGTGTTCTTATTCAGTTCAGCATTGTAGTAGCTTCATTTGTTCAGTAACATTGAGATGATTAGACTGCAGATCAGTACCTTCAACATTTTGGAAATTGTTCTCCCTTCAGTAATAGCACACAAATGTCTTTTTGTTTTTGTATGTTTAGTTTCTTTCACACAGCTGTCCAAATGTCATATAGTGATTAATGAATCTGTTATCTCTCAGTTCAGTCCTTTTGTCCTTACCATGTGTAAGCCACTATAAATGATTTGAAGTTTTCCTGATCCATTATATGTATCTATAGCCCAGCGGCAGGCCAGTCAATTATCCATTGTTCCATCACCATAGCACACATTTCTAGCTCGACGATTTTGATGTCTAATAAAAAAATTTAAATTTAATTATTTTGCCTGACAGACCATCAGAATTCATGTTTGATTCCATTCCTGCATATTTGTTGGAAAAAGGATAGGTTATCAAACTCATTTGAGGTTTACTTTTGTTTGTGTTATGAGATTAGGAATTAACTGCTCGAGGACAGATGCCAAGATGGATGAAGTAGCTTTTAGGCTTCTGGCAGGCATGGAACTGTACAGTGCTCATGTGTAAATTCTTTTGTTCTCAAAACAGATCATGGACCCTGTGCTCACACTATTTTGCCTGTTTATTTCATTGGCATAGCTGAAGTAGTGCAGTAATTCAGTAAAAAGATTGAGGATGAAGGCTTTTGTTTTCACTATTATTCACGTGTCTTTTCAGTAGAGTAACTTAAAAACATTGCAATAACATTTCTTTTTCCATTAGATATATTACCTGAGCTAGACAAGGTTTTTACTTTGGTTGGGCTTACCTCACACATGTCTTTCTTTGTTTTTTTTTTTTGAATGCAGATACTTGGATTCAAGTAAAAGAGAAACGACAATAAGGCCTTACTAGCTGATATTAAAGAGCTAGCCCCGGATCAGATTCGATCAGTGGACACTGATTCCTTGCCTAACGTGCATGATGGTGTTAGTACTTGGCTTGATTGTGCTAAAGGCTCACAAAAGCAAAAGAACAAGAAGCTGTGTTGAATTAGCTGCTAAGAGACCAAACCACTTGAGCTTGAAGAGCTAGTCCGGCCATACCCAAGCAAGTTGAAATGGCTGCATTAACCAGTTTCAGTGCCAACCCGCTCCAAAAAATGAAAGAACACATATGTATACTGAATTATTGGATTTCTTTGTTGTTGTGTGAACTGTTTTATTAATTTAGTATTTTCATATGTTGGTAATTCGGTAATTCAAGTGCAAGATCCATACGACGGTCTACAAAACCATGTCGACATTCATGTGCCATCAGATTTTGTGGATTTCATTTTGAAACAGATATGTATATATATGCGCTTGTTCTGAATGTTAACATATTGACACAAGCTATGTTCAATATATTTTTTTGTCAATCATTGTTAATTCACTCACTGTTTGGTAACTCTGATATATGGACACAAGCTGTCAAGCTGATATCAAGCCATTGATTGTATAGTCCAAGTTGATATCTGTATTTTGAAGCTCAGTAATTTGAACACAACTAGCATGTCAATAATTTGAAGCTCAATAATTTGACTCAACTAGCATGTCAGTAATTTGAAGCTCAGTAATCCATATTGCAATTGGTCTGACAATAATCCAAAACTTAGTAATCACAACCATATCTACAAGGGGATGTGTGCTGGGCAATCATGACTTCCGGAATCCTCAATGAAGCCCGTTGGAACATCGATCCTTCACGCGATACTGAATCTCATTGTGAGGCTTTAGTAATTCCTTTCTTCAGAAATTTGATGGTCCTTTTAATAGCTCGCAATGGCTTCATGTAATTTATTGCTTCACTTCTACGGGGCTAGTGCCTAATTCTTCCGTTAGTATTTGCTTTTTTTCTATGATTTCTTTGCTTTTCTTCGGTAATTCCATCTACAAAGCTTTAGTACTCATCAAGTCCAGTCCCAATAGGTTCAGTAATCGTGCATACCATTAGCTCAATTTAGAGATTAGGGTTTAGTGCCGCAAGCGTGGCCTTAGAGCAAATTTAGCGAGGCCGAGAGGGCGGTGAGGCCCTCGAGGCGAGCGGTGAAGATGTTTGCACACTTCACACAATTTTGCTGACATTAGGGTACACATTTTTTGAGATTAGGGTTTGCACATTCTCGCTGAGTTGGGTTCACACATTCTGCGAGATTAGGGTTCACACATTCTCTGAGATTAGGGTTTTGCACATTCTGCTGAGATTAGGGTTCACACATTCTGCTGAGATTAGGGTTCACACATTCTCTGAGATTAGGGTTCACACATTCTCGCGAGATTAGGATTCACACATTCTCGCAGAGATTAGGGTTCACATATTCTACGAGAGATTAGGGTTCACACATTCTCGCTAAGATTAGGGTTCACACATTTTTCTTTGAGATTATGGTTCCTATTGTTCATTTTGCACACATACATCTTTCTTATATAAATTTAGTTCCAAGTAACTACTGTATGTAGGGAGCAACTCTTTTTGCATGTGTGTTGCTAACGCCCCAACACAATTGCCTATAAGCGGTGGATAATAGCACAAATCTTGAACTAATTTAGCAAAACTGAATCGAAGATCTTCTCCAATCCGAGCTGCTACTCGTGCTTAGGAATACTTTTTATCAATAACACACCATGTATGTGTTCAGTAATATATAGCAATACATGCTCGGTGATACATTCCACTTTATACCGAAACTTGCTTTCTCCTCGCATATACTCGGTAGAACTCATACGCATCTTTCTCTATTTCAAAGCTCATATCAAAGGTTGGCACCAAGTTTGCGAGGCAACCTCTCATCCTACATATCCGAAAAACATTTCAGTGATTACTTTTATTAGTTCAAGAACACACAAAAATAATAAGACACAAAACATAGTTCACCTACTCGGTGAACAACTAGGGTTCAGTAATGCATATATGACATGATTTCCCTTTTTAGTATAGTAATGCAGACAAACGTCGGTAATTCATTGAATTCACTACTAGCTACATAAGTCAACTAATCAGTAAATTTGTCATGATTTTACTCACATGTGTGTATGTCGCATTGACATCAGGCGTGATCATTTTTGGGGCATAGCGATTCTTGGGGGTGTCATGATAGGCTTACGCCTCATATCATTTGCGAGCCATGCTGGGCTAACAACACTCAATGGTTGGATAAATGCAATCAAAGGGGTTCCCATCAAACCACCTCCTTCGCGGACACCTTCAAAGCGTACTTGCAGTTCTAACAAAAGACAAGTACGTGAATGACACACAAGGATCAGTAATTTTTCAATCACCATCACAAATTTCATTCAAGAATCCCATCAACACAAGTAGTGAGACATTACCAGGTTGTTAAGGTTCAGTAACTCCATCAAACACATCCTTGTTGCTCTCCGTGGATACGTGCATGCTCCACCAGATTACGAAGACCACTCCTCGCTCCGGCTGACAAGTTGTTACCATCCATCCTGCTAATAGCAATTACCAAAGTTCGACAAAACTTAGTTCTACAAAAGACTACTAGTTCAGTAATTCAGTAATGTCCACCTCCACATCTTTTTGTTGTCCAAAAGACAAATATGGATTATTTTTGTTTGAGATGCATACATTAGTTCTAGAGTTTTTGACTAGCAAATTTCTGAGATGGAGTGATGCATCAAGAATACTGTGATGAGAATCATGTGATTTGGATTTGCAATTACTGAGAGGGATATCTCAAAATAGATCAATAAATTAGTAAAGGTTTTTTCAATAGCAAATCAGTAAGGTTTCTATAGCTAGTTAATCTCTGACACTCATAATCTACAGTTTTTATTATATCAACAAAAGTAATCATCTCAAGCTCAAAAGTATATTATTTCAACAAAAGTATAATAGATTAAATAAAAAAAAAAAAGTATCTCAAGTTCAGTAATTGAGTAATCCCATGGTTTCGACACCTTTTTGTTATCCAAATGACAAGATGGATCATTGTGTTTTTGAGATGCATACCTTCAGTATTGAAAAACCTTAATAGTATGTCAGTAATCTAAGTTCCACCTTAATGCAGTAATGTCAGTGATAGTATGTCAGTAATCTCAGAAATATTATGTCAGTAATCCAAGTTCCAAGCACCAAAAACTGAGAAACCCTAGAGTTGGTGATATAAATGAGATCGAAAGTGAGGAATCATCCACACTGTGTGATTTTGAGATGGAATTCTTGATTACTGAATCATGTGTTTTTGAATTAGTAATAGGGTAGAGAGTGTTTTCAGATGTAAATCTCACATCTCGCTAAGACGCTGGCCGTGCGATTGCCGCCATACGTCGCAGATCCACTGTCCCCGCTTGTGCCAAAGGCGGTCCCGTGATCGCGTTGTTGCTGCTCCTCATGCCCGGCGGAGGCTGCGCTGCGGCTTTCGGCGTGCCGCTGCTCTGGCGCCGCTGCTCGCGCCAAGCAGCTGCTTTCGGGGCACCGCTGCCCGCGACGCTGCGCTGCCCCACACTGCCACGCCACGCGTGCCGCCGGCTGTCGCTCCGCTCTACGCGCGCCTCTGCCCGTCGCTCCGCTCTGGCGACACTGATGGCTCACGCTTCGCGCGGAAGGCGGGTTGGGCGGGTCGAGTTGGGATCGTGAGGTGGGGGGTGGAATCGGTTGGGGGTGTTGCAAGCGGGGCCGAGTCGCGGACGCCGGCGCGCCCTCGCGCCGCCGCCGCCCGTCTCGCGCTCGCCGTTCGCGGCGCTCCGCACGCTCCACGGCTCGGCGCTTCGCGTTGGAGAAGAAGCCGGGGTTGGGGGCGGGTCTGTTTGTTTGGACCGGGGCTAACGGGTTTGGTTGGTTGGTGCAGGTGCATGCGATCCGGTTTAGGTGGCTGTGTCGGTTGGGCTGTTTTGGTTGTAGAATCCATTCTACACCTAAGGTGTAGAATAAGCGCTGCCGTGTATATATATATATATATATATATATATATATATATATATATATATATATATATATATATATATATATATATATTTTTGATTTAGGCATGCGGTGATTGGCAAGATGATAATTAAAAGACATGATGTTATACAGTAGTTTATTTCAAAACACAGTCGATTTTTTTCACTTCATGAGCTACTTTGGTGACATATAGCATTGATTTCCACGTGAGTGCTCAATGATCAGATAATAATAAGGTACATGGTGTTCGATCACTCCCATGATAAATGTTAGGTGAGCTACCCATCATTCATGTTCCATGTCACCCAGATCAGGCTGTTTCGCCCCAGGAACCATTCGGGGCTTGTACAAATTAACCAAGGAACTGGAAGGCTGGGATCATTCCCATGCAACCGAAGGAGGCCGTTTTTCTGTTTAGAATGGAGTATAATTTAGACAGTAATTCGGATGTAGTTATTTGTTGTTTGGTTGGAACATTAAAATGTCCTTTTTCAATATAAAGTACAGATTTAAACACTATACGTTCACCATATCACTACAAGCACCTCAAAAGGATATTGCCAAATCGACAAATACAATATTATAAATAAACTAATATCATTTTTCTTTTTTTATAAGACATAGTGTATTATCTAATACATAGTAAAATATATATAAAAAAAAAAGTCAAGGCGTCTTGTAATTTTAAATGAAGAGAGTATATATATATTGGTTACCACTAAATAAATAAGTAGTCATAAATATGAATACCCAAAATGCTCAAAGTCAGGTAGGTGTATCTAAAATATCCTACCTCGCTAACTGCAGTTTGCTTAATGATGTTTCTATATGCCACGTAATCTGCTCCTGCAGAAATTTACATTAATTGAACATCAATCAATAGCATATAAAAACAAAATCTGTGAACCTGACGCTAAAGTTGACTAACCTGCTATTACGCTAGTAGGCTGCAGTAGTTGAAGACACCAATCCACCCCCATGGTCACAAAACTATTTTATTTGTATCAGTTAGCCAATCTCGAATATCATATGGACACAGAAACATGCTCTACTTCTATATGCGTGGTTCGTTTGAGCCCACATGCATATGTTTATAAAATAATAAGTTAATAATCACTAAAACATAAATTGAAAACCAGTTAGGTGCAACGTTCTGATCTCTCCTAGGGACCACTCCCGTGACATGAGCATTTGGCATGTACGAGTGATTCGACATCTCTCTAGAATATAGTCATGTCAACAAAGATTCAGGCCCATAGGTGGTATTATTATGGTTTTTCAAAACCATAAAATTTATTGCATCCAAACATTACATGACACTCTGAAAGCAAACCAAAGTAGTTTACAAAACCATGGTTTTTAATACATAAATCAATAAATGTTTTGCATTTAAACAGAGACTAGTTATTTTTCTTTTCCTGTACATAGTCTTGTAGTGATCGAGACTTCGCTTGTACATAGAATTGTATCAGGTCATGTACTGATGTTACCTAACTTATAGTTTCACACACAACGGCCGCAAGAGACCGGGCGGTGGCGTTTTTGGCGGTAATATAGGGTCGGTCTGATTTCTGATTCAAATCAAAGTGATTTGAATTGTCCAAAGGTGACAACACTGAAGTGCAGTTGAAACCATATTCTGGAATAATATATGGCAGCTGGCCAAGAACCTGATCCTCTTCTGTTGGCTTTACAAATGTTCAACTCAAGTGTTCAGCATGTTAAGCTGTTGCAGTTTATAGCAATTGTTCAGCACGGTAAGCAGTTGCAGCTTATAGCTTCTGAAAGTGTAGCTGTGTGAGTATTCCTCCACTCTGCTAGTATTGATCTCTTCTGCCCCCATTGGTTGCTTGCACCAGCAATATGTTTGTATATCCTTGGAGATGCATCGAGGGTATTCTAAGTATTTGGTTGGGGTTCCCTCTGGGCAGTCTTCATCAACTTTTGCAATTCTACAACTAGCAAGAATGCAATGTTTAAATATCTCATAGACTCCATCTGCAATGGCAACTGAAGATGCCTCAATTTCTTCCTTGCAGTTCCTCCAAGCCTCTTTAATGATAGGAAGAAGCATGTCGGTGTCGCACCAGCATCCTGCAGATTCCTCTGAAAGCTGTGAGCTACAATCCTTGTGTGAGTCCTTTAGTCGTCTCAGATGAAAAGCAGTGAATTCTTCCTCTCCATGGGGCAGCAGTTGCCAGAAAAGCCAGCCACCAACCAAACGAACACCTGCAGAAACCTTTGATCTGCAGAAAATGTCGAC
The DNA here is from genome assembly GCA_015847255.1 of Hyparrhenia diplandra. Taxonomy (NCBI): domain Eukaryota; kingdom Viridiplantae; phylum Streptophyta; class Magnoliopsida; order Poales; family Poaceae; genus Hyparrhenia; species Hyparrhenia diplandra. Next base: position 186,481 of record JADLZK010002011.1, on the reverse strand, counting down.
TAAAGCATCGAGCACCTGATATCTGTGAGCTTTGGATGTCATCTGCCATGGATGGTGACACTGTAGCCCATATTTATCCCGAAGCTTCCTTACATAAATATCAAAATCACTGTGAATGCCATCATCAATTAGACCACTTCTTGACGAAAACAATTGTCCTTCATCAGGGTCTTCACCTACTAAAGCCTGTAACAGAAGCTTCTTATGCTGCTTTCTTTGAGGGAGGATTCCAAGTGCATCCAGCATTGATTCATCAAGTTCTTTCGTCTGCAGTAATGTAGCGAAAAAGCACAATGAACCCAAAGCTTGTGAATCATCTCCTTGTGTGATATAGGACAGCAAGTGTTCCCTTGGTGTGTTGCCATGGCAGCAATCACTTGGCGGTGAATGGTTGGGCAAGCGTTTCCAACTTGCAGAAGACAGAGAATTTGGCTCATCCCCATTTGATTGCTCGACAGCAGAGGCAGTGGTGCAATGATTCTCAGATATGCAATTATCATGCTCAGATTTATACTCGTTATGAGGCGTCCCCTGCTTCCTGTCATCTGGGCAATCAGGTTGATGAAAAAGGGCAGCAGCGACAGTACTTGCCATATCCCTATTCTTCAGAATGTGCAGTATACAACAAAGCAGATACATGGATGTAGTGACACTTAGGTCCAAACCTGTGCTCTGCCTCTGTAACGACGGGAGTAATAACCGAAACACCAGAGCTTGCAAGATATTGTCAGTGATGAACCTTTTAAGATCAGGAATACCAGAAGACATAACATCACTGAAATAATACAGCGTGTCTTCAATCTGCACCATCGCATCTTCAACACAACAGATTGGCAGAGAAGAGTCTGCCGTTCCTGAGGAGTGTGCAACCAACTTATCCAAGTCAATGCACTGCTTCTGAAAATGCTGGACCATGTCTGAAAAATAGTCTGACAGAGGCACACAGGAGACAAATCTGTTAACCGATTCATCTCCAACATGGTAAACATTGAGCGTCAAGGTACGTATAGCAACTCGGATCATGCTGTCCTGGTGAAAGGCAAACTTCAAGGCCTCAACATAGAGAGGAAACGAAGTGACCTCATCGTTTTCCGTCTTCACAAGCAAAGAAATCGTATCCTTGTTCAGCTTCCCACTTATCGCCCGCAGAAAAGATATGTAGTAGGATACCATCTCTTCAAACCGAAAGTCGAACGGGTAGGTGATGAAGAAGTTGATGTGCTCACGGCTCAAAATGTAATGAACTGAATGTCCATCTCTCAGATTCTGGATCATGATGCCCATTGTCTGCAGCAATTGGAGTGACACTCTTGACAGATTAGAAGAGATCCTCAGGATCCGAGCAAACTCACCCAAGATCTGTTTCTCCACGAAATACTCAAAAAGGGAAGGATCATGCTGGTCGCCGTATATCATCAGCTCCGCAATCGATCGGAGCGCTTCAATCACGAAATCCTGATTAGCTGCGTTGACGGCATGAACCTTTTGGAGGTGATCCGTCAGGTACCGGAGCTCCTCGAGCGAGAAGCGGTTCCTGGTGCGCCAGAAAAGCCACATGTTGGTGGATCCAGATCCGCTCCGCCCCCAAGGCGATGGCGCGGGGGAGCGAGGGAGGGTGATGGCGCAGGCGCTGTGAGCGAGCTCGGAATCTATCGGCGCGGGCGCGGGGGTGGGGAGCGAGCTCGGACTCGGAGCCACAGGAGCCGGAGCGCGTGGCGGAGGGCCTCTCACGAACGTGCGCGGGGCGCCACGCTGCCGCCGCCGGAGGGGCAGCGCGTCGCATCCGCGGCGGCGGCGATCGCCGGCGGCTGGTGCGCGGGGATCGTGGGTCGAGGGGGCTCGCTTTTTTCCTTTTCGATTTTTTTTTTTTTTTTTGGTCTCCCTCGCTGTTGGGTTTCGTACTGGCGTTATCCTTTTTCGGCCCGGTTTGCTTCGTTGGCGAAATTTCTATTGGTGGGCCCGCCGTGGGGGCAAAGCAAAGCAATGAACGGTAGCCACCCAACGAAACGAGGAGAATCGACTAGATAGGTCGGAAGTTCAGTCGGCGTCGGCGTGTCACGTGTCACACCATCTCCGATATAGTTAAAACAAAATAGTAATTGGTAATCGATAGATTTTCAGGTCACTACAACAAATTAGAAGCATATTTATTGGATTTCTCCAATCCTTATCTGTTTTGTTTTCTCTATAAATATAATCAAACTTAAAATTAGTTGAGCATGTTATACCTACACACTTTCAATTCAACCAGCTAATAAAGTTAATTCCGAGCTGAGCTACGCGGCACGTGCCCCATGGCAGTGTTGGGCGCGTGCAAGGAGAGTGTCCTTCATCAGCATCTCCAAGGGCCGGGACATTTTCGACAAACTCTTTATAATTTTTTTTTCTATAATTTTGATTAAACTTGAGATACATTGACTCTCCAAAATTTTTAAAATAACTTATAATTTATAATGGAGGGAGTACATATAGCAAACAAAATGTTTCATCCTCCAGCTAACCAAATATGCTCTAATATAAATGCACGTGTACCCACCCTCTTCATGATAGTTATTATATAGCTATAGTGTGCCACATGTAGTACCGGGCATGACATGCAACTATCCCATTAATCATGAGCATAGTTTAAACTATCCGCCGTTTCAAACTAGATTGGGCGGGAGCGACACGTGAATTGGGGAATTGGGAGAAGGAGACGGGCGTGGGGAGGAGGCGCGACGGGCGGGGCGGCGGCGGCGCCTGGGGCGCCATGCCCGATGAGGGCGCTGGCGGCGCGGCCGGCGGCGGCGGTGGCGGGGAGGGCGCGGGGAGAGAGGGGAGGAAGAGGAGATTGGGATAAATTTTCTTTCTTTGCTTGTTGCCCCGAAAGATTGCACCCCTTTACTTATATAGCCCGGCTAGTGGGACTTGTATCTCAAGCAATCTCTAAAGGTTTCCTTATAGATTGGAATACCTTTTACAAGCATGTCCTATTTATTTATTTCCTAATAAGGGTCTCCCTTATAGATGAGATATCCCCTTGCACACCAAAACACCTAAAGATAATCCTAGATATTTTCCTTCCTTTTCTCCGAATTAGTTGCCGAAGAATCCGCGGAAGGAGGGAGGGGAGGCGGGGCGCGCGCGCAAGGCCGGGGCGGCGCCGGCGCTCCTTGGGCCTACCGGGCCTGTCCTTCCGACCCTATTTCCTGGATCATGACATCTCCCCCCTTCTCCGACCGGCCGCATCCTCGCTACCGGATGAAAGTCCATTCGGTGACACCGGAGGGGGATCGGCCGCCCCCTCGGAGGATGAGCTCGACCGCAGCCGGGGTTTTTTATACCGGTCGGTTTCCCGCGGGGAAACCGCGGTTATCGGTCTTACCGTCCGGCCCGTATCCGGACCCGCCGGTATAAAAGATTTGAAATTCAAAATGTAAAATTTGAAAAAAAAAAAAAATTCAAAAAAATTCTCAAAAAATAGCTCATAATTTGTAGAATCCAATGGTGTAAAAATTTCTCAAATTTGAGTTCGTTTGGTATAAAAAAATTTCAAATCTAAGTTTGAAAAAAAAAAAAAAAAAAATACACACCGCCCATTAAATCATGAAGGTCGAAAAGCATACTAAACACACTCAAATTTGAGTAATTTTGACATCATTGGATTCTACAAATCATGAAGTATTTTTAGGAATTTTTTAGCATTTTATGAAAAAAATTAAATTTTGAATTTCAAAAAAAACGCTCAAACCGCTCAAACCGCTCGGTAAACCGTTTATATCGGACGGTAAACCGCTCAAACCTACCGGTAAAAAAAGATTTTTACCGATGAATCGAAAATTTGAATTCAATTGAATTCAAAAACCAAACCGACCGTGTAATCGGCGGGTTCACCGTGCCGGTCCGAAATCGAAACCGGACCCGGCGGTTTGGTTCAACCGGTCGGTAAAAAACCCGCCTGCGGCATGAGACGACCCCGCATTGGGGTTCCCGAGGATCATGTTTTCCCCGGTTCGCTTGGGGTCAAATTCCGTAAGATAGTGAATATTGCCGATGTAGCCGTGGTAGATGTACCGATGGACGCGACGTCCTTGCCGTGAAGCCGCCCGGACGACGGGCTGCCATAGGGAGCTCCCTCGAACGCCCACATCGAGGCTGGTGCACCATATCGCGTGGGGGCTCTCCAGGGAACAAGAAACGCCATTGGGTGGAGCGTTGATGAAGAGCGGAAGTAGACGCCGGATAGTGATGTCGCGGGCGAGTAGGAGGAGTAGCGACCAAGTTCAACATCGCATCGCACATGAAGGGAGCCGACGTCGAACGGGGGACGGCGAGAGCCGGTGAGCGGCCCTCTCGGATCGTAGTTGATGTGGACGTTGTCGATGGTGAGGAAGAGGCGATCCATGCCGTCGAGGAAGACGACCCTAGCCGGGCCGACGTGGTGGCGCCAGCGCCATATGCCGCCTAAGAGTATGGCGGTCGGTGCGGCTGATGTTGGCCCCGCCGTGTAGGCTCCCAAGGCGAGGGAAGTTCGGCCCCGCGAACTCCGCCAGCGGCAAGGCCTCCGGAAGTCTGCGCAGTAGTGGAGAGGAGGCCGGAAGGTAGAAGCGGCCGCCGAAGAGGAGGAGGCCGTCTTCGAGTGTCCATCTTTGGAGCAAAGTGTTACCCGTGGTGACGTCGAGGGCGATGCGGCGTAGGTGCTGATCCTCCAATGTAGCCCGGGCGTAGCCGGACGAAGACTTCCGACGGATGTGTCATAGAGGTCCAAGGCGCCGCGATGCCTTGAACGCTTCCCAAGCCGAAGTCGCGGTGTACGGATGCCGGCAAGATGCGACCGAGGAGGCCGGGCCGTGGGCGCCTACGCCGAGGGATGGGGCTGAAGTGAACGTGCTCGCGACCCTCATGGTAGTATCGCAGCTCGTGGGTCGCGAAGTCCCACGTCACGCCCCCGAGCTTGCCGCCCAAGGCATGCCAAGGATGACGCCGGCGTCCCCCGCCCGGTGGCATGACGTAGGCGCCGATGTCGGCTGTGCCGGGCGTCGGCGTAGTGGCACGCCGGGGGTGGCGGCGCGGCATGTAGACGTGGCGCCGGTGCCGGTGGTGATCGGCACACGCACTAGCCGAGTCCGGCGGCCCGCCGTGGTCACCACGCGGGGTCGATGTAGTTGTGCGTTGCTCCCGAGTTGACGATGATGTTGACGCCCGTGCCGAGATCATGCCGACGCAGGTAGAGAGAATGAGCACCACGCATCGGGAATCGGGGTCCCGGTGAGGACCTTCGTCGGTGGCTCCTCTTTGACGTCCCGCTAGTGGGGTGTTTGTCGTGGTCGCCGGTGTAGTCGTTGAAGATTGTGATGTCGAAGAGATGCTTGCACTTGTGACCCCATGAGAAGGGCTCGTCACGGTTGAAGCGAGTCCGCCTTTGCGCCGTTCCATCATCTCCTCTCGGTGTCGGCCGCTTGAACGGCCGAAGTCGTTCTTTATGACGAGGGGGCGCCTAGGGGCGGCCGCCAGGGACAGGCGCGGGGGCCTTGCCCTTCTATGCGGGCTTGCCGGTGTTGTAGAGGATGGCGGGCGTCGCTCGTATGCCCCGGCGAGAGACATGACTGCCTCCATGTCCTTGGGGTTTTTTTCATCTCGGCGTCCGTCTTGAGCGGTTCGCCCAAGCCTCTTTGTGTAGATGTTGACATGCTGCTGGTCGCCGAGGATGCTGCCCGTGCCACGTGTGCCGAGGAACTGCTCAGGTGTACTCATCGGCGGTGTCTGTCTTCCTTAGTGATGCCCGGCTCACCCAACGGATTGCGCCGTTCACCGGGCCAAAGCGCTCGTTGACATATTGGGCGAAGCTTGCCCAATCGCCCATGGTTTCTCTGGGGGCAGCCTCATGTACCATTCTTGAGCTCCGCTTTGTGGGATGATAGGAGGCGTGCGGACCTGCTCGCTCATTCTTTGGCGTACCTTGTCCTCTTCTTGTTCGCAGCGGTTGATCCATGGGAGGGGATCCTCCTTTCCATCATAAGTCGGGAAGGATAGCTTGTGCGCACGGGGAGCTAGAGCTGAGAAGGTGTCGCCCGGCGTGGAAGGGGGCGGCGCATGCGCCCCGATGGCGGCGCCCTGGCGGGCGCTGCCCGAGGCTTCAAGTAGCACTTCATCGTTTCGCCGATCAGCTGCGGTGACTTGATTGTCCCGTTACGCTCGCCATCGATCCGCCTTTTGATGAAGTCTCGGCCTGCTGTCTCGAACATTGCCCTCATCTCGATCTCGGCTTCACGGAGTTGTTGACGGTGTTTGAGCGTTCTTTGGATCCTCGCCCGAAAGATAGAGAGCCTATCATCGATCTTGTCCATCCCGGTATTGATCTTGGCGACCTCGTCCCGCCAAGTTCTTCAGCCAGCCGTCTTGGATTCGGTGTCCATGGTGGTGGGTGGATCATAGTAGTCTCCTGGATACCACCTACCGGGTTCTAGCTAGATTGGGCCGGAGCCGACACGTGAATTGGGGAATTGGGAGAAGGAGGCGGGCGTGGGGAGGAGGCGACGGCAGGCGGCGGCGCCCGGCCGGCGCGGGGGCGGGGGCGGCCCGAGGAGGGCGCTGGCACCTGGGCGGGCGGCGGCGGTTCTTGGGAGGGGGGCGCCAGGGGAGAGAGAGGGAGGAAGAGGAGATTGGGATAAATTTTCTTTGTTTGCTTGTTGCCCCGAAAGATTACGCACCCCTTACTTATATAGCCCGGCTAGTGGGACTTGTATCTCAAGCAATCTCTCTAAAGGTTTCCTTATAGATTGGAATACCTTTTACAAGCATGTCCTATTTATTTATTTTCTAATAAGGGTCTCCCTTATAGATGAGATATCCCCTTGCACACCAAAACACCTAAAGATAATCCTAGATATTTTCCTTCCTTTTCTCCGAATTAGTTGCCAAAGAATCCGCGGAAGGGAGGGGGACGAGGCGGGGCGCGCGCAAGGCCCGGGGGGAGGGGGGGCGGCGCCGGCGCTCCTTGGGCCTACCGGGCCTGTCCTTCCGGCCCTATTTCCCGGATCACGACACTATCATGAGTTGTTCGGTCTTTTCGCATGTCACGCACGGCGACACGACGACCGAAGGCTGCGGCTTTCGCCGAGGCAAGGCCGAAAGAGGGACACGAGTGGTCCGAGGGAGCGATTGGGCGCCGAGGCGAAAAAAGACCGGGATGCCCCCGCGGTGGCGAATATCCGGTGGCATCGGAGCGGTTGAAGGGCATTACGGTCATGTAAAGTGATACGGACTTGTATAAGTAGTCCCCTTGTGGGCATTGTAGGAGGACGATGATTGATTAATACAGCCCATTGTCCTTATTCGTGTTGTGGCTTTTGGTGCGTCCTTTCGGGGTGGCACACTTCCGGCCACTCCAACATTGGCGCCCACTGTGGTTATGCAGGTAATCCATGGCCCCAAAGGGGAGAGCAAAGGGGACCGCGACACCTTCGGGTCGCCGCAGATGTTCACCACGACCCGCCCACCGATACGTAAACACCCCAGGGGACAAGATCATGGTGCAACCGAAGATGGTGCAACCGGTCCCGGGGCGTCACGGGTCCGGGTACATCCACGGGGCAAGGCCTTGAACCCCATGGAGAAAATCCAGCAGCGAGATCCGACGGATGAGCAGGGGGCGAATCACCGACATTGCTTGGATCAAAAATGTCGACGGTGCTCTCAATATCAACTCGCTGCCCGACTTCCGAACCGGCATTGCTTGGATCAAAAATGCCGCTAGTCGATGGATCACCCGACAATTCGGTGACAAGTGGCTAGGCCGGGTTTGATATCGAACCGTAGTCTCTCCTCAAATCACCGCCCGGTGTTTCGACCCGTAGTGTTTGAAAACCCACATCACTACCGCTTTGGTTCTCGCCGGTTCATTTTTCGACAAAGTGAAGGGGGGGTTTGAGCCCGCAAAGAATGTACAATTATGTAGTAGTGTTTGTCTACTCCTTCTATCCTAAACCGATTACTTATACAATTGTTCTATGTTGAACTTATTAATAATCATATAAAATATGTACATCTATGACAGCATATAGTATGACAATATATTTCATATTATATCTAGCTATACTAATTTATTTGGTCTTATATAGTCATAGTCAATTTTTCTTTAAATTTCGATCATCAACTCATAAATATAAACTTAAAAACAATTCAAAAGTTGATATGTTTTCCCACATATGTGGAGTACCTTGGCTAACTAAAGGCATCATAGAGACATAAGTATTAAACTTGGATGTGTTTCAAGTTTCAACTAAAAATACCATTAAGCCACGGCTTGTCATTTTTAAGTGCTATACTACTGGATTAAACTTGGGCTGGCACATAACTGTGGCCCATTGGCTGGGCAGCCCACAGCCCACGTCACCCTTCCGGATGAATCCCATGAGTTCCGCTATGAGTTCCGCCTAGGGCGTCGCCGGGGCCCCGGACCAAGAAAGTTTTATTTTTCTGAATTCTGAAAGGCGGCCCGAGTTACTGAGTTCTGAATTCCATGTACCGCCTAAAACTCAGAAAACTTATTAGAGGAATATTCTCCCTCATGATCGGACCTCAACCATATATTTTTTTTTCAAGTTGATTTTCAACTTCAGCTTTATATATCTTAAAATAATATAATGCTTTATCTTTTGATTTTAACAAGTACACATAGCAAAACCTAGTGCAATCATCTATGCACATCATGAAATATCTTTTGCCACCTTTGGTCTACTCGCTATTCATTTCACATAAATTAGAATGGATTAGTTATAATGGTGCCAAGTCCCCCGCCGCCGCAGTCTTGTGAGGCTTGTGAGGTTGCTTCGATTGCACGCATACGTGGCACTTAGAACCTTTGACCATATCAATTTCGCATTAAACTCATATCGGCTAAGCACATCGTATATACAACCAAAATTTATTTGACCTAAGCGTGAATGTCAAACATTCATCTCATTATCATAGCTCACATGATTCACATATCACCACAAGCATCAATTAAAGACAAGTGAAACAAGCTCCGCTATCATAGCCTTTACCAATAAAATTTCTACACTTAGAAATTATAACGTTATTGGCCTCAAACACAACTTTGTAGCCATCGCTACAAAGGCAGCAAGAACCACTAGTCAAGTTTTTCCTTATTGTGTTAGAGCTCGAGCCCGATGGGGCTTCCCAAACCCTAGCCGCCCACGGACCCCAACCCGCCGCCACCGCCGGGCGGCGCCGGCCGCCGCCCGGCGGGCGCCGGCGGCCACCCAGCCCTCCTCCCTTCACAGATCCACCACCTCCTTCCCACCCCGTCTCTGCGACGCCGCCGCCGCCGCCCGGCCGCCCGGCAGCAGCTAAGCCGCCGCCCGTTACCCACCGGGAGCCGTTGCGCCGCCGTTAGCGCGCCGGGGGCGTGTCCGCGCACCGGTGGAGGCGTCCCCTACCGATCCGCCCCCTCCAGCGCGAGTGCGGCGGCGGAGCCGACAGCCCTCGCGGCGCCGCCTCGGCACCTTCAAGTCCCGATGGGGCCGGCGGCGCGACTTGCGGCGTGACGAGGCGCCCGGCGTGGGATTCGGTGCCTCAACCACGCCGGCCCGGCCCCGCAATGGCGCGCTGCCACTCTGGCGACAGCGGCAGCTCCGTCAACGGAAGGCGGGGGAGCTCCTAGCCCCTTTCCCCGACCGCTCCTCCGGCCGATGAGGCGCCCGCCTCCACCGGGTCGCGCCGTCTTCGCTCGTCTTCCGGCGGCAGCCCGCGATGAGGCAGCGGTGCGGAGAGATGCGGGTGACCGGGCTCGCCTCTCACCGGGGGCCGCGCCCTTCATCCCTCCTCGGGCAGATCAAAGCCGGCGCGGTGGGTGATGTCGCCGAACGAAGACTGGAGCGAAGTGGATGGCGAACGGGGGACGGCGAGGATGATGGGGAGCATGGCGAGCCTCCTCTACCTCCACGCGCTGCTCGCCAAGCTCTCTCCCCGGGCTCGCGCGCAGAAGCACCCGTTGCGTTCCGACCACGGTCGACTCGCCATGGGCGTCGAGTTGGCGGCGTCGACGCCGGCAACGTAAGGTCGGTGTTGGGAGCAGCCCCGGCGAGGCGCAACGACACCGCCGCCCGGCCGCGGCCGCGGGAGGGGTCGAGTCGCTGCGATTTGCGGGCGAGCGCTGCCGCACAGCAAATGGCCTCGGCGGTCGGGCACCGGGTGCCCAATGCCGACTCGGCGAATCCGCGCCCACCACCGGCCGGGGCCCGTGGCGTAGGGCGACTACCCGGACGCCGATGGTCGGCAGCGTGTACTCCCCCAAAGACCTTGATCGGCCGGAGGCGGTGCAACAACCGCCGTTAATCGGGATGTGCATCAAGGGGCGAGGGGCTGGTCTGCGTGATCCCCGCGTTCATCGGCCGCGCCCGATTGTCTCGGCCGCCGACCGTGTCGGCGCCGCCGAGACCCTATCGTTGCTCGCGCCGCCATGGTCTCCACCACCACGCCCGACGGCGCGGCGGCGTGGCCGGCGGTGTGCCGGCAGCCTCCCCAAAGACGCCGAGCCGGAGGCAGCCATGCGGGAGGGTGCCGCATGAGCCTCGGAGGCGTGCGGCGGGAGGGCGCCGACAGAGCTGGACGGCGACGCCGGCGACACGAGTACGCCGTGGTGGAGGGCAGCATGACCAATGAGGTCGCCGCCAAATACTCGCAGTGGAGGCCGACATCGCCGCTACACACCACCACCCGCATCGCTAGAGCCAGTGCCGGAGCATTGCGGGCGGCGGAGGAGCCCCGACTCGGGTTGGCCCTATGTCGGGAGCTTGCCGCCGCCGCTATGGTAACCGTAGCACCGGTGGCTGATTTCCAGCCTCTACACCCGCCGAGCCTTCGGAGATAGAAGTCCGTTGGGGGCCACTATCCCCCTGGCCGAGGCTTCCCGAGACGGTCCAAGGTACGGATGTTGAGTCGCCGACTTGGCCACCCCCTTGAGGAGGATGTGGATTCGGGCGGGAGCGAGGGGATGCCGATGAATGCACCGATGCAGAGGATAACAAAGTGCTTGGCGCATCCTTCGCAAGAAGATGTTCGGGAAGGTTCCCGAGCCGCCGCTTCCAAGCCGGCCTCACCTCCGGCTGTTGAGAAGCGGCCCAAAGAGGTCGAGGACCGACGACGAAGGCCCCTAGCTCCCACACGATCTAGCTGCGTCAAGCCGCTCGCCCTTCCTCCGTGCCGGTGGCACAACGTGCCCAACTCAAGCTTGCACGTGAGCTGGACTTCATCAATGGCGGATCGTCGGGCGGCGCACATTGCCATCACAAGCTACATTGACAGCTTTTGGACAGGACCTACCCGAGAAGGCGGTCAATGCATTACGGGTCCGCAGGCGAGGCTTGACGATATGGAGCTTTGCAGGGGCAATCGGGCTGCAATTGCGGGCGAGGCAGGAGACATGGCGGAGTCTCCATGACAAAGGCAGCTAGATGATGCTCTTCGGTTGTTTCTAGAGTGTGAGTAGTCAATTTAATATTCCTCACCTAGTTTGACAAATCATGTCAATCTGGAAGTTGTTTGCGCCGCTTGCACATGTAATTCTCTACTCTTCTTCTTATTAATATATGCCGGGCTTGCCTGTTGCTTTTCAAAAAAAAAAAAGTTTTCCTTATTGAGGAGACATGCTGCACATTCTTTAGGTGAACGGCCTTTCCCGGCGTAAGCTTCAAATCGAACGTACCAACGCCATGAACAGTTGCACACGCTCCGCTCCCCATCAACAAAAAGAGGCAAACCATCCGACCTAAACCCACCAATCAGGTGAATGACATACTGAAAGAACTGTAGGTAATGAATTACCATACCCAGATGTTCCTGCATCAGCCTCAACCATGTTTGCCGATTTCTTCTCAGGCTTCCACTTGGCATCTGGATAGTCTCTGGCATAGTGCCCTGTCTTGCCACACGTGAAACACTTGCCCTTCTCCTTGTTCCTCTTCTTCTTGAAAGAATATCTTTTGTTTGAGCTCTTGCTTGGGTTCCTTTTTATGGGAGTTTTGAGGATTTTTCTACACCACGTGAGCGCTAGAACTTGCCTCAACAACTTTCTTGCTGCGGACGTCTTTTGCTCTCGCCTTTTCTTCAACATCATAAGAGCCAATGAGGTCAGCAATGCCAAACTCTTGTCTCTTATGTTTCACAGAGGTGGCAAAATCAGCCCGCCAAGTTTGTGGCAGCCTGGCAATCATTAATGATATAACCTGCCAGAAACTTATCCGGCATCATCGTACCAAAATTCTCGAGTTACTTTGCCAATACATGTATTTCATGAGCTTGTTATACTATAGAAAGACCATTTGTCATTCTAAAGTCATGAAACTGTTCCATGACACTTTTTAACGAAATACATGTGAAGTCGTGTTCTAGAAAAACAAACTGTTCCATGACATATAACTCACTATTGGCATCAGAAGCTCCATATTTGCCCTCAAGTCCTCCCCACATTTCTTTACCAGTGGTGCACGTCACATATGAATCCACAATGGAATTTACCAGCACGCTTATTATTGCACCTTTGAACGTAGTATCAGCATCCTGAAACAGTGCGCTCCTCTTGAATTGTGTACGGTCACCAGAAAATAGTAGTCACTAGAGAGGATGCACCTTTGACGCCACCTCTTATAAATTGAGCCCTCAAAAATATTTGGTTTCAGTAGAGTTGCAAATCCAGCTACAAAAAAAAAAGCATATCACGTTTTTGATTGTTAGAATTTAGGGAATTTCAGTATTAAATTAATCCAAAAAAAGATGGCAAAAGGTTCGTGACATCATATATGTGCATGTGTGATCTAAACAGTACATAGAAAACACTCGCTACTAATGCGTTAAACCAGAACGCAAATAAGGAACTAGTGGCATTTATTTTCTTCTTCAGGCTTGTTTGGATGCCATTTATTTTCCTTATATATGTGCATGTATAATCAGAAAAATAGAGATTTGTGAACTGAACATCTACACAATTAGTAGCAGGCTTTGAGTGGCCCATATTTATCTATACAATTAACAAGCTTGGCCCGTAGCCCCATACAGTCTGAATATGCTAGCCCTCCATGGTGGAGAGTTGGTCGATCGGTCTGCAGCCTGCAGGGCCCCACGGCAACGATGCCGCGCCCGCCCGACCGACCACATGCTCCTCTTGATTTTTCAAAATCGAAACTTCACCTGTATTGCTTTGAGAGAAAAGGCCAAACAGTGGCCGGAGCACCGAGGCAAGTAATCCTAGGATTATCGGCGGAGCTCTAGAGACACGAAAACAAATAAACAACAAGGATACATGGGGAGGGAGAAGAAGGACCCAACACCTAAATCCTAACCGACTAGACCTGCAAAAAGAGAAATCAACACAAATGTTACCGCCGGATCGAAGACGAAGCGCGATGGCAAAGCATCTACCATAAGCGAGAAAGCATCGGCACTCCAGCAACGACCAAGCAGCCGTTGCGAGCCGAGCGAGATAGCATCGGCACTCCAACAGTGACTAAGAAGCCGCTGCGAACCGAAAGCGAGATAGCATCAGCACTCAAGACAAGACCAAGAAGCGTCGCGTGCGAAAGCAAGATAGCATCGACACTCCGGCGGGGCGCGACCAAGAAACCTGCTGCGAGCGAAGCGAGATAGCATCGGCACTCTAGCAGCGACTAGGAAGCCGCTTCGAGCCGGCGAGAAGAGCGGCAACGCCAATCGAGACAGGGGCAAACCTAAGCTTCGGCAAAAAAAATACAAGCAGGCCAAACACAGATAGGACCGACTCCGGCGAGCGGCGCGGAGGAACCAGGCGACGACCAAGGCAGGTGGACTGTAGGGGTGCTCAAGCATTTCCTTTAGGAAGGGGATCGGCGTCCACAAACGCCGACAATGCTAGAGAGAGCGGAAGGTCTTTTGACCCAAAACTGCATGACGAACCATAACAGCCGCCCTTCTTCGCAACGGCCACGCCGTGTGGTGGTCCGGCATGTTCGCGCGGCGTCCACCACGGAGCCACGACCGCACGCCCACACCGCCGTGAAAGATGCGGCCGGTCTGAGACCACCTTGGGCCCACCACCACGGTGGCACCGTCCCCGCAACGCCGCCGAGTGGAAGAAGGAGTAGAACGCCAAAATGACCGCGACGCCCGCCATCCGAGCACGGGCCGGCTCTTTGTCGCGCCCGCCATGAAGTCACCAGGGCGGCACGTCGACCAGAAGGATGCCGCCGACCCCACACTTGGCCCGACCGGTGCGCGTGGGACGCGCCATGGGGGGCCCTCTACCGCCCGGCGCCACCGTCACCACGGCCACCACCACCGGATCCCGAGGAGCCCGCCGCCGGCGACCGGGCCACGGGAGCCCGGATCCGGCGCCGTGCGCCGGCAAGCCATGGCCACCACCGGCCGGAACCCTAGAGGGCTGCGCCCGCCGACGCCTTGGCCCGGGAGGCCGGATCCGCCAAGGGGAGCTGGATCCGCCCATGGGGGCGGAATCGGCCGGAGGACAGCCGGCCGCCGTTGGACCCGCCGAAAAGGAAGGGAGGGGATTGGAGGCGCGTGGGAAGGGGTGGGGTAGGGGGGGGCCTTTTTGGCTTCCTCCCCGCTGCCCCGCCGGCCGAGGGAGGCGGATGGCGCGGTGGAGGTGGGAGGCCAGACCGGCGGGGACGGGAGGAGGTTGGCGGCGGGCGGCGGCCCTCGCCCATTTGGAAGGTCACGCTGGGGTTGTCCATGCTCCTCTTGTTGATCCCGGTAATACCCAAAGATAGCATGTGGACACGAAAGAAGGCCTACGGCCGCCGATGACGCCCCCACGGTGGCTCCCTCCCAACCCGTCGGCCCGCAGGTGGGGCGGCTCAATGTGAACTCTGCCGTCGATCGACTTATCTCAACGCGTGGCGCGATCGCGCCGCTTCGCGCAGATCAGTCCAAGAAGAGCCAGGGGCCATGCGATCGCGACCACGCGTTCACGGCCGGGCGAGTGCACCACTTGGCATGCAGCCCCGCGTGTGCAGGTAATGAGGCAAGTTAGGCACAGGTCCGGCGGCTCCAATCCGGCCGTGGCGTGCAGCGTGCTCGGCGATGACGGGCACCGGAAGCGAACGCGTGCGGATGCATGCGCGCTAGCGAGCGGGAGAGGGGAGACGGGGACGACCGTTGGTATTTCTTAGCGTAAACAAAAAAGTCCGCAAGCACACGGAAAGTACCGTTGTAGCACTTCACCCGAGAAGTGTTCCGGTATCGAACTTCCACGAGGAACGGGCGCTAAGTCTGTTCTTCCTAGCTATCGAGAGTCAAGCATAGGAGGTGAACGTGGAAGTGATGTGTTCCTTCAGCACTTAGACTAAGTCGCTACTCTTTCTATTAAGCGAGTATTACCGGGCACCGGGTTGCACTTGGTCCGCCCAGCGATGCCGGGTCTCCAGCTCTACTCGCAACCTGGACGTGGAGGAGCACGGTGCGAATATGGCTGTCACCACCTATCCCCTACCTCACTACCGTGGGTTGCGTAGCAAACGAGGGTGATTCATAACCTAGACACCACGCCTACGCTATTCATCACTACTCTAGCGTCGTACAGGGTATCCCGTCTTCATCAGGGACCCTCTACTAGAGCATTTACCGAAAGGTAAACAACGATCCCGTAATCTCAACAAAATAAATGATAGTGTGGAACTTGAGAATGATACTGAAGGTAAGACACAAATATCTTTCACCAAGCCGAAAGATTACCCGCAGAGGTTCAAGGTATGGAGGCGGGGAGCCGGCAGGTCCGCACTCCGACAGCTCGGTGGGCGTCGCAAAAATCCTTACGCCGCACAAGACCGCGGGGTCGCTACTCCTCTCTCTCTCTCTCTCAACCTTTCACTCTCTCTCACTCCCTTCGAGTGTCTTGGCACTCTCTACACCACCCTATGTGTGAGGCGTGGAGTGAAATTCCCGAAGGAATGTGGGGTGAGTGATGGATCACATGGTGAAGTGTGTGTTGGAATGTGTGATCCTATATTGAATGTGAATTGGTGTGTTACAAGAGAGGTGAGTGCCTCTTTATATAGGGAAAAGCAAGGGAGAATGGAGGGCTCTCCTTGTTGTAGAGAACTTTCGGGAGGTTTGGCGGGAGTTTTTGGTGCCATCGCGAAAAACACCTCATGCAATTGCCGCTAGACAACCGGGTCAATCCGTGAGACAAGGCGCGGCGGGATCGGGCGCAGATGTCGGGGCGGCCGCCCCATGGCGGCCGGCGCCAAACTTGGCCCATTGGGCCTCAAATTTTGTGGGCTTGTAGGTCTCGTCGTTAGCTTTCCAACGGTGGGTAGAGTTCGTATGAGGAAGTTATGCCCAAATTACTCCGGTGGTCCTGCAGTTCAAACTGGACCCGAACTCAAGTTGGGTTTCCACTTCTTGGGCTTGATTGACATGGTTTGGCCTGTTAGCCTTCCCCTTGGACTAAGCATAGTCTTGATGTGCGCTTTTCACCTTTATTTGGCGTACTTTCACCTGTTTCCACGTTTATGTCTGCAAAACATATTTTCTTCGAATACAAGTGGAACTAGATTAATAGCAAAGGTTTGTATGGTAAAAGCACATTATTTCTTATGTTATATAACTAAGTTGGCGGTATAATTTGTATGATAGTGGCCGCCAACAACTACCCCACACTTAGTTTTTATTCGTCCTCGAGTAAAGTGCAAGACTAGGTGGGTTTACCTCCAAAGAAATAAAATCTGCATACAAGTTATTTCAAGCTTCACCTGCACTTGTGAAATTTTGATGTGTCTACCACATTAATCTTGGGTAATTGAATTATGGAACAACATGGATTCAAATCCCCTTGCTTCAGATAAGTGCAGGAACTTGGGTTTTCATATGATTTTGAAAATGTGAATATAGCCTTGCTCCTCGAATGATTCACTCGGATCACTCAAATGTTTGTGTCTGGTTCCTCACCGAGGCATATGAGAGTTTTGCCTTCTTTCTTTTCTACTTCTAAAAAGCTTATATGGATCTTTGGGTAGGGAAAAGATATGAAGGCATACTTACTCTGCATATATTGCTAGGCCAAAGCTTGGATCCAAGGAGAAGGATGGCATACCCCAAGATCAAGAAGTGCATGTGTGTGGATATAAAGTGGAACCTATACTATACTCCTTGATGTGTGTGTGATCTCTTTATAAGCACTTTATTCTTGAGAACATGGCTATCTTGTGCATGGGCCTTCATGTGCTCATCGCTTTTTTTAAGTCTTGGACCTTCATGTGTCCAACTCTTTTTTTTGTTTTCTTGGGACCTTCATGTGTCCCTATTTTTTCATAGCCATGTCTCTTCAATTATGAAATTAAAGAGAGATCACTATCTTGTAGAACATGGAGTATATATTTCTAAGATATCTTTTTGTGTCTACTCCTAGTGTAGGAGTAGAGCTTTTGGTATGGTGGATGAAAGCATATTTCTAGCGTATTCCCAAAGTAGGAATAGTCGATATATGTGGCGTGTACGTGATCTTGATCTTGGGGGCATGACAACTATCTCAACAAGGGTCAACAAGACTTGACACAAGCTCAATGCAAAGATAAGTAGCATATATATGGTAGGTTTTTGCATTTGATAAACTCAATATGGCTCTAGTAGGAATTTACATATCATTGAGGAGCATGCTAATTGAATTTTGAATTTTTGAAAACAAATCCCAAGTTCATATAAAAGAGCAAGGTTCAAATTATCCAGCTATATCACATATTCCAATTACTTAGATAACATGGGGTCCCTATGATAGATAATTCATAAGGCATAGGAATATTAGCGAGGAATAAAGAGTATGCAAATTTTGTCAAAGGATGGCATGGAGATGGAGCCTCCACAAAGTTTGTCTTTTAATGAGGAATAAAATGTATGCTGACTGAAAGACATTGAGAGATTTAAAGAGGTGGAGTTCAAGTATGATTAAACTCTTTTAACGATTGTAAACTTCAATCTTGTTCATAAGGGGGATGTAAAGGATTTGAATTTTTATGTAGAGTATGTGTAGGTTTTCTCCCCCATACTTGTTCCTTTGACTAACTATAAAGATAGAAAAGACAAAAGGGACAAGTGTGTATCCAAAAGGTTTTGTTGATGTGTTTAAAATTAAACTTCAAAACTTTTTGGAAGATGTGAGAGAAAGAGTTTTGCACAAACCGCCGTTTGAAGAGGAAGGAGTTAATGGTAGTCGTTTGTCTCGTCCTTCTCCATCGTGAATTGCTCAATGTTTGTGGATTGTGTTGGGGAGATCTCGGATGGGTATGATTGTATGCTTGAGAGATCTCCCCACACTTATTCTTGTACCTGGTTTTATTCAAACAAAGAAAAACAAAACAAACACATGGCTCTATCAGCATGAACACCTTGGAACCTTTATTGAGATTATTTATTTTTATTTTATTTGTTATTTTTATTTATTTATTTTTATTTTATTTGTTATTTTTATACATATATATGTTTACTTTTATTTGTTCGCCTCAACATCACTCAAGCAAGGCTAACATAAAGAAGCAATGTAAACGTAGCCTTGATTCACCTCCATCATAAATTACTTCTCATTGTTTATGAAAACAAAGCACCGAGATCATTTAACCAAGATTAAACACCATGTCGAATTTTGATTAAAGAAGGCTATTTTAACCTAAGCACCATGCTTAATCTAAAAAGCCAATGAATGTGCCACATAGGCCTATGTGACAACATTCAAACCAGAGCATAAAACATAAACATTGGGAAGCATGAAGTTTTTGGTTCTATGGAGACATAATGAGTGAAGAGTGTTGGTGAACATTTATTTCCCTTGCATACCTTGGATATACTTACCAAAGACATTAATGGATGAAATGTCAAAGATGTTGCAACGGTTCGCATGATGGCTCCGTCCGGTGTGCTTCTCAAGGCTAGGCCACACACACATTCGTGTGTACGGACCATGGGTATTGATGATAGCAAAGAAAGGATCATAAGCGAGCCCTTCTTGCTTATTGAAGTGATGAAGGGTGGAGTTGGGTGGCGCATTTATGTGGTGCCAACCTTCTCCTCTCCTCTTCTTTTTTTTATATATATTTTTTCTTTTCGACAACTCTCTCTTTCTTTTCTTTTTTTTTTTTTTTTCTTTTCTCTTCTTTTTTATATATATCCTCTTTCTCTTTTTAGCAAGCCAGGGGTTGACACCATCATTTTTTTTTTTTGTAAGGCCCCTTGGTGGATGGAACTTGAGGTTCTCACCATCTTTCCCCACACTTGGACTTTTGTGCAAAGGTCAAGTGTGCAAAGTCCGGGTCTCCTTTTGAGTGTGTTCCATCATCCATGAGCATCAAAGTTTTTTTTGTGATGATGTCGGCCCCATGTTTTCAAGCATCGCATGCCTCTTTTGATCTTCTTAATCGATCTTCACACCAAAATGGTTAGCGACAAGAATACCCGAAGGTGCATACTAACTTGATAACATGCTCTTAATTTTATTAATAAGAACAGAGGGGGGAAAAACTTTTTGCGCTCTTTTTTTATGAAAACAACAAGAGAGAATTATTCATCTTTTTTACGGTCCGGGTTATCTCCCCGGCAGTTGCTTTTGTTTATGGTCGTAACCTTGACCGTGGGAATTCATCTTGCAGCTTATCAAGGGTGGTGAAGTTTCCAACTTCTCCACTAAGCATTGATCGTATAAGATCAAGCTGCAAGGTTAGTGCCAACGTGCTACCATGAGATCAACAAAACTTGTGATACATGAGGACACACACAACCATCCTCTTAGAGAGTTTGTGAACGAGGATCAAGAGGAGGTTGGGATTCTTATAGGAGCACGTGGTCAGAACCGAGGCAAGCTCTAAAAATCCAAGAAGGTGAGCATGAAATATGAAGGATCTTAGAGGAAGATTTTTCATGCTCAATAGTGGTTTCTATCTTGGTCTCTAGAGTTGGTGCCTCGGGCATGTCCATGGCACATGAGTTCTTATCCTCAAAAGGCATGTCATGAAAGACAAATGTTGTATCTTGACCATTGTCAAGAACAATGTTTTGTTGGCCAGAGGGACATGGCTTGTGTTCGAGCGAGGGTGACAGGTGTTTTGTTTCACAAAGATGCGGTAGCAACTTAAGTGAATCGAATGAAGTTATGAACTTCGCCTCCTCGAACAGGTTTTGGTTGGAAAGGTGCTTCGCCTCTGGGATTTCTAGGTGAGAGGAAGAAACGATCTTTCCCAACTTCTCATCATGGTTCCCCTCTATAGTGTTTTTTTTTCGTGAAAATGTTTTTCCAAAAGGGTGGCCTATGAGAGGATTGAAGTCAAGGATGAGATAGTATGGAAGTCTAAGCACACCTCGGCTTTCGAGGTTCTGTAATCACCCTTGAATTCAATCGGGAACTCCGAAGGATGAAGCATTCCTTCCTTCGGTGTTCGTGGTTCGGAGAAGGGCTCAGCAGTCGATCCTAAGGATGGTAAAGGTACAGATTCGGCTGATGAGGGCTTCTCAAAGCTTGACATGCCCTGGTTTTGGTGGGGTTTGTGTTTTACGATGGGAGAAGTGTGCTTCTCTAAGATGTGATTAAGGATCTTCCTTTGTTCCATCATAATTTTATCGATAAATGACCCTCTAGTGGTCATGTCAAGGCATAGGGCAGTGTCTATGTCAAGACCCGAACAAAAGATATGTGAAAGCATACTATCGGGTAATGACAAGTCTAGGTCAGCGTGTATTAACATAGTGAACCTGGCCCAAGCTGCACCTAGGACTCTTTTTTTTTCATCTTATTCGAAATCAAGGAATGTCCTTGGTAGGGAGTTTGATGGGAAAGAATGGTAGACAAAAATTGTCTTTGAGTTCTTCTAAATCCCCATTAAACTTGCTATGACATTAGTGTACCATTGTTTTGCTTTCCCTAGCTATGAGGGAGAGTAGAAACAAATTCCACATAAGAATTTATCGTGTCATGTCAAGAATGCTCTGGCATGAACACGTCTCCTTGAAATCTTGTAAGAGGCTAGTAAGGTTGTCATAGAGCTTAACCTCTTTGGGCGTGCCATACTCATGGGGAAAGTCTGTCACTGAGTTTTCATATCACGTGACTGTAATGAAAAATGTTTTCCTCCCCAGCTTGACATCTACATCCCCGGATGTTGATAAATTAAGAATTTTTTTAGGGATGCCCGTTTGGAATTTTAAATTCTTGGATATCAAAAATGTAAAAATCTTTTTTACATTCTTGTGCAGAAGAATTCGGTCATGCATGGTCTCTTGGCAAAAGCCCGTGTTGTTTGGGTTCTAAGGATTCCTTGTCACATTTTTGTGTAAGGGATTTGAATATTTATACCCATAGCAAGGTTATACATGACCTCCACCAATCCTCAATAGAGTCATGGAAAAATGTTCATCGAGGAGTGTTTCAGGATCAGTCGGGATTGGTGGTTTCTTCTATTGTTCGTATTTCGAGGTGTTACTGAATCCTTCAGCAAGGTCAGCCTCGAAAAATAGGAGATCCTACCATGCGGTCCCCTTGGGTTTTGGTTCAGGCAAGGGTCTCTCTATAGGTGTATCAGGTTCGGCAACAGCCGAAGAGACTTCCCTTTGATCTGCTTGGGTTCTACTCGGATGGGTTCTAGCGGGAGAGTATTCTCAAAAATATGGTTTAGGAAAGCTCCTCCTTCCGCTGGGTTTTTATGTGAAAATGACCCTCCGGTAGTTATGTCACAAGCTGTAAGATAGATGCTCTATCAATGGGTTTTCCTATTTCAAACCTAAAAAGGCTTGAACCTAAACCATGGCTATAAAACTGGGCGGAGCTCAAATCTCAAAGCTGTGATTGGCTTCAAAGATTGACCTGGTTCTAAGAGCTCGCCTTTAGGAGCAAAAAAGTTTTTAAAAGTAGTTGCTCCATAATTAAAACTAACTATAAAAAAATGAAAAAGAATGGCGAGGGGTAAGGACTCAGAATGATATACTAGGTTTGCAAACTATAACGACAACTGTTCCCCGACAACGGCGCCCGAAATGCCTTGTTGGTATTTCTTAGCGTAAGCAAAGAAAGTCCGCATAGCGCACGGAAAAGTACCGTTGTAGCACTTCACCCGTAAGTGTTCTAGGTATCGAATTTCCACGAGGAACGGGCACTAAGTCCGTTCTTCCTAGCTATCGAGAGTCAAGCATAGGAGGTGAACGTGGAAGTGATGTGTTCCTTCAGCACTTAGACTAAGTCAGGCTACTCTTTCTATTAAGCGAGTATTACTTCGGCAAGACCGGTTTACACTTGGTCTGCTAGTGCGATGCCGGTCTCCAGCTCTACTCGCAACCGGGACGTGGAGGAGTACAAGTGGGCGAATAGGGCTGTCACCACCTATGATGAGGACATCCCAACCATACATGCTTCCTCAAGTATCAATCCACCACCATCCAACATCGAAGATGCAAACCTTGGACCATTAACAAGAAGTCGTGCTAAGAAATTACAAGAGCAGGTGAATTCATTCCTAACTGATTTTAACTTCGATAACTCTCAGAATGTTATACTACCTAAGTGCTCTACTTTGGTTGTATTTAGGTATACAAGTGAACAAGAAGATGAAATGGACCACTTCAGCAAGAATGAACCACTTCAAAGAAGAACGGACTACCTCAACAAAAACGGACCAGTTTGGAGTCAAAACGGACCAAAGTTAATAAACATTCATAACTTTTGAATCTCAAAAGCTATGAATGTGAATGGGCACTTGTTGGAAAGCTCTTCAAGTCTAGTTTCCATTGCCACTAGGCCTGACCAGTTTTCATTCCTAGTTTGTGCGTCCGACCAGTTTAAGTGCATACTTGCTAAGGAGCTCAACAGTCAGCATCAAGTCCAAGTTCGAGTGCAAAACTGTACCATTCTACAAGGTGTCGTGGTGCATGGCATACATGGTTGGAAAGGTCTTTAAGTTAGATTTCCAACGCATCCAACCGTTCGTATTTTCCACTTCCCAATAAAAAGTTATGGACGAATTACTGAAGACTGCTCCAGAAGATCAACAGGCGCCCGAGACCACTTCAGAAGTCAGTTCGTGGAGGACTTTTCATCTACTTAGACTCTTCATTTCTATCTCGAATTCACACCTATCTAGCAGGTCTGTTGCTAGTATAAATAATCCATAGCATTATGTTAATCTCAGACTTTTGATAATACAAAAACCAGAACCCTTTGTTCAGCTGAGTGCTAACAAATTCAGAGAGAGATCTCTACCCCTTTGCTCTTGTGTTTTCCTTCGCGGAGATTACGAAGCGGCCGCGTCATCGGCACCCAATCCGTGCTCCCGGTCTTTCGTGTCCAGGTTGCGTAGGTTGGTTCTTCGAGAGTGTGATTGGGCGAATCCTGGTTCAGGCTGCCGTAGAAGAGACGGTGGTTGGCTCCTTTGTGCGTGTCGTCGTTTGCACTAGTTATCGCTGCTGCGTAAGTTATCGGCCAATCTTTGGCTAGTTATCAAGATCGGAATCCTACGTCGTGAAGATCGGGACAACGCCCCTTATCAACCTATCCCCTACCTCACTACCGTGGGTTGCGTAGCAAACGAGGGTGATTCATAACCTAAACACCACGTCTACGCTATTCATCACTACTCTAGCGTCGTACAGGGTATCCCGTCTTCATCAGGGACCCCCTACTAGAGCATTTACCGAAAGGTAAACAACGATCCCATAATCTCAACAAAATAAATGATAGCGTGGAACTTGAGAATGATACTGAAGGTAACACACGAATATCTTTCACCAAGCCGAAAGATTACCCGCAGAGGTTCAAGGTATGGAGGCGGGAGCCGACAGGTCCGGCACTCCGACAGCCTGGTGGGCGTCGCAAATCCTTACGCCGCACAAGACCGCGGGGTCGCTACTCCTCTCTCTCTCTCTACCTTTCACTCTCTCACTCCCTTCTAAGTGTCTTGGCACTCTCTACACCACCCTATGTGTGAGGCGTGGAGGGAAATTCCTGAAGGAATGTGGGGTGAGTGATGGATCACATGGTGAAGTGTGTGTTGGAATGTGTGATCCTTTATTGAATGTGAATTGGTGTGTTACAAGAGAGGTGAGTGCCTCTTTATATAGGGAAAAGCAAGGGAGAATGGAGGGCTCTCCTTGTTCTAGGAACTTTCGGGAGGTTTGGCGGGAGTTTTTGGCACCATCGCGAAAAACACCTCATGCAACCGCCGCTAGACAACCGGGTCAATCCGTGAGACAAGGCGCGGGGGATCGGGCGCGATGTCGGGCGGCCGCCCCCATGGCGGCGGCGGCACTAAACTTGGCCCGTTGGGCCTCAAATTTTGTGGGCTTGTAGTTCTCGCCGTTAGCTTTCCAACGGTGGGTGGATCTCTGAAAACGGAGTTCGTATGAGAAAGTTATGCCCAAATTACTCCGGGGTGGTCCTGCAGTCCAAACTGGACCCGAGCTCAAGTTGGGCTTCCACTTCTTGGGCTTGATTGACATGGTTTGGCCTGTTAGCCTTCTCCTTGGACTAAGCATAGTCTTGATGTGCGCTTTTCACCTTTATTTGACGTATTTTCACCTGTTTCTACGTTTATGTCTGCAAAACATATTTTCTTCGAATACAAGTGGAACTAGATTAATAGCAAAGGTTTGTATGGTAAAAGCACATTATTTCTTATGTTATATAACTAAGTTGGTGGTATAATTTGTATGATAGTGGCCGCCAACAACGACGACGCGCCCTTACAATACGTGTCGGCGTCGGAGGCACAAGGAGACGGGAATTCGCTGTGATGCGATTGCGGTACCAAGCGGCATCGTGGCGGAGGCAACGGCGTTGATTGAGAGAAACAAAGAAACGCGAGCGTACGTGCTTCCTGTTGAGATATTTGCTATTATGGGACTCTAAACATGGTGCTTTGCTATAATAGGACTTCAATCGTTTGCTTTGCTCTAATGACACCCGAAACATTTACTCTTTGCAAAACATAAAATTTTGATCATTTTAATTCATTTGATAATATGAAATACATGTATTTTTTCCAAAATACTTGTATTGCCCTTCGCTTACGTAGGTTTTGTCGATTCATCTCCGTCGCTATCGATTCATCTCCCCGGTCCCCCGTGACGTAACGAGACGAGGCGGCCGCCGCCCGCATGTCCTTCCCTCTCCCCACGTCGCCATTCCCTCTCCCCACGTCGCCCTTCCCTCTCGCCGATCTCTATCCATGGCCGGAGAGCAGCCACCTGCAGACGATGAAGATGTGCCCGCGATGGACGTTGGTTGCCTGGGCACCCTCAATCCCCGGCCGATGTCATTTGGAACTAAATTATGGCCTTATGAGAAGAACTAGCACCCAGCAGAACTGGGTTCAACTCCCCGTGGGAGCGAATTTAAAACATGTTTGCATTATTAAAAAATTAAAAAAATTAGGCCAGGTTTCCCTTGCTGACTTTGGTCAAAAAATTATTGGCTGCACATATTATTTTCCATGTTTTATGTGTGTATCGGCTAAAAAAAGTAGTATCTGGCTGTACTAGCTAATGGAATAATAGCGATGAGATTGGATTGAGGTTTTTAGTTGAGAATGGTAGGGTCACTGAACTACTGTGTTGCTCAGGCGTTGGCAGCCAAGCTGCAGCTAGCCGGCCAGGCTGCAGCCAGCTGGCTAGGCGAGAGGGGCCTAAATGGCGCACAGAGAGCACCGGGGGTAAAAACGTCTATTTAGACCAAAATACATGTATTAGAGATGTATTTTGATATTAAAATGACCAAATGTCATGTTTTGCAAAAAGTAAATGTTTCGGGTGTCATTAGAGCAAAGCAAACGATTGAAGTCCTATTATTGCAAAGCACCATATTTGGAGTCCCATAATAGCAAATATCCCCTTCCTGTTTTGTTTTTTTTTTTCGATTCAGTGTGCTTCCTGGTGTGGGAAGCTGGGTTAGATGCTAAATCCAAGGAACGCGAGTAGAGAAAATATTTTCCAATTCCTTCGCTCTTTTACAACGAGTAATAATAATAACAATAGATATCAATAGATTAACTGGCCCTCCTGTTTATTAGAAAACACCATGAAAGGATTATTACATAAGAGCAAGGAAGGGATGCTAATTTATGCTTCAAAACACGCGCGCCAGGCTGGGATCCTTGCCTCATGGCTGGATCAAAGCGCTAGCACCAGCAACAATTTTATCAGGGGTGCAATAGAACAAGCACCAGCATTGGAAGAAACCCGCACACGTGCCGGCATAGTTGTTGGAGCCTTCAGCTTTGCATATACGATCGCACTCGCCGTCTTTAAAAAGCACGGTCCATGAAAACTGCCACTCAGGCCGGCGTCAGTGCAAACATCGGGAAAATCTTTATCACACACGCATAGACTCTGCGTGCACGCAGGCAGTGAACAAACTAGCACATGCAATGGAAGAACGTGTTCTAATTAGCCGAAACATTAACCAAAACAACATATATTAAAATAAGTTACATGCACCAACTAAATCAACCCAAAACTACTTAAGCTGCTATAGGAAAGATACAGACTTCATTTATATTCCCAATAGTTCATACATGTGCACATACATACCAGTGGCCACAATGACAATTAGGAGCACCGGTGCAGAGAGATTTTTTCTTGAAGGTTTCATATTTTTTTTTGGATGTTCTTGTACGATGAAGGAAAAGAATGAGCGAGCAGGTTGGTGGACGATGCAGCGAGGAGAAGTCCAACAATATATAGATAAATCACATGCCTAGTGTGTTCAGCCTTATAATCATAAACATAGGGGATTATTCCGTCATCCTGTTCGTGCCCCCTGTTGTTTTCTAATAGAAACACAGTCTGAAACATGTTTGTCTTCAGCAGTGTTTTCTTCCCAGGAAACAAGAAACTTGGAATGATCCGCATTGCCTGATTCCATTTCTCCCTTGAAGTTGACATCTACATGAACATCGATTACCCATGGATCAATCATGAACTGTTAGCACCAATGAAATACAAATTTTAAGACTGATTTAATTCCTGTATGTTGAAGCACCGAAACGGCGCGCGGGGGGGACGGGGAATGTGAGCCTCAAATTTCTTTTCAGTTTCGGGTCATTGGCTCAACCTCCGATCTCAAAAGCAAACTCACGCAAGATCCGAATAACACGCGTGCTAACTGGTAGCAAGGTGTCGCGAGCAAAGAGAGCACCGAGATGTCCACGACCCAAATGATTGGGTGGACGTTCACTAGGAATACAACGGGACACCTCAAACAAACACAGACCGTCGACAAAAGCGAAAGTCGAACCGGAGGATAGAAAATGAGTCACCCGACTTCTATAGAGAAGAAGCGAGTTCCCGAATCTAAAATACCAACGCTAACTTGTGACGAGAGTACTAGATAAAATCCTTGAAACGATACAAAGCCATCGGAAAAGTAGGGTCGCAAATCGGAGCACAAGCAAGGAAACTACGGACAAAACTGCAAATCGGAGTGAGAGCAAACTGAACCTAGGCACTGAAACTGCTCACCACCGCACTTGCCACCTGCTGCTGTTCGGCAGCTGTTCAGGCAAATGGTCACGTAGCCGAGCAAATCAAATCAATCAAGAACCTATGCTACTCACGGCAAATCACAAGAAGCAAGGAAAAGCTAATACTTTTGGACAATCAGTAACCGGGATCAGTAACTAGCACACGCACACGCACACGCACAAGTGTTGCTCTCCAAAACGCACAAGAACCGAGAAGAAAAGGTCACCTTGAATTACACGAGGCTGTAGAAATCATCTTGAAAAGATTCAGACACAAACTAAGCTGTACTAAGGGTCCCTTTGGTTGGGCTTTTGGCCGTGGCTTTTGCCCTCAAAAGCCAAAAGCTCAACCAAAGCGCTAGGCTGCCATCAAAAGCCACAACCAAAAGCAGCTTTTGCCTAGTACAAACTTGAAAGCAGCTCAGACCCTGCTTTTACTTGCTTTTGGGTCACAAAATTACCCACCTGCTACTCATTACACACATACCGGTTCGTTTCTTCCCTCTTTCTTTTCTTCCGTCCGTAGTTTCGTCGAACTGGTGAGTGCCGAACGCTGCTCTGCAGGACACCGAAGACAACAAATCGATCGAGCGAATGCACTGACAGACACACGACCCGCACACACGAACAGACTTCGAGTGTTTTGGATTTCGGGCTGAAATTCCCGAACTTCAGCGATTTTCGTGTGTATCGGGCTGGCCCGATAAAAGCCCACATCGGTCAAAAAAATTCGGCCCTTTTTGAATTTTTCTTTAGCCCAATACGCACACAATGGCCCAGTAATTACAACAGCCCAGTACAAGATGTGAACTGAAACCCTACACGGTCACAATTTTATTTGAGCCTTTTTCATGGCTACCATTGTAAAAACTCGTGTTCTCATAGATATCCCTAAAAAATTCGGACTTTCACAGCTAACATCGTCATTTCAAAGTCTTTCGTGCTTGCCATTCTGTCCGCTGGACGTGAGAATTGCTCCGCTTGGAGCCTTGACACATGGGCCGGCACGCAAAAAGACATGGTTGCCCTCCTCTTCTTTATCCTCCCGTTCTCCTCTCAAACTCGGCAGATCGCGCACGATGAAGACGGCAAACGCCCTGGAGGTCCCCATCGCGGCGCGTCCGCTGCAGATTGCCCGTGCTTGCCCCGGCGAGCCCCCGTGCTCGCGCTTGCCCATGCCCACGCCGAGGCGGATGGGAAAGAGCTCCCGGCGTCCGCATACGGCGGACCTCGCCCGCGCCCGTGTTCAAGCATGGCAGCAGCTCCCCGCCGCACCGCCGGAGCCCACCGAAGCGCGTCGTTGAAGTTGTCGTGTCCAAGCACGCGTCGCGCCGTCCCCTCGGCGGCGGAGCGCCCCGCGCCGTGGCAGCCGATGAAGGCCGCGGCGCCCATGACGAGGATGGAGTGGCCCCCGAGTGCGACAAGCGCGGATGCCCGACGGCTTTTCTCGAGCGGCGCCGCCCCCGAGGCGGTGGAGGAGGGGGCGCGTGGAGGGCGGCGTGGGGACCCGGGCGCGGGCGCGGCACGCCATGGCTCGATGCGCCGCGTTGCTCAAGGCCTCAAGGGGGCGGGAGCTGGTTCGCGCCACCCCCGAGACGAGCCGAGCACGCGAGGCGCGGCGGCAGCTCGCCCGCGCCGCTCGCCAACACGCGGGCGGAGCAGCAGCCGCTTCGCCAGCGGCCGGCACGCGAGTCCGAGCTCTAGCTCACGCCCGCTTGCTCACGCCATGGCGAGCTCCAGCTCACCACGAGAAAAGAGGAGAGCCCGCGCAAAGTTAGGTTCTAGCAGCCCGTCCTTGTCGCCGTAACGCCGCCGCCCTCCGGCACCCGGCGTGTGCACCGCCGCGCCCGTTGTCGGGCATGCGCTGCGGCGTGGCCCAGCGCGCCGGCTCATCGCCCTCATCGAGGCGTTTGCCGTCTTCGTCGTGGCACGACATCAAGAGGTCGGGCGCACGCGGGCGGGCGTGCTTTCACGGATCCCAAGTCCGCATCCGTCCAACTACGAGCGGTGTTCGAGCACGCACGCGCCGGACTCGACTCCACCGCATCCACGCCCGGCGCGCGCCGCCCCGCCGCCCACCGCGGAACCGGGCGGCGTGCCATGGGAGCGGCGCGTTCCGCCGTCGACCGTCCCCTTCTCCCGCGCGGTGACGGACGCGGCCGTGGCGGTGATGCCGGCACGGGCGGGGGAGCAGCCACGGCGGAGGGGGGCAGCTGCGCTTGACACACCGGCCCCGGAGCTCGCGGGTAGGGAGGGGATGGACCGACGCGTGGGGTCCGTTTGCCGATGGGGGAGAAGGAGAAAGAAGAGGAGGGCAAGCCGAGGGGCATCGGTGGTCATTTTGCCGCCCCCAGCCCGCTGTCGTCGAGAATCCGCCCGTCGGAAGTCCAAACGGAGGAAAACAAACAAAGAGCCGACGGAATGGCACGCACGAAAGACTTTGAAATGACGATGTTAGCTGTGAAAGTCCGAATTTTTAAGGGGTATCCATGAGAACACGAGTTTTTATAATGGTATTCATGAAAAAAAGACTCATTTTACTTCTATCTCCTCCCGTGAAACAGCCGCCGCCGCCTCCGGGGAACCTCCTCGTGCGCCGCCACCGCCTGGCACCAGGGCCGCGGAACCTGGAGGCCGCCAGCCCCGCCTGCAGGCGACCTCGACAGGTTACTCATCTTACTGATTGGAACTGTCCCGTAGCAGCTGTGGAGTGTGGCGTAGTGGAACTTGATGCTGTGGTGTGGAGTGTGGATACTCAACAGGTTACTGATTGGAACTTCGTGTGCAGGTACATGGATGACAGGAGGGGAAGAGATGATGATGGCACATCAAGAAGACCAGCCACCAGGGAAGCTCCTGTAGGAAAGGGGAACCATGGCCACAACAATGGTACGATGTGTTTCAAACTTTCAGTAACCTCAGACTATAGTTGTTAACCATCAGTGAACCTTGTCTTAGCATAGGTTGTGTTGACCTCAGACTACAGTTCTTGTTAACCATCAGTGAACCTTGTCTTAGCATCACCACCAGATTAGAATGTTGTATCGCATTAAATATGTAAAAGGATGATCACTATAACTTTTTTTGACTGCCTAGTACATGGAAAGTGTGATGCCAAAATGCAAATGTATTTTTTAAAACATTAATGTAACATTCATTTGATTTCCTTTTATCCCTGGATGGCTAACTGTATTAATGTTTTCTGGCACTTAAGAACAGATGGTGGAACTCAAATGTCAAGTGTATGACGAAAATTAACAATATTTTGACATTTCTTACTAAACAAATATGTAAGTTAATAACTGGCATTATTGTTCATATTTTCTTTATTTTACAATATGCTTTCAAACTTTATGTACCCACGAGTCTAAATTTAGCTGCATTGAGCAGTGATACTATTAGTTCTGAACCATAGTGTCATCTTACTTATTGCTTATAAATGAAAATACAAATGCTTGTTTTCAGTTATTATTAAGCCAGTTTACCTTTGTTTCCTAGCTAGTAACCAATTGGTACATTTTGGGACTTTGTCTTAGCATCACCACCTGCAGCTCAGAATGCTATATAGTTAAAATATGACGTCTCTACACTTACTATTTATTGAGTACGTAAAAAGATGAGCTTTACAAGTGTCATATATACCAGAATGCAAAGTTGTTTTTTTCATGCTGCCTTTCTCTTTTCTTTTTCATGCATACTTTTTCTGGCCACACATGTAAGTTATATAATGGCACAATCTCAATATGACATTTTAACCAGCAATGTTTGTACAACTATTAGCTCCTGTTTTTATGTTCATTTTAAAGCACCGTGCTTTGAAGGCAGTTCAGTGCAATGGATATTTACTTGATACATGAGAATTTAGCTCATGTTTTTATGTTTTATAGGATTAAATCTGAGATATGCTTATAGTCTTAGATTTAGTCACTTAGCTAATTTGGAACTGTTATTTTGTGCGGCCATTGATAATGTATGGACACATGGTGTACCTTTTCGATCTAGATTCAAATGCCACTACTGCAATAGGACATTCCAGAGTGGAGGTGCAACCCGATTCAGGGAACACTTGGCGGGGATCATTGGGAATGTAGCACCGTGCCAGAAGGTGCCAATGGATGTGCGGAAGTGTTTGGAGGAAAGCAGAACAGAAGGGAAGAGAGCAAGGGTGATGAACAAGGCTAAAAAGAAAAGGATTGATGATGAAATTGCACGGTCTGTTGGAGTAGATGTTACAACCAATGACTACGGAGATGATATTCCTAATGATGAGGAAGGACAGTTGCAGTTTGTTCTAAGAAGATCAACTTATGAAACCAACATAAGGAATGTTTCTACCAGCTCAAGATGTGGCGGTGGCAACCAAAGAAGAATTGACACTCTTTTTCACAAGCAGTCGCATCCAAGGGCCAAGTGGGGTTTGACATAGACCTGGCACGCAGTAGAGCTCCTGTCCAACCAAAAATTAATGTTGCCTTAAATCCTGGCCTTATGGATAAACTAATCAAAGCATGGTCCAAGTTTTTTCAAGCAAATGCTGTGGCTGGAAGGAAAGCAGACTGTACAGTTTTGCATGCAGTTGTGTTGATTAGCTTCATATATTGATCTGTTATTGTAGCTGATTGAACTAGAAAGGGGTGTAGAAATCCTTGCACCGTAAGAATGTTGAGAACATATATGCTGACATATGTATATTTGTTTCACTTGCAGGTGTTTAGGTTGCACAAGTGATGATCTTCCACCAACCTCTTTGAGGAACTCGCCAGATTATAGCCAATATGTAGAACTTTGTGTTAGTTATCCGAACTATGTAGAACTTTGTGTTAGTTATCCGAACTGAATGACTGTCAAATGGTTAAATTTTGTTGTATTTTAATATGTACTGATCCCTGGATATTGATATTTTGTGCTTGTTTGCTGCTTGCTAGTACTTTTTAAATAAACCTGTGGAAAAATGGCTTTCTTCTATGATTTCGTGTCGTTTTGCATGATTCGCTAGTTTTTGTGTTTTTTCTTTATTATTTCAAATTTAAGCACTGAAAATCGCCCGAAAATCCCGATTTTCGTTTCTA
Source organism: Hyparrhenia diplandra (assembly GCA_015847255.1). NCBI lineage: Eukaryota > Viridiplantae > Streptophyta > Magnoliopsida > Poales > Poaceae > Hyparrhenia > Hyparrhenia diplandra. The sequence continues at coordinate 153,957 of JADLZK010002011.1, read as the reverse complement.
TCCCTGGGTACTGATTTTTTTGGCGAAACGATATCCAAAACGTCCGCCATGAAGTCAATAGGGCCCCCGCGACGTCGACCAGAAGCAGCGTCGCTGACCCGAGCCGCCACGAGCCCCCACACCAGGCCCGAATCGGCAAGACGCCGCGCGCAGACTGCCGTGGGGGCCAACTACCCGCCGGGCGATCGCCCCGGCACCATGGCCACCACCACCAGGGACCCGAAGGCGCGCCGCCGACCAGGCCCCGGGGAGCCGGATCCGGTGTCGCGCCGCCGACACCATGGCCACCACCGCCGGAACCCTAGAGGGCCGGCACCGACGCCCAAGGCCACGGGGAGGCCGGATCCGGCCAAAGGGAGCCCGGATCCGCCCACGTGGGGTGGAATCCGCCGAGGGCCGCCGGGGCCGTTGGACCCGCCGGAGAAGGAAGGGAGGGGTTGGGGAGGAGGGGATTGGAGGCGCGTGGGAAAGGGGTGGTGGCATGGGGGCTTTTTGGGCTCCCCGGTGGCCACCGCAGCGAGGAGGCGGCGGCGCGGCAGCGGCGGCTGGACCGGGCGAGGACGGGGGGAGGAGGTGGGCAGCGGGGGGGGCCCTCGGGTCATCCCCGCTGGAAGGCGACGCGAGGGGGATCCATGCTCCTCTTGTTGATCCCGGTAATACCTAGCATAGCATGTGGACACGAAAGAAAGGCCTATCCGCCGCCGAGGGCGCCCCACGATCGCGGTGATGACCGGCCGGCTGGTGGCTCCCTCCCAACACGTCAGCTAGAGATGGGGGCGGCTCAACGTGAACTCCGCCGTCGGCTTATCTCATCGTGGGCGCGCCGGCCGCTTCCACACGGCAGAGTCCAGCAGCAGCAGGGCCATGCGATGCGACCACGTTCTCCGGCCGGGCGAAAGCACATAACTTGGCATGCAGCCCCGCGTGTGCAGGGCTGCAGGCACTGAGGCAAGTTAGGCACAGGTGCGGCGGCTCCGATCCGCCGTGGCGTGCAGCGTGCTTTCGGCGATGATGACCGGCACCGGAAGCAGAATGGGCGGAGCGGGGAGACGGGGACGACGACGTGCCTTACACAATACGCCGCGGCGTCGGAGGCACACGGAGACGGAATTCGCTGTGATGCGATTGCGGTACGAAGCGGCATCGTGGCAGAGGCAACCAAGCACGTTGATTGAGGGAAAGAAAGAAACGCGAGCGTGCTTCCTGTTTTGTCTCTTTTTCGATTCAGTGTGCTTCCTGCTGTGGGAAGCTGGGTTAGGTTAGATGCTAAATCCAAGGAACGCGATTAGAGAAAATATTTTCCAATTCCTTCGCTCTTTTACGACGAGTAATAATAATAACAATAGATATCAATAGATTTAACTAGCCCTCCTGTTTATTAGAAAACACCATGAAAGGATTATTACATAAGAGCAAGGAAGGGATGATAATTTATGCTTAAAAACACGCGCGCCAAGCTGGGATCATTGCATCATAGCTGGATCGAAACGCTAGCACCAGCAACAATCTTATCAGGGGTGCAATAGAACAAGCACCAGCATTGGAAGCCCGAACACGTGCCGGCATAGTTGTTGGAGTCTTCACCTTTGCATAGATCATCGCACTTGCCGTCTTTAAAAAAAGCACGCTCCATGAAAACTCCCACTCAGGCGGGAGTCAGTGCAAACATCGGGATGATATTCGTCACACACGCATAGACTCTGCGTGCACGCAGGTAGTGAACAAACTAGCACATGCAATGGAAGAACATGTTATAGTTAGCCGAAACATTAGCGAAGACAACATATATTAATAAGTTGCATGCACCAGGTAGCCAAATCAACCCAAACTACTTAAGCTGCTATAGGAGAGATACATAATTCCCAATAGTCCATACATGTGCACATACATACCAGCGGCCACGATGACAATTAGGAGCACCGGTGCAGAGAGATTTTTTCTTGAAGGTGTCATTGGTTGCTGTTTTCTTGGATGTTTTTGTATGATGAAGGAAAAGAATGAGCGAGCAGATTGGTGGATGATGCAGCGAGGAGAAGTACAACAATATATATATAAATCACATGCCTAGTGCGTTCAGCCTTAGAAGCATAAACATAGGGGATTATTCTTTCATCCCATTCGTCACCCCCCTAGTGTTTTCCAATATAAACACAAGAGTCCGAAACATGTTTGTCTTCAGCGGTGTTTTCTTCACAAGAAACAAGAAACTTGGAATGATCCGCATTGCCTGATTCCATTTCTCCCTTGAAGTTGGCGTCTACAAGAACATCGATTGCCCATGGATCAATCATGATCTGTGAGCACCAATGAAATAAAAATTTTAAGACTGATTTCCTACATGTATTACTTCCCGTAAAAAAACAACTGTAGCCACTATCACTTTTCTGAAAAATACACTTGTATCATGCTAATTGACACTAGTACCGAACTCTTTTTTAGGTGACGGGCACTAGTACAGGAATCAGGTCTATCCCCGGTTGTCCATGGGCATTTGTCCCGTTACGTAACCGGGATTACGGTCCCGGACTAATAGTTGCACTGTAGCACTAGAACCGGGGATAAAACTAAGGGTTTGTCCCGGTTCTACACTACACCCGGGACAACAATGGGGGCTTTTGCATTTCGGCAGCCACGTGTTCAGCCCATTAGTCCCGGTTGTAGACACCACCCGGGACAAAAAATAGGGGGGGTTTGCATATTGTACCAGCCACGTTGTCATCTCATTTTGTCCCGGTTGTTGTCTAGAACCGGGACAAACAATAGGGGGCTTTTTTTTTTTTTTTTGCTGCTCTTTTTTGGTTGTTAATTCCTTTTCTTTTTAAAATTAAATTGGTTTTCGAATTCGATTCTACGATGCCAATGACATGTATACGCGCGATTCGAAAAGTTTCAAATGGATCGATGCATACACAAATAACGTAGAACATACATATTTAATATAGTCAAGAACGAACATTGTGTTTGAACGTCACACCATGCATGGCACATTTAGTACAAGTTCTGAGAGCCATTTAGTTCAAGTTCTGAAAATATAGTCAAAAGCGGGCTAAGTATTTCAATGCCTCAAAATATATTTCAAGGCTTGTCAAACTTCTGCTTCCTTTTCGGCTTCCTTTTCGGCGCCGTTTGCTGCTTCCTTTTCGGCTTGCTTTGCTGCTTCCTTTTCTTTTTCTTCTTCTGAGTCCGGCTCGTCCCGTTCTGGAAGCCACTTTTCAGTGGGGTCAATGTAGAACTCCGCGTCGGGCTTTAAGATTTGATCATTAATAAATCCTGCTATGCTCTCTTGCATTGCCGGAAATGATATTGCTCTATGGTTACATTCTTCATGAATTTTTCCGTCTTCAATCCGGGTTAAAGAAAAAGTGTTAGTATATAAATATATATGTGTACATATAATAAAGGAAAATATATTGTGGTGTACATATATAGACATACATCATCTTCCTCTTGTTTGCTTCTACGTGAGCACAAACTCAGAAACGTAGAATCCGTAGAGATTGGTCCCCTGTGGTTGCCTCGGACAATACTGTATGAGAGAAAAATTGTCATTAGGAATTGAAGCATCGTCATTAGGGAATTAAAATAAGAGGAATATATAGTACTTACTTTCATTCACGCTTTTCTAAACTAAGGATGTGGTTATCAAAAAAAAAAACTAAGGATGAGGTACTTTCATACTATATTTAGGGTCAAAAAATGTGGTTACTTCTTTGTGGAGGTAATTTCTTTATTGTTAAAAGATGTATTTTCTTGAACAATTAATTTCTTTTTTTTTCTTTAAGAAGTTTCTTCCTAACAACACTCACTGACAACCACAGTACTCTTTTCGCGTGTGCAGATGTTGTCATTGGGATTTAGCAAGCAAACCTGTTCTTCCTCTATATTCCTTACGCGTTTTCATATATCTTATGTTTAAATATCGATGGCGTAACAGCAGCTTATCGGTTGAAAACAAACATAGAACTTAAGTCAGGCTATTGTTTAAAACACAAGCAAAAGTTCACCGTCCATTGCACAAACAAAAACACACACACATATATGGTAATCAAGAAAGGGAAAATATAAAAAAGTATGGAGAGCCAAAAACTAAAAGGCATCATGGGGATGGAGGCGACACGCATACCATACCTGTGAATCGTCGTCAAGGCCCAGCTTTGTTAACAAGGTACCTCATCACTACTCTAGCTGTCATCCTCCCGTCTCTGCTGCCCATCAACAGCAACACACACCACCCCCACCGGCGCTGCCGAGGACAAGGACGAAGGCCCAGCTGCTGGTTGTAGAGAGAGCTGCAGCTGCGGCTGCAGTGGAGGTGGGAGCAGCGGCAGGACCGAGGCCGAGGCCGGTTGTACGGACGCCGAGTCGCTGTCGCTGCTGCTGCTGGCTCGCGGTGGGGACGCCGCTGGCGGCGGGCGCGGCCGGGCGCCACAGATCGAGTTGGACGGCCGTCGGGCGCCGCTGGGCGGCGATGGCGGAGTCGGAGATGGGGTCGATGCGGCGATGGAGACGATGTGGATCGGGCCTGTTCATATACCTCCGCCCCCTTGTCCCGGTTCTTGGGAATCACCGACAATCCTCCCCCCTCCCGGTTGTAAAGAACAACCGGGGTTAAAGTTGGGACCTTTAGCCCCGGTCTTGAGGACGCCGGGGCTAAAGCTAATTTTGGCGATTTTGGCGCGGGTTTGGGCGGGAGCCGCGGGACAGTGAAAATTTTAGGGCCTTTAGTCCCGGCCTTAATAACAACCGGACTAAAGGTAGTGAATTTTATTTCCCGCCACGTACTAGCATATTTTAACTTTTTCTTTTATACATTCTATTTATATATATAGTAAACCTTTGTTAATTGCGTAGTAAATTATTAGCTGGGCAAATTTTTTTTGAAAGATGTATGTTACATTTTGTTTTTCTTTAATGCACAAATGAAAAAATATGTATTTTATAGTTTCATGTATTTTTTATGTGGTTCAACGTATAATTACCGGGAGAAGTCGCGCGGTAATTAAAATAATCGAGAGAAAAGTACCAAACAATTCCGAGAAAATTCTCAAACTTGGCGGTGCCTTCACACATGCCATGTAGACGCCTCAAAAAAGTTTGAGGCCGATAGCACACTTTGCAAAGCGCATGAGCCACACAACCATAAGAAACTTAAGTGTAAGGATAGTGTTCGGTGAAAGGTTCCGCATACCACTTGTGAAGCACGTCTGCTCCGCCTATGTCCAAACTTCCTCAAATTTGTTTTGTGGTCATTTACACCCAAAATATGACCCCACGCAAAAATCCTAGGTTTTTTTAGCCATTTTTGAATTATTGTATTTTTCTACGTGCCGCGTGCGACCAAATATGGTGAATTACACTTTGAAAACAAAATAATTCCGCACCGGCCTCCACAAGTTTTGCCTCCTAGGGCACAAGAGACCTTGCGGCAAAGTTTGGCACCGTTTCGTGTCTTTTTTGGGTGGTTGCAGTTCAACGTATAATTACCGGGAGAAGTCGCGCGGTAATTAAAATAATCGAGAAAAAAGTACCAAACAATTTCAGAAAATTCTCAAACTTGGCGGTGCCTTCACACATGCCATGTAGACGCCTCGAGAAAAAGTTTGAGGCCGATAGCACACCGCAAAGCGCACGGGCCACACAACCATGAGAAACCTAAGTGTTCCATATATCACCGTGAAGCACGTCCTCGCTCCGCCTATGTCCAAACTTCCTCAAATTTTTTTGTGGTCATTTACATCCAAAATATGGCCCCATGCAAATTCTAGGTTTTTTAAGCCATTTTTCGAATTACTATATTTTTTCTACGTGCTTTGCGACCAAATATTATTAGTTAATTACAAATTTATTAAATCAAACTCAAATTTTAACACTTATAATTAGTTTAAAGAATGACACGAGCATGTATTAGAGTTAAACATGAAGCTAATAGAACTAGAATGAATGGAATCGGATTTAAAACACAATAGTTATAAGCATTATAATCGAATGGGAAATATGTAATTAAGGGAAAACGTATTTCCTTATATACGCTTTCCTACATGTCATGCTAAGGACGCAGGTGGGAAAAAGGAGAAACTCTGGGGTCTTATGTGGAAAAAGGACGTTGCTAGTACGCATAGTAAAAAAAAGAAAACTTTTAGTCCCGGTTGTAAGATGTAACCTGGAGAAACACGAAACTAGTACTCCCAGTTCTACTCAATAACCGGGAGTAATGGCTTTAGTCCACTGTTGGAGACCTTTAGTCCCGGTTGAGTGCCTTGGGGCGCCTCGCTCACGGATCTTTAGTCCCGGTTGTTGGTGTGAACCGGAGAAATGAAGCTTTATCCACGGTTCTTGTTGAGATTCAGAATCCTAGTGTATTTTGCATCCGAGGATAGACCGCATTTGTGGAGTAGTGAAACATTTTTGCGTGGCGGGCAACCGAGCCCGTCATGCGGCAAAAGGTCACGGTTAATCCTAGATTAACCGTGATGGGCTACGATGCCCGCCACGGTTAATCGATTAACCGTGGCGGGCTCATTAGGAACGCCCGTCACGGTTAATGTAAAAAATAAAAAAATCCAAAACCCAACAACGAGCCCGCTTCGAGCCCGCCCGATGAGCCCAATATGAGACCCAGATCCGACCGCTGGATCCCGCCGCCGCCGCCGAAGCCGGCCGCCACGAAGCTCCCCATCGACGGATCCGGCGGCTAGGAGCTCCCCATCGACGGATTCGGCCGCCATGAGCTCCCCATCGGCAGATCCGGCCGCCACGAGCTCCCCATCGACGGATCCGACCGCATGCATCCACGGCTTTGGAGGAGAAGGGGCACCGCCGTCGTAGGGGAAGGGGGCGCCACCGCCGCCGCCGTCGGGGCCGGCCCGGATCCGCCCTAGGTGGCCGGATCCGCTCAAGGGAGGCCCCGATCCGCCGGATCCGGCCTCCCCACCGCGTCCGCGCACGCCTCCACCGCCGAGGAAGGAGCACCGGCCGCCATCTCGCCGGAGAGGGAGGAGGACGGGGCTGCCGCTAGAGTCCGCCTCGACGCCACTTGAGCCCGCCCGTCTTGCCTCTCGGAGCCCAGCCTCACCGCCCGGGCTCGCTCGCGCCGCCGCTTCAGCCCTAGCCTCGCCGCCGGGCTCGCTCAAGCGCCACGCTTGAGCCCGCTGCGGCTGAGCGATATGGGTTGGGAGAGGAAGATGAGTGCCGCTGACCCACCGAGATGGGGAGGGAGAGGAATAAGATGAGCCCATGGAGCGCTCGATTGGGAATGACCGAGTGTGGGAAGGGGATTGACTGAGTGTGGAAATGAAACCCTAACTTTCAATATTTATATGTTGACTACTATCGGGCCTCGTTTTGGGCCTCTCCATTTTCCGTGGCGGGCCTTTTTAGGATGCCCGTCACGGTAAATTGATTTTGCTTGGCGGTCACGTTAACACGACCGTCACGCAGAAAATACACATGCCCGCCACGGAAAATTGATTTTCTGTGACGGACAAACAAAAATGCTCGCCACGGAAAATAAAACGGGCGTGGCGGGGCGATATTAACCGTGACGGGCAAACAAAGTGCCCGCCACGGTTAATATTTTGCAAAAGTATCACGCAAAATCATTTCGTTACTAGTGTGAAATTAGAGATTGAAATTACTTAATTACTGGAGTTACAAATTCAAATTGCAAAACTGAAATTACTAACTGAAACTGCTAACTAAAATTAATAACTGAACTGCTAGTCAAGGAAAGCAATAATGAAACTGAATTAATAACTGAATTGCTCATCTGCAGTAAACAAATACAAGAAAAATGCAAAGATGCTGCTATTGCACTTATGCAAAATTGAAAACAGAGCTAGAGCTGGAGCTGGTAAAGCTGAGCTGCACCTACTTATTGAAGTTGCCAAAAAAATAGTTGTCCCTCTACTCCTGCAAAAGTTGTTGCTAAAATTGCAGTAACAAAATAACCAGAAGAAAAAGCACAAGCAGTGACTGCTAATTGATCTTAGAGACAACCAAAGCACTGGACATCAAATACAAGCACAAGCTTGATAGGGATCAAAGACATGAATCTGAGTTGAAGTAACACCTACTACACAACACAGACAGAGACAATGGAGTGTATAACAGCAAGTCCATCTCCTCCAAGATTTATCCAAAAACAAATCAAATCAAATCAAATTGGATTGTAGTGCAAATTCAGTCACAGCATCACAGCTCCATGGTCCATCCAATCCAACCAAAAACACTCAAAAGATTTGATCTTTTAATTAATGAAATAAAATGACTGAACCAAAACCTACAATGCACCTAGACTGAAAATGAATACTGAAATGTAAAAATAAACTTATATCTGACAAAAAGCAATAGGAGCAAATACTAGAAGCGAAACTAGACTTTTTACTGAAACTAAACTGATGATGGAAAGATAACAGAGAGAAATTGAAATAGCTAAGACTGAAATTAAAAATAAACAATACTGAAATAAAAATGACTGAACTACTGAAACTAAACTGATGATGGAAAGATAACAGAGAGGAATTGAAATACCAAAGACTGAAATTAAAAATGAACAATACTGAAATGAACTATACTGAACTAAGACTGAACTTTACTGCTAAAACTAGACAACTGAGATCAAAATGAGACAAACAAAACTTAGACAATTGAGACGGAAACAAAAAATGAACTAAGACTGAAACAAACTGAGATCAAAACGAAATCTAACTAAAACCGAGAAAAATTGAGACAAAAAATGATTTGGAAGAATGTAATACTAACGTTGCTACACGCTTAATACATAAGTTGCACATGTTTGCTAGTATTTATAATTTGTTGGAAGGGTAATATATATGTTGCTACCTGCTCAATACCTAAATAGCTATTACATATATAACATAAATTTTCAGAAATTCAACTATTTTGAAACACGAAATATAAATATTAGCAGCAGGATCGCAAAAAAGCCGAACACGTTAGCCATCTCTGACATCGGCCCCGTGAAGATGGACCAGGGCGTGATGTGCAGGCCAACCAATTGTGTGACTGTTACCGGCACTCATTGAAAGCAACCTCCTAGATCCCAAAGCATGTGTACTAGCTGTATAGCAAGGAGCTGTGTAGCAAGTAACAGCATAATGAACTGAGTAGTTGCAGGATTGCCAGCATAGTAATCTGCTTTATGCTGCAACAATAGCTTTAAACTCTAAGCAAAGAAGTCTGACAAACACCACCATGTTGTTGTTTTGTGTGTTCGCTTGAATTAGCAGAATAGAACCCAATGAAGTCACCAACTCTAGGCAAGTAGCCACATTAGTGATCTTTTGGAAACACCTGCAGAAGATCCTTCTAAGGATGGCCACCTATTACTATTGTGGTATTCTGGTAGGTTTGGAGCTGCAGAACTTGGTAAACAATCTGATTGAGATGAAGCATTGCATGTCCCACACACATGATTCGGAGGCACGTGAATAGATGAACTTGAGCCAGCAATTCTATGGAGAAGATGATAGTTTGCAGCAACTACAGGATTGTCCCCCTCCCTAAATCCAATAGCACTATCATCAAAATCAACACTCCTGCTGCTGAGACTTGCACATTTGTCTTCAACTGAAAAGGTAGTAAACCCATCTGTTGGCGAATATGGGGGCTTCCAAAGGTGACAACACGAACTCCTGACGAATCTCTCAGCCATGTTGAACGACAGACATGGTGTAGGCCGTAATGTAGCATCACTACCCATCAACCTCAGTCCGTCAGGTGGTGGCCATGGCTGGTGTTGATTGACTTCCATGAACACAGGACTCAGCAGCTCCAAGCCAATACAGATGTTGCAGAGAAGGTCGGCACGCAGTGACAATACCTCAAACATCTGGCGTGCTCCTTAGTGACGTCGGGAGTCGGAAGTGGCGGCGAGCCTGAAATGGCGGAAGGTCCATCACTATCCTTCCAACTGGGCGCCACCCAGTGCTGGTTGGCACGGCCAGCGTCGGCTAGCTCCAGGAAGGAGAAAGTCACGGAAGCTGGGGTCGCGGCGTGCGTGGCCATGGAGTCAGAGGCGGCCGGCGTAGAAGAGCAACATGGCGGGGGAGTGGGCTAGCATGGTGGAGTCTAGCGCGAGCTCGACGGCGCGGTAGGTTGTCTGGATTGGAACATGTAACACCCGTGGCCACCAGTGAGATCGAGCTGGCGGCGTGAGTATCAACAGAGGAAACACCAGAGGGATCTCGGTACCGGAGGAGCACCGGCTCCTTACCCGAATACTGGTTTCTGAATATTTTCTTCGTTGTCCCCATGGTGTGCTCTTGTTTCTGTTACATAGTCTTCACCTTGGGCTTGTCTTGGGCTGAACTGTGACTTCGCAACTGGGCTTCTTTTGGTCCACCAATGGGTCATGACATTTACCTCCCCACAAAACATTGCTTGTCCTCAAGCAATGGCTGAAATGAAGGAGGCCTGATTGCCACCTGGGTCCCATGGTACATTCAAACATCCATGTTGAAATTTCTGAAGGCCAACAATTGAAAACCAAGCTGAACTCCAGGGATTGAAATCATTTGGATTCCATGAAGGGGCAGCATCACACTCGGACAACACCTGTGCTTTTAAAGCGACTAGCTGCTGTATGTTCAAGCATTTGGTCTGCAATCTCAATGCCATGTTCCTGCATGCTTGGATCAATGCTGAGAGTGAGGTTGCTAACATCTTGGAGCACATCTTCCAGGACCATGTCCGCAATAGAGTTATGCATTTCATAATCAAAGTGCTTCCAGCCCCATGTCACTTGTTGCCTCTCATCACCGTAATCTCCACTTTGAGCTAATTTATCCTGTAAACCCTTGTGCTTGTCAATGTCCTTGCTAAGCACACCCTCAAACATTCTAACTGCAGAGAATTCATCCAACTCCAGAAATAGTGGTAAGCTGCTGTCATTTATAGGGATATAATGTCTGTGTAGCTCAATAGCATGCGCACATGAATATACATCCGAGACTACAGCAAGTGTTGCACTAGGCACCTGATCAACTTCATCATTACCACTGCGTTCGACCATTTGCTTTGTCCTCTTATCATCCATGTACCCCTCACCCAAGGCTAGTTGCTCCAATATACCTTCCTGTGCGTTGACGTCAGACTGGTTTGGCTGCCCCGTTGTGTCGTTTGTGCTCTTGCTGCCAAATGCAAGCTGCTGCAACAAGCCACTATGCAGCACTACATTTTCATGTGTGCCAATGTCAGAAGGCATCGCCTCGTCCCAAATAACTTCATGTTGCACACTACTGAATAAACTATTTGTAGCATCCATGTCAACCTCTTTGAGAAAGGTTTCATTGCCATGAGTGAGCAAGGTGAGCAGATCAACTGCAGTGCTGTCCACATTCAAGCACTCATCGAACAGAACTTCTTGCTGCACCAATTCCTCCAGGCAGTCAAGTCCATGCATTAACCCATCATCCCAGACCACATCTATACAAGGCATTGCAAGAAACATCACATGTGAAGCTCTGAGTGATGTTACTGGATCCATAGACTGAACCTGCTTGGCCAGCACTATAGCGTCATTCTCAGGATGCATTTCAACAAGCACATCATGCATAGAATCCACACTAGTCCCAACATAGAAAACTGGTCATTCACGGGAGTGAGCAAGTCATCGAGGGCTGGTCCAGTACTTACTTTCCTCTCTACATCAGGAGCTAAATGCTGCAATAAACCCTGCAAGTTGAGGTCATGCCCTGATTCCTCATCCCACATGATCTCTGTTGCAATTTCATGAAACACATCGAATGCAGTATCCTTTGACGTTGACTGTACCTCTGCTGCTATCTGCTCATACGATGCTTTGCCATCATCAAGAAGCACTTGATCCATCTCCTCATCCCATACCACCTTCTCAAGAGACCTTTCTGTGAAAACCTCATTAACAGAATCATCAGCAAGCCCTAAGATAAACGAAGTATTGTGGACATGACAGAACTCATCGATGATGAATAGTTCTGTGGTTGGCTTCTTTTCCTTGTCAATTAAGTTTTCTCCACCTTGAGCAAGCTGCTGCAACAAATCACTATTCATGTTGAGCTCGTGTGGCCTATCCTCATCCCACAAAACCATACTAGGCATTTTTTTTTTTTTTTTTTTTCGCGTGCATTAGCACGCATACTGCATTAAGAGAAGTGGGAAATTACAAGCGATTCGCGAGTAATCCATAGATTACCGACGAGTCGCACGTACAAACAAAAGAAAGAAACGAGGGGGAGGGGGTGGGGTGAACCCTCCAACTAACAACCCCGATAGGCGATCCTATTACAACCAGAAAACTCAACACCTAGGTAGCTAGCAGTGATTGGAGCCAAAGACAACAACAGCGGCAAAGCATCCGCTAAGAGCTCAGACGGCAAAGCATCCGTCCAGACCAACCTCGGCAGCAAAGCATCTGCCGGGAAGACGACGACGACCACGGCGGCAAAGCATCCGCCGGAAGCGACGACACGACCTCGGCGGCACTAGCACACCGGAAACGCAGGGCTCGCAAGAGAAAGATACACGGGCGGCAAAGCATCCGCCGGAAACGGCCGCGACCTCGGCGGCACTCGCACACCGGAAACGCAGGCTCACAAGAGAAGATACACGGCGGCAAAGCATCCGCCCCACACCTCGGCGGCAAAGCATCCGCCGGATACGACCGCGACCTCGGCTGCCCGCGCACACCGGAAACGCGGCTCGTGAAGACGACCTACCTGAAGAAACACGGCGGCAAAGCATCCGCCCAGCAACAAAGGGCACCTCGGCGGCAAAGCGTCCGCCGGAAACGACCACCACTACGGCTGCAACAATCACTAGCTAGACATACCCGATGAGGAGAACAATGAAGCGCAAATAGGACCACCGAGACGACCAAAGCGGCCAAGGTGGAAGTGCAGCTGGCGCAGGCAGGAGCATGAGAGTCGAAGACGACGCCTTCAAGAAGGATGCGGCGGCAAAAGTCGTCGCCGTCGTCCGCCCGACCACGTCGGGCTGGGCTTTCGCCCGGAGCTCCATGCGTCCAAGTCTCGCAGCGGGCAAGCGATCCGTCGTCGTCGAAGCCACCACGGCGTCGAAGACGCACCGCCCGGCGCTGCCACCCACACCACCACGATCGCGAGACGGCCAAACAGTATGCACGCCGCCCAAACCGCAGCGGCGCGCCGCACGGGTCCACCACCACCGCCGGGGCGCCGTCCACCACCACACGCCAGCAGGGGCAGGCCGGCGGGAGTCAAAGGCCGGCCGGAGCCTCGCGCCACGTCGACGCAGGCGCGTACCGCCTGGGGCCGGACCGGCCGGAGGGCGTGGGCGCGGCGCGCGGCCCGCGCGACTCCACGGTCCCAAGGCTACAACCCGCACCAGGCCCGAGATGGGCGGCGGCACCCCCGACGCCGACAGGCCGTGACGACGACCAAGGAGCCTGGCGCCGCGCCGCCCGCCCGGCCAGCGCTCCGCCCGCCGAGTGCGGATCCGGCCTGAGCGAACCGGGAGGGGCGGGGCGGCGGCGGGGAAGCCAGCCCACGCCCGCCATGCCGCACCCCCGGCCGGAGATTCGGCGCCGCCGCCGAGGCCGAGGGGGCGGGACCTCCGGATCGGGTCGACCACCACCGGATCCGAACGCGGGATGTCCGGGGCGGCGGGGGGGGGGTCGTCGACGGCCGCCGGGTCGCCGGAGTGGGAGGTTGGAGGGAGAGGAGCGGAGGGGAGGGGATGGAGGGAGGTGGACGCGCCGCCGGGCCCGTTGTGGAGCCGCCGCCGCCCGGCCGCCGCCGCCGAGAGAACGGGGCGGCGACGGCGGCCGGAGGGACGCCGGGCGGGAGGGGGGAAGTGGTGGAGGTGCGGCCTGCCGCCCCGAAGTCGCCCGTTGGGGCGCTCGGGAGCCGAGATGGGGAGCGGTTGTTTGACAGGTTGACAAGTCCATACTAGGCATTTCATCAAGCACCTTCTGGGAATCACTGGTGGATACTGCTGCCTTGAACATGGTGTGCTTGTGCTTGCACTCCAGCGAGTCATCCATCTCTATCTAACTGCTGTGGTTCCTCATCCGAAACCACTTTTGAATGAATGAGACGACAAATCAAACACTGGGTGCAGAGTCTCTTGCTGTTGTGACATTCCTACAAACACCTGGGGGTTGCAAAACACACAGCAGCTGCTTGCTGCTTCGAACCAAGTCCACACTCACAGCCTCACTCGAAAATCGGCTCCAAGTTGTAGCAACCCTTCCTGTACCCAGATGGATGCTCGAGAAAAGAGACCTTACTTACACAGGAATCTGAGGAAGTACGTCGATGCTGCGCGTAGGTACTTGTGGTGGTCGCCGCCGCCAGCTGTTAGACTGGCTCAAGTGGAAGCTACCCGCCGTCTGAGCGTCGATCTGAAGGTCCACCGCCACCACACGCCACCAGAGTATAAGCTGCTGCCCAAAGGAGCCGCTGCGGCACACGCTAGGTGAGGAGTCGCCGCCACACCGAGGAAGGATAAGCCTCCACTGTCGTGCGCTCACAAAAAGCTGTTGCACCCACGCTTCCACTGCGCCCCCACGACTCGGGCCGAGAAGGATTCTGGACGCCACCAAATCTGTCGCAACCCCCGCCGCCAACAGTAGGTCAACGAAGCAGTTGCCGCGGAAGGTGAAGCCGTTGCGGTTCGCGTTTCCTCCGCCGCCGCCGCCACGCACCACCAGCTCCGCAAATCGTGAAGTCGCCGCCGTGCGCTTGTACTCGCCAGTGCTGCGAGATCCCGTCACGCCGCCGCCTTGCGCTTGTACTCGCCGGTGATGCGAGATTCCTTCACGCCGCCGCCTTGCACTTTTGGTGGAAGGGGTCGCTGATTCTCGGTGGATTTTTGGGAGGGTAGGGTGGGATGTCGAGGAACGACCGCCCACGCTGATAACTGCGTCGGAGATAGGCTGATGAAGCCCGTCGCCCACGCAAAGGATAGATGGTCTCTGATACCACTGTAACACCCGTGGCCGCCGGTGAGATCGAGCCGGTGGCGTGAGTATCAACAGAGGAAACACCAGAGGGATCTCGGTACCGGAGGAGCACCGGCTCCTTACCCGAGTACTAGTTTCTGAATATTTTCTTCGTTGTCCCCATGGTGTGCTCCTGTTTCTGTTACATAGTATTCACCTTGGGCTTGTCTTGGGCTGAACTGTGACTTCGCAACTGGGCTTCTTTTGGTCCACCAATGGGTCATGACAGAACACGGCACAATGTTGTCGCGTGGGGGTGGCGAGGTCGTCAAGGACGGAGGCGGCGCAGGCGTGCACAACACCATGCGCCCGCAGCAGTAGTTGCGAGGACTCCCCGTGCGCGTGCGTGGGCGAGGACGTCCTTTGGGATAGTGCCCGATGACGTAGTGGTGGAAGTCCGACTCTTCCTCGTTGATGAAGACAACGATGGCGATGGCATCGACGGGGATGAGCGCTGCGAAGGCGGCGCCTGCCTGGCTGGGAAAATAATGGGGTACGCCGGTGGCGTACGGACGGCTTCGTACGCCACACCAGCGGATGCATGACACCTGGCCTGGCGGAGCATCGCATGCTCCGGCGCATTTCGCTGGCGCGCGGTTTTCCACCAGCAGAGCCGCACAGGTGTGTGGCTTCCTTCCTTCGATTGGGCCCGCAGCATTGCCCCAATCCAATCAGAAGACGACACGTGGGCGGCGCACGCAGGCTGCTGTACGCCACCGGCGCCTGGCTGCCTCGTGGTGCGCGGTGACGGCATAGGCGAGGAGCGCGGAGACTCGTTGCTCGGCTTTCTACAGCTAAGACGCGGATTCGTTGGGCGGTTGCGCTGCGGCCTCTTCCAGATGGGCTAACCTCTGGATGTAGATGAGCTCTGTCTGATGATGACTTTGATCGACCAACTCGCTCTTCCTCGTGTTAGCTGATTTCATTTCTGAAGGTTCAGCTAAACCATCCAAAAAAAAAAAGCGCCCGATGCTAGATCTTGATAGCCTAGTTTACTGAAACGAACTATGATTCACCATCAGCACCTGCTGCAGCCAAGCCTTGTTGCATCCATTAGGCAGGAAATCAAGTGCCGGAATCAACCATACTGCATGATTGATTGGATCGTCGTTCAGGAAATTGAGTGAACAGAAAGGCTGAATAACTTTGCATCCAGTTCTGTCACAAAGCAGAGCTTCACCAACACACACCACGATACAGGTACGATGCATCGCCACAACAATAAGCTAATAAAAAAAAAAAAAAATCTGGTTGTATCCAAACAATTTATAAATAAGCCACAAGACAATGAGGCATCCTTTGAATAATGGAGGAACCTTACTGTTCCCCGTGTTTTCCCTGGCAAAATGAATTGATTCTTATGAAATTCATGTTGATTCCTAATAAATTCCTATGAAATTCATGCATTCCAAAGGAACCCTCATGGTTGTATCCAAACATTCAGCATATGAAACTACAGTGCTTTTATTAACGCTCATTTCCTTGGTCCTACATTTGTTTAAAAGGAATGGAATGCACACGTTTCTAGATTTCATCACAAATAGGCCAATCTCAATACAACGTTTCCAATTCTCTCGGTCATAAAACAAGGTCTCCCCATGAGATATAGTTTCGTTTCACTGTTTCATTGTTTGTTATGATTAAAGCATTTGATTTCTGTGTATTACTATGATCAAATATGCATAGTTACTCTGGCCGTTTGCTGCGATCAACTATCACATTCGGCTGCATACTAGCTAGCAGCTATCTAACTTCATCATGTACGGCTGCATGCCAAATAAACATGGTCGACTATATATAATACCATAATATATTAATCAAATACAATACTCATGACATTCAGTTTTTCACATGCAGAACTACACATTCACATTCAGTTTCCGCACCCACGTTCATATTCAGTTTTCACACGTAGTAGAAATTGACATGATATCACAAACTGCATTCACATTTAGATAACTCCAACTGCTAGATAAACTGCATTAACATTTAGTTTTCACATTCAAATGTCACTGAAACTAAGATAGATATATAACCGAGAGATGGACCCATAGCACATTACAGGAGAGTGCAGGGGGCACATGGAAGCTTGATATAGCCTGGTGGGACCAACAATCAAGCTAAGAATTTTTAAGACAAACTCCTACTTAAAAACAAATAACAAAACCTTGAAGGCCAACAAAATTAACATCTGACTGATGCAAAAAGGTATGTCCTTCCATAGATCTCATATCAATATTTTGCATTACTACTATCCAACTTTTCCTTGCCTGAGAACCTCAGACATGAGCACCTTAGGTTTATCATGCACTTGAGCCACCGGCCTGCACTTGATTCCTCACCCCTCCAATGCTGCAACAATTTACATATTTTGATTAGAATATCATTAGTTGTTTGACTAGTCAAAATTTTTCCTCAATGAACAATTATTCCTCACCAAGAAAACATTAGTAAATTATTATTCACAAGAACAACAACTAATAGCAACACATTTCACAAACTCATTAAAATAATTGTCCCTAAGCTTAGCACCAACAATGTCATAAACAGGCAAACGAGGGCTATGGATAAATATGATTACAAATAGGCATAAGCCCATAAGTGTAGAAGCTCATCAAAACAAATATGTTTTATATTTATTATATATATTTGCCACACATGCGAGATAATAACTGAACTTTTACTTGAGAAAAAAAAAGAAAAACTGAACTAAGACAGTAACCCTAGTGCTCCTTCACTGGATGTTTTTAACAGAACAGTGTCAGTTTTCCAAAAAAGGAAACAAGAGCATCTTCAGTTCAGGTCAGCATAACCAGCCTTTCAAGAGAGAGGCTCTGCCAGGGTGCCAAGCATGCAGACAATAGCTCAAAATGGTGAAAAATATAGTTGCATATGAAAGGCAGGATTTGAAGGAGTGAGGTAGGAGAGGGCAGCAGGGCAAAAAAATTTGTAAGGAAACTGATTCAAACAACCATTTTTATGTTTTTACGAGCTCTTCAATTTATTCACACGTATACAAATACAACATATTTCCAATTGGGCATGCTGAAACTGAACTAAATCTAACCAGACATTTTTCAATGATGCCAACACAGGCAACCTCAATTCAGCATCACAAAGCATGCCTCATTTCAAAGAAGGGAGCCAAACAATCAAACACAGAGCAAAGCTTCACCAACACACTGTGGCAAATATCAAACAAAATAACTTAACTACCACAGATGTACTATTAACCAAGATGAGAATTGATATGCACTGCTTTCACAATGTCAATTAGTTTTTCTGGCCCATTTCTAATTTTAGCAGAACTACCTAATCCACAATCTTAAAGAGCAAGAAATTAAGGTTAACACCAATCTCAATGATGCACCAAGGTGCTACTCAATCATAGATCTCATTCATGCACCTTAAGTCATGCGCTTCAGTGACACGCACTTGGTCCCTCACCTATACAAGTGTCTTTCAATGTTGCAGAAACCAAAAAAGAAATGTAGACTACTCAAAAAATAACCTGAGCTGATGAGGAATAAAACTTGCCCTAGATAACATTTATTCCGTGCCCAAGCAAACATCAATAATTTACTATTTGTTGCAACAACAGCTAACATCAACACATGCATATGATCTCAATGAGATGATTGCCCCTAATTTTAGTACTAATGTCTCCGTCACTTATCAGGTGAGTGGTACAGAGAAAACAGGATTGATGATAGGCATGAGGCATCTGAAGTGTACAGGTTCATCTAAGTAACCAATTTTTATTATAGCTCCTGATGCATGCCTTCTAGGGGGCCCTGGCTGGGGCTAGGATGTTACTATGTTAGGGCCTTAATAAGAGCAAAAAGTGCATCATGGATCAATAAATTTATAAACATATATAATTAGTTTCAAATGTTGCCCACAACGATTTAGGTAGGATTGACCCAGTTCGATAGAATAAGATTGTGACACTACACTACCACAAATAAGTTATTCAGGAGCCTATTGCCATGTTAATAGCTAAATTATTTCTCATTCTGAGTGTAGACAAAAAAAAAAAGGAAGTTGTACCTGGACTGTAGAAGCTCATGTACGGAAAGAGTCTGTCACCTGAGTCATCCCATACCTTCTTCACCTCATTGGTCTTCAGATCAATTGTATAGACCCCCTTATATTCCGTCCCCATGAAAATGATACCAACACCAGAGCCAGTCACACTAATATGTTTGGTCACAGCACCATCATCAGGGAACAATGGCTTAAGTTCAATGACTCTACTTTCCCATTTAGCATCTACTTCAGGAGTTTCCTTCCTTGACCACATGTACAGTTTGGAGTCCTCAGTGTAAATAAGCCCCAGTCCACCATCATCCATGGTTGCAAGCATAGACTCCCGCAGAGTTACCCGTGGTAGTAGAGATGGTAGTAGAACGAATGACACTTGACGCAAATCCAAATCGAACTTGAGAGCTGTGCTACCGCTTCCCAATCCATTCTTAAAGTAGAGAGAGTTCCCCACAAGCGCATTGCAGATCCAGAAGTCCTGGACCGGGTATTTTTGCTCAGCGCAGACAGATTCACTCCAGGCAGCAGCATCGGATGAGTAGGTGTAGACGAGGGCGTTGCCAGATTCGTTGTAGCCACATTCCTCGCTGCACAGAAGAACAATGAGGAAGGGTCCCTCATGGCAGTCAAGGTGATCGCAGCCAGCAGCGGAGCAGATAACTGCAGCGGCGCAGTCTGCGTCCCGCCTCCTCCTCCTCCACGGAAAGGGAAGGTTCCGCACCTTATCCGTAATGGGGTCCCAGAGCACGAGGGAATAGCCGCTCGAGTCGAGGAGGACGCGGCCGTGGCGGACATCCAGAACACTCATGTCCCGGAACGTCTTGCGCGGGGTGCAGAAGGCGGTCGCGGGATCGAACCAGGCCGTGGAGTTTGGGAAGTCGGGGTCGTAGCTGAAGCGGGTGCAGAGCATCCCCAGCGTCGGTGGCCTGCGGTGAAACTCACGGAAGCGGCGGCGGAAGCCAGCGTCGGAGAGGAGGGGCGGCACCAGCGCCGGGAGACGAGCGCGGCGCGGACGAGCACCTTGGGCTCGTGCGGCGGCAAGCGGAGGAGCACATCCTCCAGGACCTCATCCGGCAGCGCGCGGCATGGCGGCTTTGCTCGGCCGAGATCGGAGCCCGGCAGCGCCGCCGGCGGGAGGCGGAGTTAGGGTTCTGTTGCTTGATTGGGATTGGGGAATGAAATCGGGAGTGAGAGAAGAGAATGCAGGAGAGTTTCGAGCGTCGGGCACTTGACCTCTTCCAGATGGGCCTCTGAATGTAGACGGGCTCTGTCTGATGGAATTGTAGGCCCATACCGAAACTGAATAGAGACGGACCCAACTCTGCTCCTCGTGTCGACACACCTTGAATCAATCAACGAGTGAAAAGGGGAGCTGTACAGTGATTCTGCATTAGTGTATATTCAGGCTGTTGTTCAATGTGATATCTCTGTTAATGCTGTTCTCGAAGCTGTCGTGCAGTATTAGACTTCACTTGAGGCAAATGGTTTATGCTCTGAACGGACGCCATCAAATTTTAGAGGGAATGCAAAGACAGCCATCGTGGTCAAGTCGAGAACAAAGTGGCACAAAGCACAGCCATCCGAACGGACGGCCACTGCCATCAGGGTCAAGTAAGGAACAAGTGGTGCTTATGATGAGGAGGAGATCTGGAGATGTCGAGAATTTGCTATGAGATGCATAGTGGAGACCGGAGAAGAACAAGAGATCTATAGATATAGGGACAGCTTAAAGCTTCATTCAGCCACAGTGCTTGGCGGCCTGGGAGTGTCTGACCTGCGCGTCGGGCAGGTGTCGCTCTTCGTGTTTGCTGGATATGGCGGGACAGGCTAGGTGGGCGGCGGCCGGTGACCACCGAGCGCACGGCCCTAGCTCGCTTTCAAGGCGGCGACCATCTCCATCGAACGGGCGAGTCCACCCACCTACTTATGGACTGATCGGTGGATCGATGGACAGTCCATTCAGACCTCCTACCCTTGGTCTACGCCGCTGCCGTCGTGCCCCGCAAGCGCCGGTCACGGTGGTGATGGCATTGCTGGATAATGCGTGGGTGAGTCATATCTGTGCCGCAACCACCGTGCCCTTCCTGATTGAATTCTCCAAGTTGTGTGACTTGCTTGAGAATGTGGAGCTATCTGTACAACCGGACACCTTCTCCTGGAATCTCACCCCGGATCGCCAGTACTCGGTTGCTTCTGCATATGGGGCAATGTTCCTTGGCTCTTCGCCGGTCTTTGAAGCCAAGAACATTTGGAAGACTTGTGCACCTCCACGCATCCGGTTCTTTTTCTGTTTGGCCTTGCATGGAAGGTGTTGGACGGCTGACACATGCGCTTTCGTCACAGATTGCAACAATCAAATTCTTGTGTGCTCTGCGATCAAATGCCAGAGACCCTAGGTCACATTATCCTTGGCTGTCCATACAGCCGAGAGGTTTGGCACCTATGTGTTTCCAGGTTCCACTTGTTGGGCTTCGTGGTTGTATAGGAGGAAGCCGTATTCGACTAGTGGCTACGGGCAAGGAAACGTTTTCCAAAAGATTTACGTCGTGGGTTTTGCTTCTCTTCCTCATTGATGGTTGCTTTGGAAGGAATGCAATGCGCAGACCTTCGATGAGGTGCAGATGCAGCCACAGGTCTTGGTTGAACAAATCCTGCGGGAGGCACGGACGTGGTCGCTTGCTGGATACAAGAGGCTAGATTGCATCCTGGTTAGGGTGTGATGTTGTTTTCCTTAGTAGCAAAATTGTTTAAGATGTAGTAACTTATGTTGGATACAGTAGCATTAGGTGGTTCATTAATGGTAACGGTGTTGCCGGTCGATATTTTGTACCAAACTCTTCCTGCTTAATGAAATACGCGCCCATGGCGTGCTCTTATAGATATAGGGCAATTAACCTGGCTGGCGGTGGCAATTATGAAATCTTGCTGATGACCGAGTTTGCCGTGTCATTCTTGGGCCTGTTTCCTAAACGTGCTAGGAGTGCTCGGCTAACGGGGCTGAGCGGTGGCGGTGGTGACGACTTCCCTGCGTCAAGGAGCATGTTTGGCTCTTTTAGCCCAAGTATTAGACTTGAGGCAGTATTTATGTCATCAAAATCCTGAACCAAACGCACTTGAAATTTGTTTAAATCATACTGGTTTACTGTGACTGAATTTATTATTAATGGTAGATAACAAGCTGTGGCGCCAGAGACGAGTTTTGGGAAGCTGTCTGCTGTCTCCAGTAAGTACGTTTCAAGATTTTTGTCTGGCTTTTCTAGCACTCGTCTGCCCTCGATCTCCGAGACTTGTCTTCCCCCAAAGCATCTTGATCCGGAGAACTTATGTTCCCTGTCCAGCAGTTCCAGAGAAGTTGTCACTGAGGCCTTAGGCGTTCTGGCGAGTTTTTCTAGCCTCTTTCTGCAGAGAATTTTGTCCGGGCTGCAGGGCTCTGGACGCTGCTGAATCGCTGATGAGACTGTACACAGTGGAGTCCGTTTGGTACTCAATGAGGAGTTGAATTGCAAGCAGCTTTGTTGATGCCCAATCAAGAAAAGGAAAACAAAACGGATTCGTTTAATTGCCAATAATTAATACTGATTTGACCATACACGGTTCAGATGAGCATCAAGGAGCATGTTTATGGCGTCCTTGGCTGGGATTTCATCGAGTCCGACTATATGACTTCATAGAAAGAAAATTGATATGGCCGGCCGGTTGAAACAATTGAAACAGCATCTCTGTATTTGCATAAAAACTACTCAAACGTGCTGCCGACCATCAACCTAATTGTCTGAGCAAAGGGCGGAATCGAAGAAGGATTCAACGCAGGACTAGCAGATGAGTCATGCATTAGAGACACCACAACAATAGAGACGCAACAATAGAGACACCACGACGCGACAACCACGTTCACGGCCGCCCGCCCGGCAAGTGCGCACCAGCTGCTGGAGAGCACGCGCAGAGCCGCGGCCCAATACCCAACAAAAAGACACCACGTTTACAGCCCACGTTCGAACCCACAGACCGACCCATGACGAGACACCGCTAACCATAGCAGGGCCGCCAGCCCAATATACCCAACAAAAAGGATGCGACAGCAGCAGGGAGGGCTGGACCGATACGAACTGGGCTATTGGGCCCAGTGAATCTCCGTGAGCCCAGCTCCACGCATTGATCCGTTTGTTCTTTTAGCCCGTGTAGTAGTATTCCACGCGATTTGTTTTAGTCCCATACAGCTTCTCAAATGTGCTGATTGGGGCCTCAAAAGCAGTAACTGGGACAGTGTATCACCATGAGGTAATCATGATTGGCAACGATCAGATTACTTCAAAGGAAAAAACGAAATTGCCATGTAATGGCTCGAAAACGTTGAACGGACGAGAACGAAAGCACACTACATGTGTGCTCGCCAAGCTTTTTAAATTATTTTTTTATTCATTCTCATTAAAGATTGGAGTCGTCGAGCATGTTACCAGCACTTTCAACCACAATCAAATCTTTTTCTTTTGATTTTGATAGATGCTACTCCCCTCCGTTCCAAATTGTAGTTCACTTTGGCTTTTCTATATACATTGATTTTGTTATGCACCTAGTAATACACTATGTCTAGATACATAGCAAAAAAGAAATGGATCTAGAAAAGCCAAAGTGAACTACAATTTGGAACGGAGGGAGTACAAAATATATAAATATATGCTCTTTTGAATTTGTTTGGAGCTCACACCACCTCTAAAATAGCATAGGAAATACGAAAATAAATATAGCCTACATATATATCTCGGTGAATATTATGCAACTCTTTCTTGGCCTATGTTGAACCAATTTCCTCATAAATACATATTTTTAGCATTTTTTTTAGATTACACAGCTATGAAGTCCTCCCACCATCCCAAAAAAGCATGCATTCTCGCTTACCGACGATTCAAGCTATTTTAACTTTAACTAAATTTATATTAAAGAGTAATGACACTTATGGAATATATTTTCATAATAAATTTTGTTTGAGACATAAATATCAATATAAATTACTAATTGTTATAAATTTGGTCAAACTGTCAACCCGACATGAATCTTATAGTTGCATGTTTTTTTTGTTTAAGATAGAGGCAGTACATAACTTCGTTTCTATACTCAACCTGCTAGAAATAGAATAGTCAAAACATGTTTTTGTAAAGTAGAAAAAAACATGTGAATGAAATTACAAATAATAGCATGTAATTATACATAAAGAAATACAATTAGCTAAAAGAAATATGCATGCCAATAGAAAAACGTAATTTTGCCTTTGCATCATGCTTAGAAAGTTCGGTGAGCAAGTGCCGGAACCCTAGTTTGCAATGCCACGCCCCTATGGTCGGGAGAGGCTAGCGCCGATGGCGCCGTGGAGTGCGACCCGCCGTAGGGCGGAGGGGGGGTGCGAGCACCGCTAGCGTGCGCTGTCGCCTCTCCCACGCCCGGTGCTCGTCTGGGTGCGCCACCGCCTAGGGAGACGGAGAGAGAGAGAGAGAGGGGAAGCTCTACCTGTAGATGGTGTTGCTGGACAACAAGATGTTTGACTAATTGACCTTAACAAACCTGCCACATGTAAAAATTATTTACTAACAGGTGACTAAGGGTTGGAGTGCTAACATGAGAGTGGTTAGGGAGCTACACGTGAGGATAGAGGTCTCGGGTTTTTAATCCCAGCTAGCACGTGGCACCAGAATTTTTGCCCGAAAAATCGTGTGTTGCGACAATGTCTTTTCATTTTTTGTGTAGACTAGAATTGTGCAAATAGGAGGCTTGCATTTGCTGCTAACAATGGTTGGAAGGTACACCACTTAGATGTCAAATCTGCTTTCTTGCATGGAGACCGGAAGAGGAGATTTATGTGTCTCAACCCGAGAGGGGTATGTCAGAAAGGGAAAAAGAACAATATGTGTTCAAGTTGAGAAAATCTTTGTATGGGTTGAAACAAGCTCCAAGAGCCTAGAGTATTAAAACTGAAAATTGTCTAAAGAACTTAAATTTTAGGAGGTGTCTCAATGAGAAAGCAGTGTATACCGGAGGAGTGGGTGAAGATGCAATCATTCGGGAATCTATGTGGATGACCTGATTGTCATTGGAGGAAATCTAGAAGAGATCATGTTGTTCAAGAATCAGATGGTAGAGTAGTTTGAGATGACTGATCTTGGTTTGTTGAACTACTACCTTGGCATAGAGGTAGAACAGAGGGAGGATTACATCACCGTTAAGCAAAGTGGCTATGTAAGAAAGGTGTTGGGACAGTTTGAAATGGGTGAGTGTAACCCTACCAAGTTTCCAATGGAGCCCGGGTGCAAGTTGAATGAAGACAAAGGAGGTCGAGGGTGGATGCAACTGAATATAGGAGAATGATTGGATGTCTTAGATATTTGTTGCATAGCGACCAGACTTGTCATTTTCGATGGGAGTAGCCAAGTATGTTTATGGAGAAACCTATAGTGATGCATGCCAAAGCCGGCAAAAGCAGATCATGACGCACCTGAAGGGCACTATTGATCTTGGACTGGTTTATGTTCAAGGTGGGAGTGGTAATATGCTTGGTGGTGGGTACGGTGATAGTGATCATGCTTGCCGACACGCTTGAAAGGAGAAGCACAGGTGGTATGGCATTTTATCCGAATGAGAATCTCATTACCTGGTGTTCACAAAAGCAAAAGACAACCACCTTGTCTTCCTGTGAGTCAGAGTTTGTAGCAGCCACAACAGCAACAACAAGGCAGGCATTATGTCCGAGAAACTTGATCAGTGAAGTTATAAGGGAGAAGCCAAAGACAGTAACTCTCCTTGTTGATAACAAATCGGCACTCATGAAGTATCCAGTATTTCATGGAAGGAGCAAATACGCTTGATCCGAAATCCCATTTCATAAGAGAGTGCATTGAGAGGAGTCAAATCTTGGTGAAGAGAGGGGGAACTGAGGAGCAGAAAGTAGATGTTCTGACCAAGGCAATGCCTGCAGTGAAGCTATTTATGATGCGGCATTTGATTGGTGTCAGAGACCTCAGTGGGTGTCAGGCTTAGGAGGGAATATGTTGGTGGAACCCTAACACTGATGAAACAATCAGAGGAGGAGATGGAGCTATGACGTGTCCAAGAGTGGGAGAGTTCAGTTTTGAATTCAGTCAAGCCTGGTGGAACGGGTGGTCACGGTGACCGCGCCCACGAATGCAACAGTTCTCTGAAGAGTTGTTTTTCAGTGTCTTGTATCCTATGTTTAGCAGTTGTGTCTTGCTATTTTGTGTTTGTAAGCTACAAGTATAAGTAGCTGGTCCACGAGTTGTGTTGTCGAGTCGGTTGCCGGATAGGCACTTTGTATCTTGAATATTTAAAGGTGAAAAAGGACACCGTCATCCTGGGAGACATCCGGGCGGTTCCAAAGTTTCTCGTGTGTTCTTACTTTTAATTCGATGTGTCCTTGATTCACTAAACCACATACAACATTGATTAGTGATCCTGCGTAATGCTCGTGTGGGGCCATTGGTAAAAAGATTGAGGTGGGGGCAGCTCAACGTGAACTCCGCCGTTGACTTATCTCATCGTGGTGCGCCGGCTGCTTCCGCGCGGCAGGAGTCCAGCAGCAGCAGGGCTATTCCGGCCGGCGAGCGCATCACTGGGCATGCAGCCCCGCGTGTGCCGGGCTGCAGGCAATGAGGCAAGTTAGGCACAGGTGCAGTAGCTCCGATCCGGCCGTGGCGTGCAGCGTGCTCGACGATGACGGGCACCGGAAGCAGAATGAGTGGATGGGCACTAGCAGAGCGGAGCGGGGAGACGGGGACGACGACGTGCCTTACAATACGTGCCGACGTCGGAGGCACACGGAGACGGGAATTCCGCTGTGATGCGATTGTGGTACCAAGTGGCGGAGGCAACGAAGCACGTTGGTTGATTGATTGAGACAAAGAACGAAACGTGAGTGTGCTTCCTGTTTTGTTTCTTTTTCGATTGATTGTGCTTCCTGCTGTGGGAAGGGTTAGATGCTAAATCCGCTAGGAACGTGATTAGAGAAAATATTTTCCAATTCTTTTTACTCTTTTACAATGAGCAATCTATATCTATTAATAAAGCGAAAAATTTTCGGTTGTGCGGACCGCAGAATCGTCTCAGCCATTGACATCAACGGTTTAAATTGATCGCCAAATAAGTGGGCCCGTGGGGCAGCGTGGACCAGCAAAATTGCACAGCCCAGGCCCATGCGGGACTTTATATCTTGAGTATTGAATAGGAATCCTAATCCAAGGGTATCTCTATTTCTTTCCTCTTCTATCTTTATCTATATCTTTATTTTCTTTCATTTCTTTTTCCAAAAATGTTCAGACTTCTCTGATTTTTGCCGTTCTCAGTCATGAATAAGATGACGTCAGACATTTTTTTTTCAATGTATTTTTGTCGATTTCTGTTTTTAGTTCCGGTTAGAATCCTTTTCCGGATTATTGTCTTTTATTTCTGTTTTCTCTAACTCCAGATAGAGCCTGCTTTGATTTCTTTCTTATATTTCTTTTTCTAAGTCCTTTCTTTTTTTTGACTGTTCCTGATGATATGTCAAAGGTCCACACCTATACAATACAATGACTCAACAAAGTTAAATACAATTTGGTTAATTAATTTAGACATAAATTAAACCATATATACAAGGCACCGTATCCGCTGCCAAGGCGGCAAGAAAGGATAAAGGGATCAGAATGCATGTGTTAGTCACGTCCTTTCGCATAATGTCGAAAGTGCAATAAAAACATATAATGATATAAATATAAAACTATAGTTCTCAAGACAAAACAACACATATAATGTTGTGTACTTTTTTCTCCCATTGCAACGCACGGACATTTTTTGCTAGTAATAATAACAATAGATATCGATAGATTTACCTGGTAGGGGTTACCCCCTCCTGTTTATTAGAAAACACCATGAAAGGGATGATAATTTAAGCTTAAAAACACACGCTCCAGGTTGGGATCATTGCATCATGGCTGGATCGAAGCAATAGAACGAGCACCAACATTGGAAGCCCGAACACTCGCCGGCAAAGTTATTGGAGCTTTCAGCTTTGCACAGACGATCGCAATCGCCGTCTTTAAAAAGCACGCTCCATGAAAGCTTCCACTCAGGTGGTCGTCAGTGCAAACATCGGGATGATATTCATCACACACGCATAGACTCTGCGTGCACGCAGGCAGTGAACAAACTAGCACATGCAGTG
Organism: Hyparrhenia diplandra; assembly: GCA_015847255.1. Lineage (NCBI taxonomy): Eukaryota > Viridiplantae > Streptophyta > Magnoliopsida > Poales > Poaceae > Hyparrhenia > Hyparrhenia diplandra. The sequence continues at coordinate 125,731 of JADLZK010002011.1, read as the reverse complement.
GAAGAACGTGTTATAGTTAGCCGAAACATTAATCAACACAACATATATTAATATAAGATGCATGCGCCAGCCAAATCAACCCAAAACTACTTAAGCTGCTATAGGAGAGATACAGACTTCATTTATATTCCCAATAGTTCATACATGTGCACATACATACCAACGGCCAAGATAACAATTAGGAGCACCGGTGCGGAGAGATTTTTTCTTGAAGGTGTCATTGGTTGCTGTTTTTGGATGTTTTTGTACGATGAAGGAAAAGAATGAGCGAGCAGGTTGGTGGACGATGCAACGAGGAGAAGTCCAACAATATATATATGTAAATCACATGCCTAGTGTATTCAGCCTTAGAAGCATAAACATAGGGGATTATTCTTTCATCCTATCTGTGACCCAGTAATGTTTTCCAGTAGAAACACAAGAGTCCGAAACATGTTTGTCTTCAGCGGTGTTTTCTTCACAAGAAACAAGAAACAAGAAACAAGAAACTTAGAATGATCCGCATTGCCTGATTCCATTTCTCCCTTGAAGTCGACATCTACAAGAACATCGATTACCCGTGGATCAATCATGATCTGTGAGCACCACTGAAACACAAATTTTAAGACTGATTTCCTGTATGTATTACTCCCTGTAAAAAGCAACCGTAGCCACCGTCACTTTTCTGAAAAAATACACTTGTATCATGCTAATTGAAATTAGAGATTTACTTCCTAGAATTACAAATTCAAATTGCAAAACTGAAATTACTAACTGAAATTGCTAACTAAGTGTCAAGGGCGTTCAGCCCAAGAACAGGAGGACCTCGGCTACGCAGCTCGTAGCCTTGATCCGTGGTAGCCGGCAGGGTTATACCCCCACGGCGGTTGCTCGTCGCCGGGTTATACCCCCTAGCCGGCTGCTTGGGAAGATAGGAAGAGAGGAGATTGGTTTCAACTTGCTTAACCTTGACAAAGTACGATTACGAGGGGATATATGGCCTCGGCCCAACCATCTGGATCACAGATCCACTAATTTAGGAACAACCAAAATAGAAAGCTAACAATCAGCTAACCATCCTTCCTTCTCAGCCACTAAGCGTGACTCTCGGCCTTGGACCGGTTCCTGCCGCCCGAGCCTCGCTGGTCGGCGCGCTTCCTGAGGCACGACGCCGACGCCCCCGCTCGGCGGCGCCCGGTGTACGTCGCCCGAACATGACATCTCCCTCCCCGCCGAGAATCAGCTCATCCTCGAGCTAGAACGCCGGGTACTTGGCGCGAACGCCGCCGTGTCTTCCCATGTAGCCGGCAGCAGCGGAAGCGCCTTGCCACCGGATGAGGGCTTGGGGCACACCACCGACGATACGATAGTGCACGGCGACACCGGCATTACGGGTCGATGGCGCCATGTCGAAGAGGAGGCAGCGGTGGTGCAGCAGCCGGGGGCTCGCCATGGAACTTCTTCAGGAAGCCCACGTGGAAGACGTCATGGATGCGGGCGCCGGCGGGCAGGGCAAGCCGGACAGCGATGTCGTTGATGAGCTCGATGACGCGGTACGGCCCCTCAATAACGGGACTTGAGCTTGTCACCGGTGGGCCTGGGCGATGAGGAGGCCGAGCGATGGCGAACACGGAGAAGCGCCCAAATCACCAACTTGGTAGCTAACCCGGCGGTGATTGCGGTCGAGAACAGCTTCTAGGTGGCTTGTGCTTCCTCCAAAGCGGCACGGATGTCTACCAAGAACTCCTCGCGCTCCGCCATCGTCTTGGCGATGGCCGCACCCTGGTGTCGCCCGGCTCATAAGAGCGGATCGATGGCGGTCGTGGCCCGTAGACAACACGGAAAGGCGTGGTCCCGCAAATGGGGACCGGTAGGCGGTGTTGAAACAATGTGTACTCCACCCATGGCAGCCAATGGAGCCATTGGCGCTGCCGACGCCTATAAGACACCGCAGTACATGATGATGACGCGGTTGGCCGACTCGGACTGCCCGGCCGGACTAAGGATGGAACGCCGCCGCCATGCGGAGCTTGGTACCCATGAGCCGCATAAGCTCCTCGCCAAAAACAGACGTAAAGACAAAGGTCCCGGTCGGAGACCATGGATCGCGGCACCCCATGGAGGCGGACGACTTCGCCGAAGAATGCCTGGGCGATGGACTCGGCTGAGTAGGGGTGTGCCAACGGGATGAAGTGGCAATACTTGCTCAGCGCGATCCACCACCGTGGAGGATCACCGACTTCCCACGGACGCGCCAAGGCCTCCGAAAAGTCGAGCGACATTGGTCCACACACACCGCGGCACCGGGAGCGGCATCAAGAGGCCGGCACGGTGGAGGTGCTTTCGACTTGTAGCGCCGCGCACGGCGCATGACCTCACCAAATCCCCGCACCAACTCCTTCATGTTAGGGAAGTGGAAATCACGTCGGAGGCGATGCAGGGTGCGCTGAACGCCCTCGTGGCTATCCTCATGGACCGCCCGTAGTAGCTCCCCGGAGTAGTGGTGAGGCGGGCGGGATGTACGGGCACCCCCCCAAACAGCACCATGTCGTCGACGATGGTCCAGGCCGTAGGACGGCGCCCGGTGGCAATCTCGGCGTGCAGGGCCATGTTGATATCTCTTATAGCATAAAATATAGAGGTTTTTAAAACTGAAATAAGGGCTTAAAATGAATATTAACATAGTATAGGGGCTTTACTGACATAATTCCACGAGTTTTGGTGATTTATATATTTTCAGGGATTAAACAGGAAAAGCCTAGAGTTTGTAAGGCATACAAAGCATAAACATGTTCTAAAGACATTCCAAGATAGCACCATTGTAAAGAGCTCATCAAGACGATCGAAACGGATATATTGTTTGCTATATTCAGAGTCCAGAATCAAAAGATATCACGTGCAGAGCAGAGTTCACTAAAATGGCCATAACTTTCTCATCCGAACTCTGTTTCTAGCAAACTACCCATCTTTGGAAAGCTATCGAAGAGATCTACGCAACCGTGGTGGTTTGGGCCACAGGCCCAAGGTGGGACCGCGGCCGCCCTGCTGTGGGGCCCATTCGGGGCCTGCTTCGTAGGTCGGTTGTAACCGCCATTGAGGCGCAATCTAGGCCGTCTTTCAAGGTCGGTTTGCTCCAAGGGCTATCGTTCATCGCCTAGGGCTATATAAGGAGACCCCCTGCCCCCAGGGTGAAACCCTAAGTCATTCAACTCACCATTCGACAGGCTGAGACCCTAACCTCTCCTCTCTAGTTCTAGAACTAGAACTAGAACTAGAACACCATGTAGAACTAGAAGCCCTAGAGTTGAGTTGAGGAGCAAGTGTCAAGTTGAGAGATCTAGATCAATGGCTCCCAGCGAGAGTAGCCAGAGCTAGTCTTGTTTTAGAGATCTAGAGCGAGAGTGAAGGGATGAGCTGCTGGAGGAAGCACCGGGCATGTCGGTGACTCCTCTACATCTTGTACCTCCGGGATCAAGTTCCATTGGAGCTTGGTTCTAAGACTTCATGGCGGATCGACCTCTTATTTGAGTAAGTAATATTGTTCTTATTGTTCTTAGGTTCGCAACTCTTGTTTGAGTACTTTAATCTGTAGGACGCTATAGATTAGAGGAGTAGTTGTAGGTCTAGGCGTGGTGCTTAGACCAAGGTTACTTGTGGATGCACCCTACCTTCCGGAGTGTGGTAACTAACGTAGGTGACTTATATCTGCGTTAACTCTTTGTATTCCACATCCCGTTGGATAGGCTTTGGCAGGATCCTTGGCTTGGGGTTGACATTCTTTGCAAATGTTTATCCCATGAATCATTTCCCCATAAGACAATATCAACATGGCTTACAAGGATAGGAACTAGACAACCATAGAAATCTTCTTTAACTCTTAATCCTCTCCGTCCTTCTTGTCATACCTCATGGGTTTAGTTATTAGCTCCGTTACCCTCATACCATTCTCCTTGTGGATACGATATTTAAAACCCTCCTCCCGGGTGAAGTGCTCACCGGTATCCGTGCGCTTGCGGATTATACAAGTTATAAATATTTCTGTGGGCATAACAAATACCAACAGGCCACCAGGGCCGCGTCCCTCCAAATTGGCCCGGGCGTGGCGGTCGATGAAGTCGAAACGCGGACCGAGAGATGGCCAGCGGCGGCGCCCCGTCCTCGTCCCCGCCTAGACAAATGCATCCGCGACGGCGTTAGTCGCGCCGGGACTTGTACTCCACGGAGAAGTCGAAGCCCAGCAGCTTGCCCACTGTTGACGGTCACTAACGACATATTTTTCCCATCAACATACTACCATAAAGGGAGTGAAACTATACCTTTCTATACTCATATACATCTATTACTCACATATTTCCACTTGTAGTGTCCAAAATGTATTTTGTAGAATTTATAATAAAAACAAGTGGAAATACAACCAAAAGGCGCGACCTTGGAAAGCGTACTTCAGAAGATTACAAGCCCAGGGATAGAACGGACCAAAACGCCAAAACTGGGCCGAGCAAACGCCACCCCACAACTTTTCAGGCCCAAACACACCGGCCAGCCAAAGCTCGGGCCGAACCGGGCCAGGAAGAGTGCGCCCGCACCCTCCTGGGGGCGGTTCGAGCCCAACTTCGATGAGGCGGTACATTAAGTGCTCAAACCGTCGGTTTGGGGGTGCGTGGTTCGGTTCAGTGAACGTGGACGCCTGGAGGACGTCGGTTTGGTGCATTGATGTTGTAAATTAGCACTTAGCCCCCTCCTCTCATCCTATAAGTAGAGGGCCTCTCCCCCTCACTCACACACACCTCACAAGAAGAGCTACACTCTCCCTCCTATCTTCTTCTTCCTCCTCCTAGTAGGATTAGTAGTTTAGGATGTGGAGCTAGGCAACAAAGCTACCAAGGAGGGCTTGGCTCCTTGGAAGAATGATTCAAGGAATAAATCTACATATGGTATTCTTCCAAAGCCTTGCCCTTTATCTTATCTTGGTTGTGCATTAGAATTAGAGTCTCCATGTTATTCCTATGCCTTATGATTTATCCTATGATCTAACATGTTGTTCTTGACATGATCATGACATATGAACTAGTCTATAGTTTCCATGTTGTGATATCATCATATAGAACTTTATGCTTAAACCATTCATGCAATATAATTGAGTAGTGTCGGATTGTCTTTGAGTGGCGGTTCGTTGTGTCCTTCGGGCTTGCTCGTGTCCTATTCCGGCCCATCCGTAGGGTGGGGACCATGGGGACATGAGTAGTGTCCTTGTATGCGGCGTGGTGTCCGGATGCCGTATCCTTCGAATATGATGGCATGCTACGGTCGAGGGGTAGGCGGCGGGGGTTGTGACAGCCCCTGTCCGTCCCTTTGTAATCCCCCATGTTCGTATGTTGTGTAGGAGTCTAAAGTGCCTTTTCATTGGGCGTATGCACCGGGAAGGTCTCCCCGTCCATCTCACTCTCGGCCCAGACCTCCTACTCATGAGTGTTGCCCGATTATCAACCGGTTCTATGCAACACCATGACTAGAATATGTATCCTCTACTTAGGACTTTCTTTATTCCTTATTTATCTTTATCCTTGAGTTTTGCTTGAGTGAGTGTGTCAATTCAAAAAGTCTATGGAAGTATGATCACCATATGAATAATCACCACTCCCAAACCATAACATGCTAGTATAGAAAAAGGAAGCATGAATTGATAAACAAGATTCATCCAAAGGAGGTGAAGACTTCAAAGGTGAACCAGATTTTATTTTTGTTATTATTATTATTATTTTTTTTATATATATAAATATATTTTGTTTTTTTTGCAATCAGAACGAAAAAAAGGATGAGAGTGAAAGGTTCACATTACCATGATCATCACGCTACCGATGCGGCAGCTTCAACTCTATCCTCTAGCCGCCAGTCAAGTGCACTCGTGTACGCAAAGGTCCAATAAAATAAAAGAAAAAAAAAGAAAAAGAGAGAAGGAAAGGAGGAACACCCTCCTTTACACCTTTGTGACCAAGAAGGCCCATGGTCCATATACACTACTTGTGTGTATCACCTAAGCCTTGTGGCCCGCCTCGAGACGGACAATCAAGCTACCACCGCGAAACTTCAACGTATTTGCCTTCATGCGCGGTTGGTACATACACACTCAGTATGCAAAGGTAATAATTCACCAATTCTTTTACTCAAACTTATCTCCATATACAAAAAAAATCTTGTTTTTTCTTTGTTTATGAAATATAATCTGGTTTGGATGCGTTTTGCATGTCGCTCATGCGATACATCCATAGGTCTTTTTAAATCAAGCATGGTGCTTAGGTTAAAATTGACCTCCTTTAATCAAATATCGACAAGGTGTTGAAATTTGATTAATGAACCCGTAGCCGACGTCATAAACATTTGAGTTATTTCATGATGGAGATAAAGCAAGGCTAGACTTATTTTTGCATCTTTATCTTAGCCTTGTTTGAGTATGAAAAAGTTTGGTGAAGCTCTTATGTTCTCCCTTGATAATAAAATCCTAAAATAAAATTCTTAAAAAAAAAAAAAACAAGCTGCTCTTTTGCTCCTCGCCGCATATGTTTCGAAATTTGGTAATCACGAAGGATGGTAAATCCACTCGTGAATCTACCATACACTAACCATGCCGAAAAGCCAAAAAGCACGGGGTAAAACCCCGATCCAATGGGCTTTGAGCTAGCTTAGGGAGGACCAAAAACATGGTAATGTGAACCTTTCACTCTCATCCTTTTTTTCGCTACAATTAGTGCAAAAACAAAAATATATTTATATATATAAAAATAATAATAATAATAACAAAAAATAAAATCTTGTTCACCTTTCAAGTCTTCACCTCCTTTGATGAATCTTGTTTATCAATTCATGCTTCCTTTTTCTATACTAGCATGTTATGGTTTGGGAGTGGTGATCATTCATATGGTGATCATACTTCCATAGACTTTTGAATTGAGCATGGTGCTTAGGTCAAAAAAGTCTACCCTAATCGATTAGACATGGAGTCGAAGTTTGATTATTGAACCGAGTCGCTAGTGTAGAATTTGGTCGACCATATGGACTAACCCCCCTAGAATTTATCAAACATCATGAGGGTATGTCCAAGAGATGACAATGGAGATCGGAAGTTGTTTGGTGAACCAATATATATATATATATATATATATATATATATATATATATATATATATATATATATATATATATATATAATGATAATAAAATAAAAATAAATAAAAACCTTTGAAACCCCAAGAATGGTTGTCCCCGCTCTTCCAAGATCATCACAAGACAAGCTTGGGGGAGTCTCCGGCACGCTAAAAAGAAGATGTTAATCGAAGATCAAATCATGGCGTGCCACGTGCTAGCAACATTCCTAACCGAAGGTAAGTCAAGAAGCTAGCTTGGGGGAGGACTCCCACAAAGGTAACTCGTATCTCACATTCCATTCGCTTATTTTCTTATCTTATAAGAATGATGAGATATGAGAATTAAAAAAAAAAAAGGAGGGGAAGAAGAAAGAGAGAGAGGAGATTTATTCCACTCCATATATATGTGTTGTAGAAATGTTTAGTTCTACCCCTCGTTGAAATGATGAATAGTTGCTCTCTCTTATATTTTTCCTATGCCTAGTTTATAACTTGAATTTCTCTAAAGTTTGAGTTTAGTGGCTAAGTTCTAAACCTCACCTTGAAAAAACCTAATTCATGTGGGTTGCATAAGCTCTATCTAGTCTAAGTTGTTGCCAAATATGATATGGTACAAATAGATTTGCTATGATTTCGCTTCGAATGAGAAACTTGACATCCGGGAATCTAATTTGAAGAAAAGAGAAAGATATGGGCTATGCTAAAAAAAAAAAAAAAAAAAAAGGATGAAAAATGGACACGTGTCCGAGGGCGAGTAGAGCCCACATCTTTAAAAAAAAAAAAAGAAAAAAAAAAGAGGGAAAGAAAAAAAAAGAAAGAGAGGAAATAAAAGACAAAAGTCTAGGGCGAGTAGAGCCCACCTCTCCAAAAAAAATATATATATGTAGTAATAAAGCCCATACTTTCTCGAAAAACAAATATAATCTAATAAATAATCCCTGATGAAAAAAAAGTTGATCAAAAGAATGAATGAATAGTATTTCTATTATAACCGCTCTATCCGCAACCGCCCAAGACTCGAGACGACTAAAAAAAGCCCCGCTACGATGAAAGATAATAAAGGGTGAGTAAAGGCGTGCCATTTTATTCAAAACTATAGTAGAAAATCTTGTTATAAACCCGGCACGTGTAAAATGTAATCGGCATAGTAGTAACTCCCCGATCAACAACCAAGTACTTATCTTTTGCTCGAGGACGCCGCAAAGGGTAAGCTTGGGGGAGTTGTTGACGGTCACTAACGACATATTTTCCCGTCAACATACTACCATAAAGGGAGTGAAACTATACCTTTCTATACGCATATACATCTATTACTCACATATTTCCACTTGTAGTGTCCAAAGTGTATTTTGTAGAATTTATAATAAAAAAAGCAGGTGGAAATACGACCAAAAGGCGCGACCACGAAAGCGTGCATTTAAGATTACAAGCCTAGGGATAGAACGGACCAAAACGCCAAAACTGGGTCGAGCAAACGCCACCCCACAACTTTTCGTGCCCAAACACGCCCGGCCACCAAAGCTCGGGCGAACGGGCCGAGAAGGGTGCGCCCGCACACTAAAGGTGCGCCCGCACCCTCATGGGGCGTGTTCGAGCCCAACCCGACGAGGTGGTACATTAAGTGCTCAAACCGCCGGTTCGGGGGTGCGTGGTTCGGTTCAGTGAACGTGGACGCCTGGAGGACGTCGGTTTGGTGCATTGATGTTGTAAATTAGCACTTAGCCCACTCCTCTCATCCTATAAGTAGAGGGCCTCTCCCCCCTCACTCACACACACCTCACAAGAAGAGCTACACTTTCCCTCCTATCTTCTTCCTCCTCCTCCTAGTAGGATTAGTAGTTTAGGATGTGGAGCTAGGCAACAAAGCTACCAAGGAGGGCTTGGCTCCTTGGAAGATGGATTCAAGGAATAAATCTACATATGGTATTCTTTCAAAGCCTTGCCCTTTATCTTATCTTGGTTGTGCATTAGAATTAGAGTCTCCATGTTATTCCTATGCCTTATGATTTATCCTATGATCTAACATGTTGTTCTTGACATGATCATGACATATGAACTAGTCTATAGTTTCCATGTTGTGATATCGTCATATAGAACTTTATGCTTAAACCATTCATGCAATATAATTGAGTAGTGTCGGGATTGTGCTGAGTGGCGGTTCGTTGTGTCCTTCGGGCTTGCTCGTGTCCTATTCCGTCGATCCGTAGGGTGGGGACCATGGGGGACATGAGTAGTGTCCTTGTATGCGGGGCGTGGTGTCCTGGATGCCGTGTATCCTTCGAATATGACGGCATGCCACGGTCGAGGGGGTAGGCGGCGGGGTTGTGACAGCCCCCTGTCCATCCTTTGTAACCCCCCCACGTTCGTATGTTGTGTAGGAGTCTAAAGTGCCTTTTCATTGGGCGGTATGCACCGGGAAGGTCTCCCTGTCCATCTCACTCTCAGCTCCAACCTCCTACTCATGAGTGTTGCCTGATTATCAACTGGTTCTATGCACAGCCATGACTAGAATATGTATGCTCTACTTAGGACTTTCTTTATTCCTTATTTATCTTTATCCTTGAGTTTGGCTTGAGTGAGTGTGTCAAGTTATCCTGTTACCGTTCCCTTATACCCCTGTTATGAGCATTGGTCCATTACACAGTCATGTTATCTTGTTCATGTCTCTATTAGATCCTTTTCCACCATGCCTTCCTTTAGGAAAATATAAATAACGATACCCTGAATATCTCCGGGTGAAATGCTACAATGATAGATCGGTCGCGCTTGCGATGAATATATATTTTGGCAAGGTCTATCACCGTTGATGTTTCTAGTGTGATCACCAACATGGTGGTTTCACTTAGGAATGTTAGCGGCACATTTCTGGCTCCGTTATTAGAGATGGGTTCTAAACCTGTTTCTAGTGATTGCGCTAAGAAATATCAACACCCACCCAATGGTCTTTGAGGAATGGTGGACAAGCGCCGGTCCAAGCAGGTACTTGAGGTCGAGTGTGGTCGGTGCGGACGACGAAGCTGCGCCCCCAGTATGGCCGCCAATAGCGAACCGCTGGACCAAACCAATGAGCTCCCGCTCATAAGCGTAAGAAGCGCCCGGCGCCGTGGTGCCACCGGGGCGGTCAGAAGGCGATCGGGTGGCCATCTTGGATGAGAACAGCCCCTAATCCGTGAGATGAAGCGCCGCACTCGACTAACGAACGGCTTAGGCAAAATCCGCATGCCCAACACCGGGCGGTGGTGACCGCGGCATTGAGCTCGCGAAGGCCGCTGGTCGCCTCGTCACTCAGGCGAAACCGCCCCGCTTGAGAAGGACGGTGAGTGGTGCCGCCGATGGAGCCGTAGTTGTGGATGAACTTGCGGTAGTAGCCCGCCAAGCCGAGGAACCCACACACGCCCGCGCTAACGAACAGGCAACCGCCACAATGATTGCCCGCACCTTGGCCGAGTCCATAGCCACGCCCGCCGCCGAGATCGTGGGTCGAGGTAGGCGGCAAACGGCGCACGCCCATCAACGCACACTTGGAGCGCTGACGAACAAGGCGTGGCGACGGAGACTCGGTGAGGACGATCGCGAAGGTGCCCGAGGTGGTCCGCCCAAGACTTGCTCTAGATCAAAATATCATCAAAAACACAAGCACGGCAACGGAGGAAGGGGCGGAGGACGCCGTTCATGAATGCCCGGAATGTGGCCGGGCGTTGCACAACCTGAACGGCATCACAAGGAACTCATATAGGCCATCATGGGTGCGAACGCCGCCTTGTGGACATCGTCGGCCCACATTTGCACTGATGGTATCCCCGAGCGCAGGTCGAGCTTGGTGAAGAAGTGCGCCGCCATGGAGCTCATCCAAAGGCCCGTCCCACGACCAGAATGGGGTAGGCATCTTTCACCATGATGGCGTTCACCGCTGCGGTAGTCGACGTGAAACGCCATGAGCCATCCGGCTTCTTGATGAGGAGCACCGGCGAGGAGAAGGCGGAGTCGCCAAGGCCGCACGATGCCCCGCATAATCCATAGCCGCCGCACCGCGTCTCCAACTCCCGTCCCAATGCGCGGTAGGGTAGCGGACGACCGGACCGCCACCGGGCGAGCCCGGTTTGAGGGTGATGCGGTGGCCTCACCCCGGGCCGGTGGCAGACATCGCTGACGCCGCGAAGACGTCCTCGAACGCAGCGCCCAAAGAGCTCATCGAGGGGCTCGGTCACGTGTGGGCCATGAAGGCGAAGACGGGTGGGGACGGAGGTGCCGCGCGCACCAAAGCATACTTCCCCCGCGGTTGAACGCCATGGTGCCGCCACCACGTTCCAGACGATGTCCCCCAATGGAGCCATCCAGTTGGTGCCGAGGACAACGCCGTAGCCCGCCAACGCATGATGTACAAGTCGACGCTGAACTCGAGTCCATCGATGATGACTAGGGCGTGATGGAGGACCGTTGACGCTTAACGCACACGTATAAATCCGCAAGCGCCGCGGAATCGCTGTTGTAGCTTTCACCCGGAAATATTCAGTGGTATCGTATTTTCCATAGGGAACGGATGTACTCTCCTAACTAGTTTGCCCAAGGACACACACGACCAAATAATGGGTGGAGTTAGGCAGCACTTTGGTATGTATCTTGACCATGCAGTTAACTCAAGCTCCTCTCTTCTCTTATATATATATATTTTTTATTTTATATATATGTATATATATTTTTTTTCAATAACACTCTCTCTTTTTTTTTTTTTCTCTCTTTTTTTTTCTATATTCTCTCTTTCTTTTTTATAATTCTTTTGTTTCTTTTTTTTTTTCAAAGGCGGGGTGACATTATTTTTTTATGACGCCTTGGTGTTTGGAACTTGAGGTTTCACCATCTTTCCCCACACTTGACTTCGTGCAAAAGTCAAGTGTGCAAAGTCCGGGTCTCCTTTTGAGCGTGTTCCATCATCCATGAGCATCAATTTTTTTTTTTTTTTTTTTGATGATGTCGGCCCCATGTTTTCAAGCATCGCATGCCTCTCCACCCGAAATGGTTAGCGACAAGAATACCCGAAGGTGCATACAAACTTGATAACACGCTCTTGCTTTATTAATAAGAACAAAGGGAAAACCCCCTTTTTTTTAGAACAAGAGAGATTTATTCATTCATCTTTTTTTCAAATCAGGGTTATCTCCCAAGTGCTTTCTTTTACGGTCGTAGGCTTGACCATGGGAAATCATCTTGCAGCTATGAAAGGTGGTGAAGTTCCCAACCTCACCACTAAGAAGTTAGCGTTACGCTTTGAGCCGCAAGGTTAAAGCCATCGTGCCACTACGATATCGACAAAACTTGTGATACACGAAGACATCCACAACCATCCTCTTGAAAAGTTTGTGGACGTGGATTAAGAGAAGGTTGGGGTCCTCGTAGGGGCACGTGGTGAGAAGCAAGACAACCCTAGAGATCCAAAGAGGTGAGCATGTATCATGAGAAGTTTCAAATGAAAACTCGATATGCTCAATAGCGTGTTCATGCTTGGTCTCAAGAGTTGTTGCTTCATGCATGTCCATGGCACTTGAGTTCTTATCCTTAAAAGATATGTCATGAAGAACGAACGTTGAATCTCGATCATTGTCAAGAGCAACGCTTTGTTGGCCGAGAGGGACATGTCTTGTGTTCGAAAGTGAGGGCGACGGGTGTTTCGTTTCACTAAGATGCGTAAACAACTTAGGTGAATCGGATGGAGTTGTGAACTTTGCCTCCTCGAACAGGTTTTTTGTTGGGAAGATGCTTTCGCCTTTGAGATTTCTAGGTGAGAGGCACAAGCATTCCTTCCCAACTTTTCATCATGGCTCTCCTCTATAGGTTTTTCATGAAAAATCTTTTCAAGAGGGTAGCCTATGAGAAGATCAAAGTCGAGGATGGGATAGATATAGAAGTCTAAGTGAACCTTGATTCCATGAATTTTCATTGGCACGGCCCTAGCAATACCACAACATGCAAAGATGAGTCCGAATTGACCCTTGAAGAGTCTATCTGGTCGAGGCTAGCGGCATATTACCCAAAAGGGTTTCCACAAGATATTGTGACATGATATTCGCCTCTGTTGTGGGGTTGTGTAGGGCATCTAAGGAATTTCCTCGTAATGAACAAGGTATGGTCGTGGAAGGTGAAAGAATCTGAATTGCTTCAGAAGAACGTTTCACCTCCATTAACCATTCTTTTGAAGGTTTCATGTTAGAGGAAGATTCCTTAGCTGAAGTCAGTGCTCCATTTGCTCCATTCATACCATAGAAGGTTCAAGGTTCTCCCATGATCCTCGAATTTGATCGAACTCCGAAGGATAAAGCATCCCTTCCTTCGTGTTCGTGGTTCGGGTGAGGGTTCAACAATGGTTCTATTGGTGATACGTGGTATGGTTCGACCGATGAGGGCTCCTCAAAACTTGACATGCCCTTGTTGTGGAGGGGAGTAGGTTCTACAACGGAGAAGCATGCTTCTCTAGGATGTGATCAAGGATTTTCCTCTGTTCCGTTGTAGGTTTGCGTGAAAACGACCCTCCGGTGGTCATGTCAAGGCATAGGGCAGCGTCTATGTCAAGACCCGAACAAAAGATATGCAAAAGCACACTATCGGGTAATGACAACTCTGGGCTAGCATGTATCAACATTGTAAACCCGGCCCAAAGCTGCACCTATGGACCCCTTCTCATCCTGCTCGAATTCGAGGATTGTCCTTGGTAGGGTGTTGATGGGAAGAAATGCTAGACAAAAATTGTCTTTGAGTTCTTTCCAATCCCCATTCAACTTCCTATGACATTCGTGTACCATTGTTCTGCTCTCCCTAAGAGCGAAAACGGAAACAACGTCCACATAATATTTTCTTGTGTCGTGCCAGGAATGCTTAGGCACGCACATATTTCCTCGAAAACTCGTAGATGGCTACATGGGTTTTCAGTGTGGTAGCCAGAGAAAGGGTCTGCCCGAACAATGGATTTTAAATATGGATGAAGTTCGTAGCCAGATGAAAGTTTTGGTTTTGAAAAAGAATGTGGCTCGCGGAACTCCTCCGCTGAAGCGTAAAAAGATTTTGAAATTGATTTGATGGCTTCATTTTAGTAAAAGAAAATAAATAACTATTTTGGTTTTTTTTTTAAGGATAAATACGAGGACTCACTAAGTTTGAAGATAGTAGCAACCGTTCCCGAGAACGGCGCCGAAAAGCTTGTTGACGCTTCTTAACGCGCACGTATAAATCCGCAAGCGCGAATCGCCGCTTGTAGCTTTCACCCGGAAATATTCAGGGTATCGTATTTTCCACAGGGAACGGATGTACTCTCTCCTAACTAGTTTGCCCAAGGACACACACGACCAAAGATGGGGAGGATTAGCGAGAAGGATCCCTACACCTTTAATGTCTATGATTAGCCGCCTCTCGAGCTACTTGTTCACTTCGGGCACCGCCCACGCCCATCCGTAGAGTCCGGCAATTAGCTCTACGACACGGCCCGAATGTGGGGGGATTTCAAGGGGGCGGACAAGGCTTGTCACGACCAAGCCGCCTACCCCCCTCAACCGTGGGATGCACCGCAAAAAGATAGAAAACCGCTAGCCCAAACACCACGCCTACGCTTAGTGATTATCACTCCGGTGTTTGCCGGGTTCCCCGGCCAAAGGGTTCCACCACTAGAGTCCCGCCCGAAGGGCGACTATCGATCCCGCAAAACAAGTAGATAAATCGTGGATAAACAAAAGACAATAAAGATTATCGTAACCGTGGAAGCTTACTTAGCCAAGATCTCGTTAAGGAGCCAAGTCCGGATCCACCGAGGTACAAGGTTGGGGAGACACCGACAAGTCCGGCGCTTCCCCTCCCTCTCGCCCCTTCACATCTCTCCTCCGCCGATCTCTCTACTACTAATGAGGGCCTAAGCCCATTGGAGTGAAGGGGTAGAGTAGAGGGGAGAGCTCTCTAGAGGAGAGAGGGAGACTCTTCCTTGAATGGTGTGTGTTGAATGAGGGGGAGAGAGCCTCCTTTTATAGGTAGAGGAGAGGGGGCTCTTTGGAAGATTGCCATCCCGACATGGAAGGAGCAAAACCGACCTAGGAATACCTTCTAAATCTGCCAAACCGACCATCCAACGTCGGTAGTGCCCGTTTTGGAAGGTAATGAACCGCTCCCCGAAGCTGGGCCCGAGCCGCCTCGGCCCGGGGAATGCCGCACCAGGTGGTGCGCGCAAGCACCTTCTTTGGGCCGCCTTGCTTCCGGGCCAAAAGCGGTGGTGGCGTTGTTGGGCCTCGAAAAGTTGTAGGGCGCGGCGTTGGCTCGGCCCGATTGTGTTTTGGTCCATTTCTCCCTTGGGCTTGATGTTCTTCGTGAATGCGCTTTCCCTCTTCCGCGCCTTTTGGTATATTTTCCACTTGTTTCTTTTTAGAAATCTGCACAATAATAATTTGGATACTACAAGTGGAAATATGTTAGTAATAAATGTATATGAGTATAAAAAGGTATAGTTTTACTCCCTTTATGGTAGTAAGTTGACGGAAAAATATGTCGTTGGTGACCGTCAACAAACTCCCCAAGCTTACCCTTTGCGCGTCCTCGAGCAAAAGATAAGTACTTGGTTGTTGATCGGAGTTGCTACTATGCCGATTATGTTTTTCAAGTGCCGGGGTTATAATAAGATTTTCTACTAGAGTTTGAATAAAATGGCACATCTCTTTTTTTTTTTTTTTTTTTTCCACCCTTTATTACCTTTCATCGTAGCGGGGCTTTCTAGCTTTTCTCAAAGTCTTGGGCGGTTGCCGATAGAATGGTTATAACGTAAATACTTATCATTCATCCTTTTGATCAACTTTCTATCCGGGATTTATTTATTTAGATATTTTTTTTTTTTTTTGAAAGTATGGGCTTTATTGCTATATATATTTTCTCTTTTCTTTTTTTTTTCTTTTTTTTTTTTTTTTTTTTTTGAGAGGTGGGCTCTACTCGCCCTAGACTTTCGTCTTTTATTTCCTCTCTTTTTTTTTTTAGAGATGTGGGCTCTACTCGCCCTCTGACACTTGCCCATTTTTCATCTCATTTTCCTTTTCTTCTCTTTTTTTTTTTTAGCATAGCCCATATCTTTTCTCTTTTTTTTTTTTTCAAAGTAGATTCCCTGATGTCAAGTCTCTCTTTTGGACTAAATCATAGCAAAATCCATTTGTACCATATCATACTTGGCAACAACTTAGACCGGATAGAGCCTATGCAACCCACATGAATCAGTTTTTGAGGATGAGTTTTTAGAATTAGCCACTAAACCCAAACTTTAGAGAAATTCGAATTATAAACTAGGCAAGGTAAAGCATAAGACAGAGCAACTATTCATCATTTCAACAAGGGAATAAATCTAAACATTTTCATATCTCATATGTATAGGAATGATTTTTTTTTTTTTTAGCATAACTCATCATTTTGTAAGATAGGGAATATAATCAAAATGTGAGATACACGTTACCTTTCTTGAGTCCTCCCCAAGCTAGCTCTTTACTTACCTTTCATGGTCGTGCTAGCTTGTGCGCGTAATGATTTGAGTTTTAGAGGCTCCCCCAAGCTTGTCTTTTGATATCATCACAAAAAAGGGACCAAGAACTTGGGGTTGAAAGGTTTATCTCCTCTTCTCTCATTTCTCCTCATTCTTCTCTCCCCTTTCTTTTATTATTGTTATGAAATGTGAGAGCGAGAGTTTTGCACAAACCACCTAGGTTGAAGAGGAAGGAGTTAAATGGTAGTTGTTCGCCTCGTCCTTCTCCATCATGAATTGCTTGGTGTTCGTGCATTTGTGTTGGGGAGATCTCGGATGGGTGTGCTTGTATGCCCGAGAGACCTCCCCACACTTATTCTTGTACCTGGTTTTATTCAAAACAAGAAAACAAAACAAAAGAACAAAAACACATGGCTCTATCGGCATGAACACCGTGGAGCCTTTATTGTGAAGACTTTATTTGTTTTTATTTTATTTTATTTTATTTTATTCTGTTTGTTCACCACAACGTTACTCAAGCAAGGCTAACATAAGGAAGCAAAGTGTAAGCATAGCCTTGATTTATCTCCAAACATAAGATACTTCCAAAGATCATGACAACAAAACTCTAAGTTCATTAACCTAGCTCGACACCATGTCAAAGTTTGATTAAAGGAGATCATTTTACTCTAAGCACCATGCTTAATGTAGAAGACCTATGGATGCATTACTCAAGAAATGCACCCAAACTCAAAGCATAAATCATGGCAAGGGAAGCATGACGTTTTAATTTCATGGAGACAAGAATGAGTGAATTAGTTAGTGAACGTTTATTTCCTTTGCATACCGGATGTACTTACCGCAACAATTTTTTGGATGAAGCAATGGAGTTGTTGCCGTGGTTTGCGTGATGGTTCGTCCAGTGTGCACCTCAAGGCTAGGCCACACGCACGTGTGTATGGGCCATGGGTCTTGATGGTAGCCGCAAAAGGATGAGAGATGCACCCCCTTCTTGCTTGTGGAAGCAATAATGGGTGGAGTTAGGCAAAGACTTTGGTATGTATCTTGACCATGCAGGCCAACCCGCTCCTCTCTTCTCTTATATATATATTTTTTTATTTTATATATATGTATATATATATTTTTTTTTCAATAACACTCTCTTTTTTTTCTTCTCTTTTTTTTTCTATATTCTCTCTTTCTTTTTTTTATAATTCTTTTGTTTCTTTTTTTTTTCAGCAAGGCAGGGTGACATTATTTTTTTTTATGACGCCTTGGTGTTTGGAACTTGAGGTTTCACCATCTTTCCCCCACACTTGGACTTCTGTGCAAAAGTCAAGTGTGCAAAGTCCGGTCTCCTTTTGAGCGTGTTCCATCATCCATGAGCATCAATTTTTTTTTTTTTTTTTTTTTTATGATGATGTCGGCCCCATGTTTTCAAGCATTGCATGCCTCTCCACCAAATGGTTAGCGACAAGAATACCCAAGGTGCATACAAACTTGATAACACGCTCTTGCTTTATTAATAAGAACAAAGGGAAAACCCCCTTTTTTTTTAGAACAAGAGAGATTTATTCATTCATCTTTTTTTTCAGTCCGGGTTATCTCCCTAAGCAGTGCTTTTACTACGGTCGTAGGCTTGACCATGGGAAATCATCTTGCAAAGCTATGAAAGGTGGTGAAGTTCCCAACCTCACCACTAAGAAGTTAGCGTTACGCTTTGAGCTGCAAGGTTAAAGCCATCGTGCCACTACGATATCGACAAAACTTGTGATACACGAAGACATCCACAACCATCCTCTTGAAAAAGTTTGTGGACGGGATTAAGAGAAGGTTGGGGTCCTCGTAGGGGCACGTGGTGAGAAGCAAGACAACCCTAGAGATCCAAAGAGGTGAGCATGTATCATGAGAAGTTTCGAATGAAAACTCGATATGCTCAATAGCAGGTTCATGCTTGGTCTCAAGAGTTGTTGCTTCATGCATGTCCATGGCACTTGAGTTCTTATCCTTAAAAGATATGTCATGAAGAACGAACGTTGAATCTCGATCATTGTCAAGAGCAACGCTTTTGTTGGCCGAGGGACATGTCTTGTGTTCGAAAGTGAGGGCGACGGGTGTTTCGTTTCACTAAGATGCGTAAACAACTTAGGTGAATCGGATGGAGTTGTGAACTTTGCCTCCTCGAACAGGTTTTGGTTGGGAAGATGCTTCGCCTTTGAGATTTCTAGGTGAGAGGCACAAGCATTCCTTCCCAACTTTTCATCATGGCTCTCCTCTATAGGTTTTTCATGAAAAATCTTTTCAAGAGGGTAGCCTATGAGAAGATCAAAGTCGAGGATGGGATAGATATAGAAGTCTAAGTGAACCTTGATTCCATGAATTTTCATTGGCACGGCCCTAGCAATACCACAACATGCAAAGATGAGTCCGAATTGACCCTTGAAGAGTCTATCGGTCGAGGCGAGGCTAGCGCATATTACCCAAAAAAGGGTTTCCACAAGATATTGTGACATGATATTCGCCTCTGTTGTGGGGTTGTGTAGGGCATCTAAGGAATTTCCTCGTAATGAACAAGGTATGGTCGTGGAAGGTGAAAGAATCAATTGCTTCGTAAGAACGTTTCACCTCCATTAACCATTCTTTTGAAGGTTTCATGTTAGAGGAAGATTCCTTAGCTGAAGCTGTGCTCCATTTGCTCCATTCATACCATAGAAGGTTCAAGGTTCTCCCATGATCCTCGAATTTGATCGAACTCCGAAGGATAAAGCATCCCTTCCTTCGGTGTTCGTGGTTCGGGTGAGGGTTCAACGGTCGGTTCTATTGGTGATACGTGGTATGGTTCGACCGATGAGGGCTCCTCAAAACTTGACATGCCCTTGTTGTGGAGGGAGTAGGTTCTACAACGGGAGAAGCATGCTTCTCTAGGATGTGATCAAGGATTTTCCTCTGCTCCGTTGTAGGTTTGCGTGAAAACGACCCTCCGGTGGTCATGTCAAGGCATAGGGCAGCGCCTCTATGTCAAGACCAACAAAAGATATGCAAAAGCACACTATCGGGTAATGACAACTCCGGGCTAGCATGTATCAACATTGTAAACCCCGCCCAAAGCCGCACCTATGGACCCCTTCTCATCCTCGCCGAATTCGAGGATTGTCCTTGGTAGGGTGTTGATGGGAAGAAATGCTAGACAAAAATTGTCTTTGAGTTCTTTCCAATCCCCATTCAACTTCCTATGACATTCGTGTACCATTGTTCGCTTCTCCCTAAGAGCGAAAAACGAAACAACGTCCACATAATATTTTCTTGTGTCGTGCCAGAATGCTTAGGCACGCACATATTTCCTCGAAAAACTCGTAGATGGCTACATGGGTTTTCAAAGTGGTAGCCGTAGAAAGGGTCTCGCCTGAACAATGGATTTTAAATATGGATGAAGTTCGTAGCCGGATGAAAGTTTTGGTTTTGAAAAAGAATGTGGCTCTGTGAACTCCTCCGTTGAAGCGTAAAAAGATTTTGAAATTGATTTGATGGCTTCATTTTAGTAAAAGAAAATAAATAACTATTTTGGTTTTTTTTAAGGATAAATACGAGGACTCACTAAGTTTGAAGATAGTAGCAACCGCTCCCGGCAAGAACGGCGCCGAAAAGCTTGTTGACGTTTCTTAACGCACACGTATAAATCCGCAAGCCGCACGGAATCGCCGTTGTAGCTTTCACCCGAAATATTCAGGGTATCGTATTTTCCACAGGAACGGATGTACTCTCTCCTAACTAGTTTGCCCAAGGACACACACGACCAAAGATGGGGAGGATTAGCGAGAAGGATCCCTACACCTTTAATGTCTATGATTAGCCAGTCTCCAGAGCTACTTGTTCACTTCGGGCACCGCCCACGCCCATCCGTGTAGAGTCCGGCAATTAGCTCTACGACACGAAATTTAACGTGGGGATTTCAAGGGACGGACAAGGCTTGTCACGACCAAGCCGCCTACCCCCTCAACCGTGGGATGCACCGCAAAAAGATAGAAAACCGCTAGCCCAAACACCACGCCTACGCTTAGTGATTATCACTCCGGTGTTTGCCGGGTTCCCCTGGCCAAAGGGTTCCACCACTAGAGTCCCGCCCGAAGGACGACTATCGATCCCGCAAACAAGTAGATAAATCGTGGATAAACAAAAGACAATAAAGATTATCGAACCGTGGAAGCTTACTTAGCCAAGATCTCGTTAAGGAGCCAAGTCCGGATCCACCGAGGTACAAGGTTGGGGAGACACCGACAAGTCCGGCGCTTCCCCGCTCTCAAAGCCCTTCACATCTCTCCCTCCGCCGATCTCTCTACTACTAATGAGGGCCTAAGCCCATTGGAGTGAAGGGGTAGAGTAGAGGGGAGAGCTCTCTTAGAGGAGAGGGAGAGACTCTTCCTTGGAATGGTGTGTGTTGAATGAGGGGAGAGAGCCTCCTTTATAGGTAGAGGAGAGGGGCTCTTTGGAAGATTGCCATCCCGACATGGAAGGAGCAAAACCGACCTAGGAATACCTTCTAAATCTGCCAAACCACCATCCAACGCCGGTAGTGCCCGCTTTTGGAAGGTAATGAACCGCCCTCCCCGGGCGGGCCCGGCCGCCTCGGCCGCCCAGCGCGGCCGCACCAGGTGGTGCGCCGCACACCTTGCCGGGGCCGGCCCGCTCGGCTTCCGCAGTGGTGGCGTTGTTGGGCCCTGAAAAGTTGTAGGGCGGCGTTGGCTCGGCCCGAGTTCTGCGTGTTTGGTCCATTTCTCCCTTGGGCTTGATGTTCTTCAGAATGCGCTTTCCGTGGAGGCGCCTTTTGGTATATTTTCCACTTGTTTCTTTTAGAAATCTGCACAATAATAATTTGATACTACAAGTGGAAATATGTTAGTAATAAATGTATATGAGTATAAAAAGGTATAGTTTTACTCCCTTTATGGTAGTAAGTTGACGGGAAAAATATGTCGTTGGTGACCGCCAACAAGGACGTGGGGCAAGAGATGCGCCTCCCCGTTGGCCACGCTGGCCATCGCGAGGGCGCGTCTCCACGGCAACCCAGCCGCTACCGGGTCGCGGCCTCCCGATGAAGCCGTGGTGGGAGCCGGTGTCGACGAGCGCGGTGAAGGCCGGCCACCCCACGCACGCTGAGTTGGATGGTGTTGTTGACGGCCACCCCAAAGAACCGCCTCAGAGGAGAACACGGGTGCCTCCTCCGACTCCTCTTCGCCGAGTTCTACGCCGTCGATGTAGAAGATGCGCGACACACCCTATTGGCCGCCGCGAATATGGCTCATTGCAGCTATAGTAAAGGCCAAGACGACGACGTTCCGCCGGCTCCCTTTGTCTAGAGGCGCTTGGTGGGTTGGCCACCTCCCCCCGGCCTGGTCTTTGGAAGGGCCGCGGGGCACCCTTGGCGCCGATCGGCAGCACCGGCGGTAGAGGAGCGGCACCCGTGGCTGCCGCGGGCGCGGGGCGGCCGGCAAGATCGCCCACAGGCGCCGCTTCCTGGCAAGTGCCCGAGACGGTCCAGGTGCCGACCAGCTCCGGCCGAAGGCGCAAACTCATGGCCGCGCCGAGAAAAAGATGGATGCGACTTGATGGTCGAGTGAGGGGCAGCAAACGCCCGGTGCGAGCTGCACCCGCCGACCTCCAGCCCAGCCTTGCGCGGGAGCGCCCGAAGCGGTTAGAATATTCCTCGACCGCCCCCGCGCGGCACTCGGAGAGCTCGATCAACGGCGTAGATCGCAACGCCGCCCGAGGTTTTAGCAATTCCTGAAACGCCCCATGGCGGCGTGCCCTCATCTTCCTGGAGCTGCATGAACCACAAAGCTGGCCACGTCCTCCGGGTTGTACAACGCCATCCACACCTTCTCGGCCACTAGCGTGACTCGGCCCGGACCGCTAACTCTCGGCCGGACCGGTTCGCTCGACCCCGAAAGCCGCCGGTTGGCGCACCTCCGAGCACGGCGCACATCCTCGCTCGGCGACGCCCGTGTACGTGCGCCCAACATGACACTAAGATTAGAAACTAAAATTACTAACCGAACTACTAGTCAAGGAAAGCAATAATGAAACTGAATTAAGAACTACACCTAAAAGGAACTAAGTTGCCGAACTGAACTTTTGGAGAGTACAAAAAATTCCAGGCTTACTACAACTGAATGAAGCCGGATAGACATGAGTCAACCAAGCGGCTAGCTTACCTCTCCTTACCTACTCGCTGTCGCTGAACAAAAACCAACACCGCTAGCGTTTTTTCTGCCGCAGATGGTTGCTCATCCGCAGAAACAAAATACAAGAAAATCGCAAAGATGCCGCTAATGCACCGATGCAAGACGGGCTAAGCTAAGCGCCATGATCTGAAATCATACGGGTATGGGAGGGAAGATGACGGTTCGTTTTGGGGGCGCTCTCCCGGCGACGCGGGCGATGCGGAGGGCGCCTCAGCGCGCTCCGGCGACCATCCACACCTCCGGCCATCGATTCGCTCGGTGAGCTTGACCATTTCCTCCCTCTTCCCTCTGTCTCTCTTTCCTCTCCAAAGATCGGGAAGCCCCACTCTGCTGCTCAAGCTATGGCTCGCTTCTAAGGGTAACAAAGCAGTTACAACACCATATTCGTTCCCCATTGATCCTACCTCGAGGAATCTCAGCCAGATGGCTAGAGCAAATGGATTTCCGTTTGAGGAGATCACCAATTCGGGGGTCAAACTCAAGCATGCTCCGATCGAATTCAATTGGGGCGAAGTAAAATGTAGTTCGCCAAGGGCGCCAACCGGAGCATTCTAAAGCGAGGGGATTGGGGAATCCGAGCGGGAAAGCCTCCGTAGGTGGGTCCGATCGCCGACTCGTGAGATTGGGGGAAATCGAACAGAGAACCCGCAGTGGGTTTGGATCGTCCGGGACTCGGTGGTTCAGTCACCACCCAAGGTACGTGATTGTACGTGCATCCTAGGGCCTTTACCAAGTCACGAGCCATGCGGCGTCAATCCAAGAGGGATGTGCGGGGTGAACCAGGTGGTAACATTGACCTCGAGTTGGGCATCCCGATCCGTGATAAGGATCCCGTATGTCCTAAGAGCTCGGGATCCAAACCCTAATCCCGCAGTTTCCTTCAAATTAGCGAGATTTGTGGGACATCTTTTGGCAAAATCCACGAGAAAAATCCTATTCCACGTAGCAAGAAGATTCGAGCCAGACCCACTGTGGAGATGTTTCCACGCAGTGGAGATCGCCGAATGAGTGGAACAATCGCGGGTGGTGGGAGAAACAGAGGTGGAAGGAACGAGCAAGGAAATCGCGGTGGAGGGCGATTCGGCTTTGGCGGGCGATGGTGGCCGCCTGCGTGGGTGGTTTCACAAGGAACGTAGGTGGCTGTGGTGGTGGGCCGCCAAGGGCAGGGCCAAAACCGTGGTCGTGACTTGGCAGCGGAGATCCGATCGGAAGTGATTCAAGTTGGGGCAATGGTGGCCCTCAAGATTCCAAAGTGGCTACTATCAGGGGGCACCACCGATCTCGTGGAACAAACCGGAGGTGCTCATGGTAGTGGATATACTGGAGTGGTTGGAGGAAATCAATCTGCTACGGCTGGTATGACTCAAGGGGGAGATGATCGCTCTAAATGGGAAGCCCATGATGAGCAGACAAAGATTCCAGATAACACTTGGGGTAATAGAATGGAAGTGGGTGCATCCAGCAGCAGCCAAGCTCCTCAAGATCCTACCAAGAAAAGTGGTGAGGTAATTCCTGACACTAAACAAGCTTTGGGTTGTGAAATATGTGGATACACCAATCATGCAACTAGGGATTGCAGAAGAATGTTTTGTGAAATTTGCAATGATAACACTCATACCACTTATAACTGCACTGCTTGTCTTCCTTGGAATTATGGTCCTGAGTTATGTGCTGCTCAAGTAGAGGGCCAAAGCTTTTTCCATATTGATGAAATCCTAGATCCAAAGATGGCCAGAGATAGAGCTAGTACTGCTGTTATTACTGTCATATCTGGTCAGGCAAATGGGAAAGATATTGAACAGCTGTTCACTAACTTGCTTGGGTCAGAGTATTGGAAATGGTCTGCTAAGTACAAAAAAAAACACATATATTCTGAGATTTCCCAATGCCAAGATGGTACAGCAATGGAGTCAGATGAAAACAATGTCTATCAGAGATGGAGAAGCTCAAATTAAGATTGCCCAGTGGAATTCTATGACTGGCAGTAAAGGCAAGTTACAGCTGGGATGGTTCAGGGTGTCCAACATTCCTGATGACCAGAAAGCTCTAATAACCTTATCCAAAGTGGGTGGTTTAGTGGGCAAGGTAGATGAAATTGATGAGAAGACAAGATACAGAACTGACTTTGTTAGGATGAAAATTACATGCAAGGACCTGACTAAAGTTCCAAAATTTGCTGAAGGGGTGTTGGGTCATGATGTCAGGGATTTTGGCTTTGAAAGAGAGTTCATTGACATTGACAAAGTCAAACAGCTGCAGAGTGGGATAGGCATTCATGATGATCAGCCACCCAACAAAAAATCAAAAGGTGATGATACTGTGATAGGAGGGAACAAGCAAATTATCGATGGCAATGAGGCCAACAAAGAAAAAAGCTGCTGGCAAACAAGTTGTAAACTCAGCTCCTCCAAAGATGCAACAAAGGAGCTTTCACATGCAATCTGGGAAGTTCATGGGTGATGCTCAAAAGGCTTTCTACAAACCATCTGATTGCCCCAAAGGTGGAGTCAACATGCAAGAAGCGATTCGACCGAGAGTGACTCACCGGGTGCTAACTGGGAGCCCTTAATGTCAAAGGCCGATACATGAGCAAAACTTCAAGCATGGTAAAACGTGGAGTATGCAAGAAGATGCTAACTTCAGTAGCAAAGTGAATGAGATGATAATGCAAGACAAGCTGTCCAAGACAAGCAAAGCTGATGGAATGGATCCGTCCAATATTGATAAGACCGACAAAATGGGAAAGTCAGCGGAAAGGTTCCAAATCTGTTGTCAATGTGACAACCTCTCCAAGTGTACCTAGCTGATGATAATATCTTCAGTACACAAGATAGCCAGCAGATGGAGGAGCATGTGAATGATATATCTCAGGAAATGGATATGAATAAGACTAGTGGTAAATTTAAGGAGAATAACAAGGTTGGTGACATAGCAATGGAAATCTATCCCAGTGAAAGTGTAGCTGTTGAAAAAACCGATCATGCAAGTAGAAGGGAATGAAAAGCTGCTGGAGGAAGTTGAAGGAAATGTCCAAGTGACAAGTAAAGATGATACTGGTGGCAACAAGGACCATGCCGATAAGCCGATGGCAAAGAAACCGAAAGTGGGTGATCCAAGTGAACAAATCCCAATCAGAGGAGTGAGAGGCTTATCAAAGACACCTCTCTTACAACTATGGAGAAAAATGAAGCAATCTCAAAGAAGAGAAATCTGGAAGGTGATTCAACAAACTTTAACATGTTTTCCATTCCCTCGCTGTTGATGACATTAGTGAATTAACCGTGGGTATGGGAATTGATATGGGTAATGATAAACTGGGAACTTTTTAATCTTCTTAAAGAACTTGAATGTGCTAGACATGAGATTTATTCTAAACAATTAGTTAAAGATTGTGCTAATTCAATTGAGGAGAATAATGAGAATGAAATTTCTCCAATGAATGCCGTGGTAGGGACAGGAGGAGTTTTCTCGATACGAAGAATATGTGCTTGTTTTATCAAAAAAAAAAAAAAAGAGAGAGAAAGAAAACTGTTAAATTTTCTCCAAGCATTGGAGGAAAAAATGAACAAATCAGAAAGTCCTGTCCCGGATTAAGAAAAAGGGGCGGAAGCCGAACCCCGCAATACCGCATACTTAAAAATAAAGTGTCTTAATGCAAGGACTCATTTGGAATTGCAGGGGGCCTCGAAAAAAAATGGGGTCTCCACATATCCGAAAAAATCTGATATTTCAAGATGAATTACATTTCATCCATTCAAGAAACTATGGTTGAAGTTTATGATGACAGATTGTGAGAAATTTTGATCCTAATCAAGACTACCTTTGGATGTGGAATCCAAAGCAAAAGGTAGATCCGTGGAATTGTGGTGGGAATTAAGAGAGACCTATATGTTTGTAGACTTTTTTTAAACAGGGGGAGTTCATGATTCAAGTCAAGTTGTGGGATAAATCTAATAAGATCAAATGGAATATCCTGAATGTATATGGTCCTGCCCATGATGATCAAAAATTGGAATTCTTAAACGAAATGGCTCAATTCTGTTCCAAAGAATCGTGAACCCATGTTGATAGGGGAGATTTTAATATCATTAGGTATGCTAATGAAAAAACAAGAACACCGGGTTCATCAACATACTTGATTTGTTCAACACTTTAATAAACACATATGAACTCGAGAGAGCTAAGTATGTCGTGTGGAAAGTTCACTTGGACAAATAACCGTGAATACCCAACTCGTAAAATTAGACAGAGTGCTCATAACCAAAGTGATTGGGAAGATTTATTCCCTAGCTATGATCAAGAAACTTCCAAGGGAAATTTCATCACAACCCCCTTATAGTTTTATCTCGATTCTCGAGCAAAGGAAAAGAAATAAAGCAATACAGTTCAAATTTGAGCTTAGTTGGTTACAAAATCCTGATTTCTTTTCTCAAGTGGAGAAGATATGGAGCAGACCTTGCAATGCTAAATCTACTCTTGACAAAATCCAAAGATTGAAATTGTGTAAACAATATTTCAAAGGCTAGGGGGTTAATATACATACTGAATTGAGAAAAAGGAGGAAGGAGATTCAAGAAGAATTAATAAAGCTTGAAGAACTAGAGGAAAATGACTTGTTATCTACTAATCAATGGATTAGGAAAGTTGAGGTTATGAAAGAAAATCTTCAATTGTTGGAAAAAGAGGAATTATATTGGTATAATAGATCCCATGAGAATTGGCTACATTTTGGTGATCTAAATACAAAATATTATCATAGAGTTGCAAATGGCAGGAAAAGTAAAAAAACACAATCCTCGCTTTTTGAAAAAGATGGACATATTATAGAGGGGGATAACAATCTGTTAGCTCATGCTACTGAAAATACTATTCCGAATTATTTGGACCAAAATTTCCACTTTTGATATGAATATCAATGAGGGAATTTGGGAAAATTGTTCTAAGTTGAATGAGAATGACAATAATATCTTATGTAGACCATTCTCTCAAACAGAGATATGGAATGCTTTATCCCAAATGGAGAAAAAAAACAAAGTCTGCAGGTCCCGATAGCATTCCAAAGGAATTCTATCAATATTGCCGGCCAATAGTTAAGGAGGACATTATAAATATGTTCTCTGATTTTCATCAAAAAAAGTAGACATAAGAAGGCTCAATTATGGGATCATTACTCTTTTTTGCCAAAGTGGCCGATGCATCTAAAAAATCCAGCGGTATAGACCAATATGTTTGCTAAACTGCCTATACAAATTAATTACTAAAGTCCTAACTCGAGAATTGAGGATGCAGCCTTAAACTCATCCATCCAAAATCAAACAACTT
This sequence comes from Hyparrhenia diplandra, assembly GCA_015847255.1. Classification (NCBI taxonomy): domain Eukaryota; kingdom Viridiplantae; phylum Streptophyta; class Magnoliopsida; order Poales; family Poaceae; genus Hyparrhenia; species Hyparrhenia diplandra. Next base: position 97,580 of record JADLZK010002011.1, on the reverse strand, counting down.
TTATGAAAGGACGTGATATTATGAGTGGAATATTAGCCTTGCATGAAATCTTGCATGAGACTAAGAGGAGAAAGGAATGTGGTATTATTCTTAAACTAGATTTCGAAAAGCTTATGATAAGGTCAATTGGACCCTACTCTTTAGCCGCTTAAGAGCTAGAGGTTTTTCGTGACATGTGGTGTAAGTGGATTAAACAAGTTGTAACCGGAGGCACAGTGAGTGTCAAGGTAAATAATTTGGTGGGATCATACATAAAGAGTTTTAAGGGAGTCAGGGCAGGGAGACCCATTATCTCCTATTCTTTTTCAATTTTGTAGCGATTGCCTCACAAGAATGGTGGTTCAAGCCCGAATAATGGGATTATTGTTGGTCTTATTGAGCATATCATCCCAAGGGGAGTAGCAATTCTGCAATATGCAGATGACACAATAATGTGTCTCAAACATGATATTGAGAAAGCAGTTAATTTGAAATTGTTGCTATACCTATATGAAATGATGGTTTGGGTTAAAGATCAATTTTAACAAGAGTGAGGTAATTGTTGTAAATGACCTAGATAATGTGGTCATTTGCCTATGCGGAGATATTCAATTGTCAAATTGGATACTTCCCAATAAGATATCTAGGTGTTGCCGTGAGTCCTAGCAGACTGCATGTCATTGATTGGAAGCCAATCCTTGACAAAAGTGCCAAAAGATTGGAAGTTTGGAGAGGCTCTACTCAAACAATTGCTGGGAGAACAGCCCTGATCTCATCCAGTTTAGACAATTCCCCTATATATCATATGTCCATTTATTTGTTCCCAAAAACTGTGGTTAATGCAATGGACAAGGATAGAAGGACCTTCTTTTGGCAAGGAGGACATACAAAGAGGAAATACCATCTTGTTAAATGGGTCAAGATTTGCAAAAGCAAAAAAGAAAGGGGGTCTAGGGATCAAAGATATTAGGAAAATGAATCTGAGCCTCTTATGCAAGTTATGGTGGAAACTTGAGAATGAAAATGGTCTTTGGCAGGAAATTGTCAAATTCAAATATATCAAAATGGATTCTATCACAACAAGAAAAACATAGACAAAATGATTCCCAGATTTGGGCAGATCTGCTCAAAATAAAAGATATATACTTGCAAGGTAGAAAAATGTTGATTAGGGATGGTACTTCTACTTATATGTGGAAAGATTGTTGGCTTGATGATGAACCTTTATGCCGTCTCATCCAAATCCTTTTTTAAGTTGTGCAATCGAAAAGATGTGAAGGTTGCACAAGTTGTAAGTGGCTCTTCCCAAATTAATTTTAGTAGATGGCTGCGGGGGTGACCTATTAGCTGAGTGGGTATCCCCGAAAGAGAGAATTCTTGATTGTAACTTGGTAAATGGTCGATAAATGCTGGTGGAAGCTTGAAAAAAGTGGAAAATTCACTGTCAAGTCCACTTATAATGCTTTAACTTCTAATGACCGTGGCTCCAATTTTAAAGAAATTTGGAAAGCCAAGGTTCTGCTAAAATCAAAATTTTTCTTGTGGTTAGTTGCAAATAAGGCAATTTTGACGAAAAGATAACATGATTAAAAGGAATTGGAAGGGTGATCCAACTTGTTGTTTCGTAAAAAGAGTTAGAAACCGTTGATCATTTACTCTTTACATGTCCTATTGCTAAATGTATTTGGTCTATCGTTGGCCTCATGCATCGGGGCTAATGATATTCCTAATTCACTGGAACAAGGATGGATATAGTGTAATAAATGGCTCCCAAACGATAAACAGTATCATGCAATAGGTCTAGCTGCATTATGTTGGGCAATCTGGAAAAGAAGGAATCTTGTGTGTTTTGAAGGAAAGAAACTCAATAATCCATTGGAAATATTGAGCCACGCATGTGCATTAATGAAGTATTGGGCAGGTTTGCTCAAAGACGCGATGACAAGGCAACATGGATCCAAAGGAGTGGAGAATACGTTGCGGCCACAATGTCAATCTCCTTCATCAAGACCACCGAGGCGAGCAAATGACAACGGATCAAGGACGCCGATGAAGCCGAGTGGAGGAACAGGAATAGAAGCAATGACATGGAAGCAACCGGGCGGCCTTTTGTCTTTTTGGTCTTCTGTTGCTACTTGATAGGTTCTGTCTACAGGTCTTGCTTTGGGGTTAACGTGTCCCCCACTAGTTGCTTTCGATAAACTTTTCCGTAATAGTCTTTACTTGCTGCCTGAACACTCCTAAACTGCTGTATTTCCGTTCTTAGTAATGGAAATGGGGAATCTCCCTTGTTCGAAAAAAAAAAAAATGCACTGATGCAAAACTGAAAACAGAGCAAGAGTTGGTACTGATATAGCACTACTTATTATTAGCCAACACAATCAAGCACCGAGATGTCCTACCGTCGAGCAAAAGTCTAAAAGCAATTGTTACCTTGTTGCCGCTGTTCACCGGCAAAGCTGAGCTGCACCTACATATTGAAGTTGCCAAAAAAAAATAGTTGTTGTCCCTCTACTCCTGCAAAAATTGTTGCTAAAACTGCAGTAACAAAATAACCGTAAGAAAAAAGCACAAGCAAATGTGCTGATTGATCTTAGAGACAACCAAAGCACTGGACATCAAATACAAGCAAAAAAGCTTGATAGGGATCGAAGACATGATTCTGAGTCGAAGTAACACCTACTACATAACACGACGGAGACAACAGAGTGTATAAAACAAAGAAGTCCAGCTCCTCCAAAATTTATCCAAAAACAAATCAAATCAAATTGGATTGGAGTGCAAATTCAGTCACAAAGATCACAGCTCCATCCAATCCAACCAAAAACACTCAAAAAGATTTTTTTTTTTAATTAATGAAATAAAATGACTGAACCACAACCTACAATGAACCTAGACTGAAAATGAATACTGAAAATGTAAAAATAAACTTATATCCGACAAAAAGCAATAGGAGCAAATACTAGAAGCGAAAACTAAACATTTTTACCCAAAACTAAACAGATGATGGAAAGATAAATGAAAAGAAATTGAAATAGCTAAGACTGAAATTAAAAATAAACAATACTGAAATAAAAATGACCGAACTACATGAAACTAAACTGATGATGAAAAAGATAACAGAGAGGAATTGAAATACCAAAGACCAGACTGAAATAAAAAATGAACTATACTGAACTAAGACTGAACTTTACTGAACTAAAACTAGACAACTGAGATCAAAATGAGACTAAAACAAAACGTAGACAACTGAGACGGAAACAAAAATGAACTATGACTGAAACAAACTGAGATCAAAATGAAATCTAACTAAAACCGAGAAAAAAATTGAGACAAAAATGATTTGGAAGAATGTAACACTAAAGTTGCTACACGCTTAATACATAAATTGTCACATGTTTGCTAGTATTTATAATTTGTTGGAAGGGCAATACATATGTTGCTACCTGCTCAATACATAAATAACTATTACATATATAACAATTTAAAAACACAAAAATATAAATACTATCAGCAGGATCGCAAAGCCGAACATGTTAGTTATCTCTGACATCGCCCGGTGAAGATGGACCTGGGCGCGATGTGCAGGCCAATCAATTGTGTGACTGTTACCAGCACACATTGAAAGCAACCTCCTGATCCCAAAGCATGTGTACTAGCTGTATAGCAAGGAGCTGTGTAGCAAGTAATAGCATAATGAACTGAGTAGTTGCAGGATTGCCAGCATAGTAATCTGCTTTATGCTGCAATAATAGCTTTAAACTCTCAAGCAAAGAAGTCTGACAAACACCACCATGTTGCTGTTTTGTGTGTTCGCTTGAATTAGCAGAATAGAACCCAATGAAGTCACCAACTCTAGGCAAGCAGCCACATTACTGAAACTTTTTGGAAGCCAGCATAGTAATCTGCTTTATGCTGCAATAATAGCTTTAAACTCTCAAGCAAAGAAGTCTGATAAACACCACCATGTTGCTGTTTTGTGTGTTCGCTTGAATTAGCAGAATAGAACCCAATGAAGTCACCAACTCTAGGCAAGCAGCCACATTACTGAAACTTTTGGAAGCACCTGCAGAAGATCCTTCTAAGGATGGCCACCCATTACTATTGTGGTATTCTGGTAGGTTTGGAGCTGGAACTTGGTAAACAATTTGATTGAGATGAAGCATTGCATGTCCCACACACATAATTCGGAGGCACGTGAACTTGAGCCAACAATTCTATGGAGAAGATGATAGTTTGCAGCAACTACAGGATTGTCCCCCTTCCTAAATCCAATAGCACTATCACCAAAATCGACACTCCTGCTGCTGAGACTTGCACATTTGTCTTCAACTGAAAAGGTAATAAACCGATCTGTTGGCGAATATGTAGCCATGGGGGCTACCAAAGGTGACAACACGAACTCCTGACAGAATCTCGATCTCAGCCATGTTGAACGACGGACATGGTGTAGGCCGTAATGTAGCATCACTACCCATCAACCTCAGTTCGTGAGGTGGTGGCCATGGCTGGTGTTGATTGACTTCCATGAACACAGGACTCGGCAGCTCCAAGCCAATACAGATGTTGCAGAGAAGGTCGCCCAGTGACAATACCTCGAACATTTGGCGTGCACCAAGGCTGGCATGCTCCTTAGTGACGTTGGGAGTCGGAAGTGCGTCGACAGTAGGGTCCAGGTGGCGAGCCTGAAATGGCGGAAGCTCCATCTCTCTCCTTCCAACTGGGCGCCGCCCAGTGCCGGCGGGCACGGCCAGCGTCGGCTAGCTCCAGGAAGGAGAAAGTCGCGGATGCTGGGGTCACGGCGTGCGTTGCCCATGGAGTCAGAGGCGGCCGGCGTAGAAGAGCAGCATGGCGTGGGAGTGGGCCAGCATGGTGGAGTCTAGCGCGAGCTCGACGGCACGGTGGGCTGTCTGGATTGGAACACGGCACAGTGTTGTCGCATGGAGGTGGCGAGGTCACCGAGGACGGAGGCGGCGCAGGCATGCACAGCACCATGCGCCCGCACCAGTAGCAGCGAGGACTCCCCGTGCGCGTGCGCTGGCGAGGACGTCCTTCGATAGTGCCCGATGACGTAGTGGTGGAAGTCCGAGTCGACTCTTCCTCGTTGATGAAGACAACGATGGCGATGGCGTCGACGGGGACGAGCGCTGCGAAGGCGGCGCCTGCCTGCCTGCCTCGCGGGCGCGGCGACGGCAAAGGCGAGGAGCGCGGGGACTCGTTGCTCGGCTTTCTACAGCTACGACGCGGATTCGTTGGGCGGTTGCGCTGCGGCCTCTTCCAGATGGGCTAACCTCTGAATGTAGATTTTTTTTAGCAGATCCTCTAAATGTAGATGAGCTCTGTCTGATGACGTTGATCGACCAACTCGCTCTTCCTCGTGTTAGCTGATTTCATTTCTGAAGGTTCAACTAAACCATACCCCAAAAAAAAAAAAAAATCAGCGCCCGATGCTAGATCTTGATAGCCTAGTTTACTGAAACGAACTATGCTTCACCATCAAGTGCCGGAATGAACCATACTGCATGACTGATGGATCGTCGTTCAGGAAATTGAGTCAACACAACAAGCAAAGGCTGAATAACTTTGCATCCAGTTCTGTCCCAAAGCAGAGCTTCACCAACATGCACCACGCTACAGGTACGATGCAACGTCACAACAATAAGCTAATAAAAAAAAAATCTGGTTGTATCCAAACAATTATATGCATAGGAACTCAGGCCGTTTCCTGTGATCAACTATCACATTCGGCTGCATACTAGCGCACTAGCAGGTATCTAACTTCATCATGTACGGCTGCATGCCAAATAAACATGGTCCACTATATATAATACCATAATATATTAATTAAATACAATACTGAACAAACCAAGAGGACGCTCAGGTCGCCCCTCCCCACGGCGGCCTTGGCGAAAACCCCAGCCGCCGCCCCACCGCTACCTCCCACCCGCCTCCCTTGCCTCGGGCCGCCGCCCGGGGGAAGCCGCCGAGGCCCACGCCCTCCCTAGGACGGGCGGGCGGCAAGGCCCTTCGCCCCGAGCAGGTGCCGAAGCTCCTCGTGGGAGGTACCTCGCCGGCCTCGCTCTTTCTCCGCCCGTCACCGGCGGGTTCCCGGCGGCGGCGTCGCCGCTGGCTCCACCATCTCCGGCCCACGGATCCGCACCTCCGACCACCGGATCCGCCGAAAGCCGCCTCTTCTTCCCGACCCGCCGCCACCCAATCGGGCCACATCGGCCTGCTTCCCCGGGCGTGTCGGCTCCTCACCTCCTTGGTGGCGGCGGTTCATGGTGTGTCCCTGCACCCTCCCTCCCCCCCCACACACCTTGGTGGTGGTCGACGGCCGAGTATCCGGGGACGGTGGTGAGGTGGGCATGGCTGCTAGCGCGGTTCACGTGGCGGCCGTGGGCGGCGAGATGGGGCCCCCTTTGCTCGCGGGTTTGCCGCCTAGCTCCTCCAAATACTGGCGGCGCTGTGCGGCCGGGCGGCGCGCCTTCCCCGGCGGCGTGCGGCGGTGCTTCCTCCAGTCCTAGGTGCGCGCCAGCGTTCGACGGAATTCACGACCATCGGTTGCTTGCCTGCCGGCCCATCTTGGTGAGCATCCCATGCTGTCTTCTTGATCGACGCACACCAATCGCCGCCGCTGGCGAAGTCCGAGGGGGCTCGCGACGCGTGGCGGCGCCAACGCCACGGTGCGCGCCTCCGCCGGTGCGGGCGAAGTCCGACGGGTTCGCGACGCAGGGCGGCGGCCGACACGCCCGGTCTGCGCGCGCCTCCCATCGTCGCGCGGGCGAAGTTCGGACGGGGTTCGCGTGACGCAGGGGCGGCGTCGACGCTGTCGGCGCGCCTCCCATCGTCGCGGGCGAGTCCGGACGGCTCGCAACGCGTGGCGGCGTCGTCTTTGTGTAGGTGCGCGCCTCCCATCGTCGTGGGCGAACCGATCGGCTCGCGACGTGTGGCGGCGGCCGGAATTGTGGTGGCGACTGGATCGACGACCGAGTTCCGCACAGCAGCTCGATGTGGCCTCGCCATAGGTTCGGGCGCTTAGCCCGGATTGCTCGGCCGCCGACGGATCTCCTTCTTGAAGGCGTCATTGAAGAACCTCCTCTGCTGCTCTCACCACCCCGCTCAACTCCTTAGCACAATGACTCGGGGCGAAAGCTTTGCCAAGCTCTAGTGTTTGCTTGGTCGACGATGGTGGCGCTGTCTCGTCATCCACCTCCACGAGGCATCGTTGAAGAGTCCATGTGTTCGGGCGTTGTAACTTTCTTCTTTTTCTTTTGTGTTTTTAAAGTGTGTTGTACTGGTTTTAGTCCGGTTTTTGTGGATTAACCGGACAGGTTTCTTCCCCGCTTTCCCACAAAAACGTGGACTTTTTTGAAACAAGTAGGTGGGGAAGCTCTCCCCCCAATTAGCTTTCAAAAAAAAAAAAAAATACAATACTCATAAATGTGAAACTGACATTCAGCTTTTCACATGCAGAACTACACATTCACATTCAGTTTTCACACCCACATTCATATTCAGTTTTCACACGTAGTAGAAATTGACATGATATCACAAACTGCATTTACATTCAGATAACTCCAACAGCTAGATAAACTGCATTAACATTCAGTTTTCACATTCGAATGTCACTTTAACTAAACTAGATATATAACCGAGATGCACCCATAGCACATCATAGGTTAAGGAGAGTGCAGAGGGCACATGAAAGCTCGATATAACTTGGTGGCACCAACGATAAAGCTAAGAATTTTGAAAACAAACTCCTACTTAAAAAACAAATAACAAAACCTTAAAGGCCAACAAAATTAACGTCTGATTGATGCAAAAAGGTATGTCCTTCCATAGATCTCATACCAATATTTAGCATTACTACTATCCAGCTTTTCCTTGCCCGAGAACCTCAAACATGAGCACCTTAGGTTTATTATGCACTTGAGCCACCGGCCTGCACTTGATTCCTCACCCCTCCAATGCTGCAACAATTTACATATTTTGATTAGAATATCATTAGTTGTTTGATTAGTCAAATTTTTTTCCTCAATGAACAATTATTCCTCACCAGAAAAACATTAGTAAATTATTATTCACAAGAACAGTTAATAGCAACACCTTGCACAAACTCATTAAAATAATTGTTCCTAAGCTTAGCACCAACAATGTCTTAAACAGACAAACAAGGGCTATGGATAAATATGATTACAAATAGGTATAAGCCCATAAGTGTAGAAGCTCATCAAAACAAATATGGTTTATATTATATATATTTGCCACACATGCAGAGATAATAACTGAACTTTTACTTGAAAAAAAAAAGAAAAAATTAAATTGAGACAGTAACCCTAGTGCTCCTTCTCTGGATGTTTAAAACAGAACAGTGTCAGTTTTCCAAAAAGGAAACAAAAGCATATTCAGTTCAGGTCAGCATAGCCAGCCTTCTCAAGAGAGAGGCCCGGCCAGGGTGCCAAGCATGCAGACAATAGCTCAAAATGGTGAAAAATATAGTTGCATATGAAAGGAAGGATTTGAAGGAGTGAGGTAGGAGAGGGCAGCAGGGCAAAACAATTTGTACAGAAACTGATTCAAACAGCCATTTTTATGTTTTTACGAGCTCTTCAATTTATTCACACGTATACAAATACAGCATACTTCCAATTGGGCATGCTGAAACTGAACTGAATCTAACCAGGCATTTTTCAATGATGCCAACACATGCAACCTCACAAAACATGCCTCATTTCAAAGAAGGGAGCCAAACAATCAATAAACACAGAGCAGAGCTTTACGAACACACTGTGGCACATATCAAACAGAATAACTTAACTACCACAGATGTACTATTAACCAAGATGAGAATTGATATGCACTGCTTTCCCAATGTCAATTAGTTTTTCTGGCCCATTTCTAATTTTAGCAGAACTACATAATCCAGAATCTTAAAGAGCAAGAAATTAATCTCAATGATGCACCAAGGTGCTACTCAATCATAGATCTCATTCATGCACCTTAAGTCATGTGCTTCAGTGACACGCACTTAGTCCCTCACCTATACAAGTGTCTTTCAATGTTGCAGAAACAAAAAAAAAAAAATAGAGTACTAAAAAAAAATAACATGAGCTGATTGAGGATTAAAACTTGTCCTAGATAACATTTATTCCCTGCCCAAGCAAACATCAATAACTTACTATTTGTTGCAACAACAGCTAACATCAACACATGCATGATCTCAATGAGATGATTGCCCCTAATTTTAGTACCAATGTCTCCATCAGTTATCAGGTGAGTGCTACAGAGAAAACATGATTGATGATAGGCATGAGGCATCTGAAGTGTACAAGTTCATCCAAGTAACCAATTTTTATTATAGCTCCTGATGCATGCCTTCTAGGGCCCCTGGCTGGGGCTAGGATGTTACTATGTTAGGGCCTTATTTACAATAAGAGGAAAAATTGCATCATGGATCAATAAATTTATAAACATATATAATTAGTTTCAAATGTTGCAAACAATGATTTAGGTAGGATCGACCCAGTTCGATAGAATAAGATTGTGACACTACACTAACACAAATAAGTTATTCAGGAGCCTATTGCATGTTAGTAGCTAAATTATTTCTCATTCTGAGTGTAGACAAAAAAAAAGGAAGTTGTAACTGGAGTGTAGAAGCTCATGTATGGAAAGAGTCTGTCACCTGAGCCATCGCATACCTTCTTCACCTCATTGGTCTTCAGATCAATTGTATAGACCCCCTTATATTCCGTCTTCATAAAAATGATACCAACACCAGAGCCAGTCACACCAATAAGGTTGGTCACAGCACCATCATCAGGGAAAAGTGGCTTAAGTTCAATGACTCTACTTTCCCATTTAGCATCTACTTCAGGAGTTTCCTTGCTTGACCACATGTAGAGTTTGGAGTCCTCTGTGTAGATAAGCCCCAATCCACCATCATCCATGGTTGCAAGCATAGACTCCCGCAGAGTTACCCGCGGTAGAGATGATGGTAGTAGAACGAATGACACTTGACGCAAACCCAAATCGAACTTGAGAGCTGTGCTAGCGCTTCCCAACCCATTCTTAAAGTAGAGAGAGTTCCCCACAAGCGCATTGCAGATCCAGAAGTCCTGGACGTTGTACTCTTGCTCAGCGCAGACAGCTTCACTCCAGGCAGCAGCATCGGATGAGTAGGTGTAGACGAGGGCGTTGCCAGATTCGTTGTAGCCACATTCCTCGCTGCACAGAAGAACAACGAGGAAGGGTCCCTCGTGGCAGTCAAGGTGATCGCAGCCAGCAGCGGAGCAGATAACTGCAGCGGCGCAGTCTGCGCCCCGCCTCCTCCTCCGCCACGGAAAGGGAAGGTTCCGCACCTTATCCGTAATGGGGTCCCAGAGCACGAGGGAATAGCCGCTCGAATCAAGGAGGACGCGGCCGTGGCGGACATCCAGAACGCTCATGTCCCGGAACGTCTTGCGCGGGGTGCAGAAGGCGGTCGCGGGATCGAACCAGGCCGTGGAGTTTGGGAAGTCGGGCTCGTAGCTGAAGCGAGTGCAGAGCATCCCCAGCATTGGTGGCCTGCGGTGAAACTCACGGAAGCGGCGGCGGAAGCCAGCGTCGGAGACGAGGCGGCACCAGCGCCTGGAGACGAGCGCGACGCGGACGAGGAACTTGGGCTCGTGCGGCGGCAAGCGGAGGAGCACATCCTCCAGGACCTCATCCGGCAGCGAGCGCGGCATGGCGGCTTTGCTCGGCCGAGATCCGAGCCCGGCAGCGCCGGCGGGAGGCGGAGCTAGGGGTTATGCTGCTCGATTGGGATTGGGGAATGAAATTGCGAGCGAGGATGGAGAGGAAGAGCGTCGGACACTTGACAACTTCTAGATGTGGCCACGCATCCGATTGCAGATGGGCTCTGGCTGATGGCGTTGTAGGCCCGTCTTCAAACTGAATAGAGACCGGCCCAACTCTGCTCTTCGTGTGATTAATGGCTCCTCTGCTGACTGCTCTCGGCTCCATCTCCAAACGAGATTCTCAGAATGTGTTCACACGGTAATAGCTCCTGTGCTGTAAACAAGATTAATGTTGCAGCCTAATCTTTTGCTGGACGCACAAAAACTGAACCAAAGAATGATTTTTCCGGTTGCTACAAATAGGGAAGCTGTACAGAAACTGAACCAAAGAATGATTACGTGCAATGTTAGAATAAGACCCTGTGCTTGAACAGAGCGAGAGTGGGTCCACAGAACACTACTGTAGACATGTAGTGCGTGCGCTGAACAGTGAACCCACGTCGATCAGACGACCGATTTCCACTGGCTAACGACGGTTCAGTGCGTTTACGACCCATACGGTCTAGTGCGTCGTGTGTTCGATTCGCATCAACAGTAACAAATAGACACAGTACTAGTTTTGATCGATACTTACAACTTACAAGTTCTGTAAACCACGGCATTTTAGCATAATATGAACAAAACCAGCTAAGAGGTTCAATAACATCGAACATTAAATCCAGCAGTAGCTTCTGCAAACTTACTTGGTAATGTTTTCTTTTTAATTGGTGTTGCTATTACACAAAGGGTAGTCAAATGGTTTCGCAAAAAAAAAATGTAGTAAAATGTTTCAGCCCTTAGACTGAACGCTGAATATAAGGGAATAATAGTACGACAGTCAAGCACCGAATTCCACATGTGTACAACTAATCAAAAAAGGAAAAAAAAATATATCAAAAGGAGCTATCAGTTTCCGTCCGCAATCGACGTTGCCTTTGACGGGCCTTCACATACAACCGCACCTGATTGGTCGTCGTCAATTTCAGTAATTGCTAACCCACCACTTTGTAATATTGCAATCCTGCAACGTTTAAACATATTTTCGATCATACGTGCTTGACAATGAAGGAAAAGAAACAAATCTACTAGCAGCAGTTAAAGCAGAGACATTTGCTTCCGTTCGTAATTATTACATCATAACAAATGGGGAGAGACGTTAAGAGACTTACCTTCTTGATCCCTTCAAACATGCTATACCCAATACGCGTCCGACGCCACAGTTCAGTGCTCGCATAAGGCTGAACGAGTATGGAGCACAAATCATTACTAGTATATACACAGAAACCTTAGCTCAATAGAATAAGCAAATAACATCTAATGCATGTGCATATATACTCCTTTATTGATAGACAATTTTTGTCTAGTTAATCTTTTCTAAAGAAAGATAATGTATGCTTTTTTTTTTTTGATGGGAAAGATAATGTATGCTAATTAAAATAGTGAGAGGCAAGCATAGAAAGCTGGTCGATCACTTCGACACAAACTATTAGCCTACCTTCTGTTTACTCTCTCTCTCTCTCTCATGTACACAAGATAAAACATTTATTGCCGTTAATATGGGAAAAACACATGAAAAAAAAAACGGATGGAGGGTTCCATCTTGGGTACTCCCTCCATACCCAAAAAGCTTGACATTTAGGACAGCGACACACGGTCTCCAAAACACAACTTTGACCTCTTGTTATTATAAAAGTATTTTTAAAGTGTGATATATGTATACTTTTATGAAGGAAATTTTCAAGACAAATCAGTCACGATCGGATCAATTCCGGGGTGACACGTGGGCGCCGGCCTCGGGCGGCGGCGCCCGGGCGCGCGCGGCAGGGTAGGGGGAGGTGGCGTGTGGGAGAGAGACAAAGATAAATTGACTTTCTTTATTGCTTGTTGCCCTAAGAGATTACGGACCCTTATTTTTATAGCCGACTAGTGGGACTTGTAAACCACACAATCTCTAAAGTTTTTCTTATAGAGTTGGAATACCTTTTACAAGCAATCCTATTTATTTTCCTAATAAGGGTTTTCCTTATAGATTGGAATATCCCTTGCACACCAGAAATTCCTAAGATAATCCTAACCGAAATCTTACTTTAGTAATTCCCGAAGAAGATGCGGGAAGGCGGCGGCGGGGGAGGGGCGCGCGCCCCCTATGGAGCGCCTCCGTTTCACGGCATGTGACATCTCCCCTCTTCTCCGACCGGTGCGTCCTCGTCTTTGGATGAAGGTCCACTATGTGACACCCGCGGAACATCCGGAGTGCCCGCATGATAAACTCCACCGCAGAACCGCCTTTACCATGTACCGGATTTCTCGGGATCCTGTTCTCTCGAGTGTGTAGTGGTGCGAACTCCAGGAGGTAGTGGAGGTTGCCGATGTAGCCATGGTAGATGTACTGGTAGATGGCGTGTCCCGACAGAGTCGCAGTCTGGCGTCGGGCTGCCAGCAACAGCTCCCTTGGAACTTCAGCCTCTAGATGATGATGTATCATGTCTCGAGGCGCGCTCTCTAGGAATAAGAAGCAGTCATTGGCCGGCGGGGTGACGAAGAGTGGAATGAGGCGCCAGATAGTGTTGTCCCGCCGGGTCGGAGGTGAGGCAGCTAGGTTCAGCATCGTACCATACATGCCGATGTCGAACATGGATGGACACAGCTGATGTGTTCCCTGCTCTGCATCATAGTTGATGTAGACGTTGTCAATGGTGAGGAATAGGAGATCCATACCGTCGAGGAAGACAATGCGAGCAGGTCCCACGTGGTAGCGCCTTGGCCACACACCGCCGAGGAGGATGGCAGTTGGTGTTGCGATCGTCGATGGCACCGTATAGGCGCCCAGGGCGAGGAAGTTCGTCCGGCGAACTCCCCCTTGAAGTAGAGCGTCCAACAAGTCCGGTAGTAGAGGCAAGGACTGGAAAGTAGAAGCGGTCGTCGAAGAGCAGGAAGTCGTCCTCCAGCATCCAAGCAGGCGTGGCGGCGCCCGTGGTGATGTCGAGGGCGATCCGTTGTAGGTGTGGTTCCTCCAGTGTTGCTTGTCATAGCTGGACGAAGATGCCGGGTAGAAATGTCGCAAACGTCCAAGGCGTTAGCATATCGTGGTCGCTTGCCCAGCCTTGGCGCCAAGGTCCACATGCCGACAAAGGGACCCGCTTCGTGGAGGCCGGATCTCGGCGCCCCATGTCACCGGGAGAGGCTCCCGCATGAACGCCCTGGCCTGACCATCACGGTAGTACTGCAGCTCGTTGGAGACGAAGTCCCATGTCACCCTTCCCAGGCTCGTCAGCCAGGGCATGCCGAGGATGATGTCGACATCGTTGCCAATGTGCATGACGGTAGGCGTCGATGTCGAAGACGTCGATGCATCGATGCGAGCGAAAACCTCGAGAAGGTGGCCGCCACGCAAGTGGAGGTCGTCTTGGGTGCCCGGCCGTAATCATCACTCACACTAGCCGAGTCTCCAGATCCCTCTACCGTGGTCACCACGCGAGGGTCGATGTAGTTGTGCGTGGCGCCCGAGTCGATGATGATGCTGACGCCTGTCCCTGAGATCATGCCGACGAGGTAAAGAGAGTGTGCACCACGTACCAGTGGGAATTGGGGTCCCCGAACAGGACCCCAGGTTGGAACCGTCGGGGAGCGCTGCCGCCGCGCGCCCTCTGGTCGTCGGTGTAGTCGTTGAAGATCGTGATGTCGAACAGTGCACACTTGTGACCCCCGTGAGAATGGCTCGTCACAATTGAAGCATAGTCCCACCTTGTGTCGCTTTGTCATCTCTTCTGGTGTCAACCGTTTGAACGGCCGAGTCAGTGTCGCTGCTGATGTCGGTGATGGAGCTATCGACACTGCGGTGAGGGGCAGGGGCGCGGGTGCCTTGCCCTACTGCTGCATCATCTTGCCAGCATTGTAAAGGATGGTGAGGCGGCGCTCGTACGCTCTAGCGAGTGACATGGCCGTCTCCATGTCCTTTGGATCTTGTTGCTTGACATTGGCCTTCAGCGGTTTCCCAAGTCCTGCTATGTAGATGTTGACCTGTTGCTTATCGTCGAGGTGCCCGACGTGAGCGATGTGTGGCGGAACTGCTCCGTGTACTCGTCGACGGTGCCAGTCTTTCAAAGCGATGCCAGTTCACCCAGCGGATTGTGTCGGGTAGATGGGCCGAAGCGCTCGTTGACATACTAGGCGAAGCTTGCCTAATCAGTCAATGCCTTCTCTAGGACATGCGCATGTACCACTGCTGCGCTCCTCCTATAATATGGTAAGATACGTACCGGACTTGATCTGTGGGTCGGCGTACCTTGTCCCCTCAAGAATTGCTCGCAACGATTGAGCCATGGTAGAGGATTGTCCTTGCCATCATACGTCGAGAAGGATAGCTTGTGCAGATGAGGTGCTAGGCCGGGGAAGTGGTTAACGGGCGGAGGAGGGGGTGGCGCATGTGCCGCCGGTCTCGCGTCCCTCTCCTAGCGGCGACCGGCTCGGAAGTTGGCCATCATCTTTTCCATATCAGCTTCGATGTCCGGTTGCGGGGTGGACGTCTTGCCCTTCTCCGTTCTCGCCTTGATGTAGGCGCGCTCGGAGCTCTCCATGGCCACCTTCATCTCCGACTCAGCCTCCTGGAGTAGCTTGATCTTGCGTTCCTCCGCCGAATTGGTACCGGAGAGGGCAGCAACTTGATCGGCGAGCGTGTCGATTCGGTTGGTGAAGGTGGAGAACTGAAGATCTCTAGTTTGGTTTTGGCTAATTAGTGACACCTAAGGACTAATCTCTCGATGCTAAGTGTTTAATTAGATTGGAGATTGGTCATGCCGGAGTTGGTGCATGGTGATCATGGAGGATGGATCGAGATGATCCAAAAGGTGATCAAGCATGCAACTCGGTGGAGTTTCGGAGATCAAAGGTCCCAAAGGCGAAGGTATAACCATAGGGCTTTTGATTTCACACCCAAGACACCATAGAGGTGTGGGTGATTATAGGATCGATAAGCCGTACTATAAAGAGGGGGAAACTTTCGCATACATATCGATCCTCACGTGCCTTTAGGTTCAAAATTCATAAGCATGCATTCTAACCTAAAGAGCTAACTCCGCACTTGTCGAAAAATGTTTCAAAAATGCTAACACATGGTGTCGAGGTGTTCTTCGACGTGTCGGCAACAAGAATCAAGTGGCGGAAGTCGGTTTGGAGCAAAGGCGAAGGAACGACGATGAAACGACGAAAATCGCAGCTCAGCGTGACCGGGGCGCACGGCCGGATGCACGAGGATACCGGCCGGATGCACCGTGTGCGGGTCCGGGCCGAATTCCGAAGAAGGGTGTAACCGGGGGTTCGGCCGAGGGCCGACCGACGCGATCGATCGGATGCTTCCGGTCTTGACGGAAGCATGACCGGACGCCGCGACCGGACCGGTCCGGGCCCGGGGTCCATCCATTCGTTCGGGGTTGTCGGTTGTCACCGACCCACCGGCCGGACTCACCGGTGAGTCCGGTCAGCCGCGAAAACCGTGGGTTTCCTCCCAACGGCCACATTTCGTGGTGTAGGGTACTTATACCCCCTTGGCTGCCCCTTGCTCTCTCCTCTTGGTCATTTGAATCATTCCTAACATCTTTGAGCAAGCAAGCAAGCCTCCCTCCTCTCTCATTCTTGTTTTGAGCTTTATTCTTGAGAGAAGAGTTGATCCAAGTGTATTGCATCGAGTTCTTGCATCTAGAGGCACTTGGGGATCGTTGTGAGACGGTGGATTTCCCGTTTCTCTTGGAGGCACCACTCCTAGCCGGGCTTGGTGGATTGGTGGAGTTGTTGGCAAGAAGAGGTGATTGTTTCTTGGCCACCTCCGGTTGATTTGTGAGAGGATTACGCACTTCTCGTCTGGAAAGACAAAGTGCAAGGAATACATTGCTCGTGCTTTGGGTACCACACTTGTTGAGTGGTGTGTTGAGGCTAGCAAGGGCACCACCTAGCTCAAACACCATCCTTGTGTTGGTCGGCACAACCGAGAGTAACTTATCGGTGTACAAGCGAACTCCGGGTCAACACATCGACGTGTCTCTTGTCTTGGTAAATGGTTCATCGTCTCATTGTGTTGATTGGTTCATCCTCTTCCGGTGATTGGTTCATAGCCTCTACAAGTCGGTATAACAAGCTCTCTCTCTAACAACTACATTCCTAGTTTACTTTGTGTAGAGAGCTAGCCTTGCTTGTGTAGGTTGTTCTTGCTAGCATACGGATCATATTAGGATTGCTCACTAGTTAGAGTAGTGACATAGCTCTTGTGTGGCATAGAGATCATAGAATTTATTTAGAATTGTCACTAGAGGCTTGCAAGACAATAGAGCTAGTGCAAACCGCTTTACGCCGTGTTTTATACTAATCGATTTGTTTAGTTGAGCTTGTAGAAATTTTTATAGGTTATTCACCCCCCCTCTAGCCATCTAGGACCTTACAAGTGGTATCAGAGCCATGGTCACCATATTTGAAGGATTAACAACCTTGGTGTGATAGTATGGCTCATGTTGTGATCAACCATGTTGGGGTAAAGCCTCCTTTCTTTGATGGAGTCAAGAATTTTGACTATTGGAAGAGAAGCATGGGAATGTACTTGGGATCAATCAATGATCAAGTATGGGAAGTGACCGAAAAGGATTATGTCATCCTTGATCCTACCAACCTCACTCCCACCGACAAGTCCAACAAGCAAAGCAACACCATGGCATTGAACACATTGTACAATGGCATGGATGTCAAGGTATTTGAGGGGATCAAAGACCTAGAGAAGGCAAGTGAGGTTTGGGAGAAGCTTTGTGAGACCTATGAGGGCACCAAAGTTGTGAAAAGTGCCAAATTGTATGTTCTCAAGAGTGAATTTGAGAATTTCAAGATGAAGAAAGATGAGAGCATACCGGAGACATTCCATAGGCTCCAAGTAATTGTCAATGATCTCAAGGCATTGGGTGTGAAGACATTGGATAGAGATTTTGGGCATAAATTCTTGATGTGTTTGCCCAAGAGATTTGCCATGTTGAGGAAGATTCTCTTTAGAGGTGCTTTGGACACCATGACACCTAGTGACTTGCTTGGTGAAGTGCTAACCGATGAGAAAGTTGATGGCATGGAAGATGAGGAAGAGAAGGAAGATGACAAGAACAAGAAGATTGTGGTATTCAAGGCCGCCACCACCTCATCCAAGGCTAAGGGCAAGTCCAAGGCTCAAGAAGAAGATGATGAGGAGGTCAACCTTGATGAGATTGATCAAGAGTTTGCTATGTTTGTGAAGAAATTTAGCAAAGTCTTGAAGAGCAAGAAGTTTGGGCAAGGCTCTAGAAGAAGAAATGATTCATCCAAGGGCAATGAAGAGCCAAGAAAGTGCTTTGAGTGTGATAGCCCTTATCACATTCTTGCCGATTGCCCAATCAAGAAAGAGAAGGAGAAGATGAAGGCATACAGGAGTGGCAAGACACACAAGAAGAACAAAACCATGACCTTCAAGAAAACAAATTATGGTGCATTTGTGTGCTCTTGGGATAGTGATGGCTCCTCCGATGAAGAGGAAGAGAAGCCCAAGGCCATGAGTGCAATTGGCCAACACAAGAAGTCATCCCTCTTCGGCTCATCACCTTCATGCTTCATGGCTAAGGCCACTAAGGTATCATTGCATGAGCATGATGAACTAAGTGATAATGAAGTAAAATATGATGATAGTGATGATGAGGATGATGAATGTGAACCCACTTAAGATGATCTTCTTGAGATGCTTAAGCAAACTCATATCATGATTAAGACTAAGGACAAGGAATGCAAAGCTTTGCAAAAGAGTGTAAAAACCCTTGAGCAAAACTTTAGTGAGCTAGAGACCACCCATGAGGGTCTAAAGGAAGACCATGGGGAATTGGAGCTAGCTCATACAAGGCTTCAAAAAGCCCATACCTTGCTCTTAGAGAAGGATAATAGAGCGTGCTCAATCATCAAGAAGGATGTTGGTTCAACATGTGACATCATAGATGAACCTTTCTTGGTTGATGTTGAAGAACCGTCTATTCCTTCCATATCCACATCAACCCACTCAAGCTCTACTAGTAGTGATGGAGTAATTTTAGATTCATCACTAAAAGTTGAGAATGAGACTCTCAAAAGAGAGGTGGATGAGCTCACCCACTCCTTGAGGAAGGCATATGGTGGGGATGCCCGCTTGCTAAAGTGCTTGGGTAGCCAAAGGTTTTTCCTTAATAAGGAAGGCTTAGGCTATGTCCCCAAGAAAGGCAAGAAGGCCTTTGCTACTCCAAAGCCTAGCTTTGTGAAGAGCAATGAGTCCTATTGCAATAGATGCAAGCAAGTGGGGCATCAAGAGAACAAATGTGCTAAAATGAACATGAACAAGAAATCAAGCAAAGTGCATTCCATACATTTTGATTCTTGTTATTTGCTTACCAAGGGTGAGAAGGGTGTCAAGGCAAAGTTTGTTGGTACACCCATTGTTGGCCCAAAGAAGAAGGTAATTTGGGTACCAAAGGCTTTGGTTGCTAACCTCCAAGGACCTAAAGGCAAATGGGTACCTAAATCTTATTGATTTCCTTTTAGGTGAATTACAAGATTGGGGGAATTATTGGATTCTTGATAGTGGGTGCACTCAACATATGACCGGTGATGCAAGGAAGTTCAACATTATTGACTCAACTTAAGAGAATGGCAAGCCTATTACATTTGGTGATAGCAAAAGTGGCAAGATACAAGGCATAGGCAAGATAGCAATAACCAATGATTTGACCTTATCAAATATGGCACTAGTGGACATATTGAAGTACAATTTGCTCTCGGTGGCACAAATTTGTGATCTTGGTTACAAGTGTATCTTTGGTGAAGATAGTGTTGAGATAGTGAATACAAAAGATTCAAGATTGATCTTCAAGGGAATAAGATTTGACAACCTCTACCTTGTGGATTTTGGTGCTAGTGAGACTCAAATTGGTATATGCTTGATATCTCAATCTAGCATGGGTTAGCTATGGCATAGAAGGCTTGGTCATGTTGGCATGAAGCAACTCAACAAGTTAGTGACACATGATCTAGTAAGGGGCTTGAAGGATGTTCACTTTTACAAGGACAAGCTATGTAGTGCATGTCAAGCCGGCAAGCAAGTTGCCAATACTCATCCAAAGAAGAGCTTCATGAGTACTTGTAAGGCATTTGACTTGATCCATATTGATTTGTTTGGCCCAACCGCATACACAAGCATTGGTGGAAACAAATATGGATTTGTGATTGTGGATGACTACACAAGATTCATTTGGGTGTTCTTTCTCAATGACAAGAGTGATGTGTATTCATTATTCAAAACATTTCTCAAGAGGGTGCACAATGAGTTTGACATCATAATCAAGAAAGTGAGAAGTGACAATGGTAGTGAGTTCAAGAACACAAGAGTTGATGAGCTATGTGATGACTATGGGATTATGCATCAACTTTCGGCCAAGTACACACCACAATCCAATGGCCTAGTTGAGAGGAAGAATAGGACTCTCATTGAGATGGCAAGATCAATGCTTAGTGAGTACAATGTGAGTCAATCATTTTGGGCCGAAGCAATCAACACCGCATGTCACTACATCAATAGATTGTATTGCCATCCCATGATGAATAAGACACCTTATGAGCTATTGAATGGAAGAAAGCCAACCATTGCATACTTTAGAGTATTTGGGTGCAAATGCTACATATTGAAGAAGGGTGCAAGACTTGGCAAGTTTGACAAAAGGTGTGATGAGAGGTTCCTACTTGGTTATTCCACCACAAGCAAAGCATATAGAGTGTGGAACAACTCAAGTGGTGTATTGGAAGAAGTCCATGATGTTGAATTTGATGAAACCAATGGGTCTCAAGATGAAGATGAGAACCTCAATGATGTTAGTGGAACTCAATTGGTAAATGCCATGAAGGGCATGGACATTGGTGATATTAGGCTAACTCAAGTTGATGATGACAAAGATGAAGTGCAAATCACTCAAGCTAGTGGTGCTCAAGTTCAAGATCAACAACAAGCTAGTACATCATCTCAAGCAACGACAAGTGATCAACCAAGCTCAAGCAATCAAGTTTCAATACTCCAAAGATCAAGCATAGCTAGAGATCACCCAATTGATCAAATTGTTGGTGACATTGCAAGTGGAGTGCAAACAAGAGGAAGACTTGCGGCATTTTGTGAACACTTTGCTTTTGTGTCACAAGAAGAGCCCGAAAAGGTTGATGATGCCTTGAAGGATGAAGAATGGGTCATTGCAATGCAAGAGGAGCTCAACAACTTTGATAGAAACAAGGTTTGGGAATTGGTAGAGAGACCAAAGGACTACAATGTCATTGGAACCAAATGGGTATTCAAGAACAAGCAAGATAAAGATGACATTGTTGTGAGAAACAAAGCAAGACTAGTTGCACAAGGTTACACTCAAGTAGAGGGTCTTGACTTTGGTGAAACATATGCTCCGGTTGCAAGATTAGAGGCAATTAGAATTCTATTGGCCTATGCATGTGCACACAACATCAAGCTCTATCAAATGGATGTCAAGAGTGCTTTTCTCAATGGCTTCATCAATGAGCTAGTGTATGTTGAGCAACCACCCGATTTTGAAGATTACCATCATCCCAACCATGTGTACAAGTTGAACAAGGCATTGTATGGGTTGAAGCAAGCACCTAGAGCATGGTATGAGAGGTTGAGAGACTTCCTACTCAAGAAGGGATTCAAGATGGGCAAAGTTGACACTACTCTATTCACCAAGAAGATTGGAAATGATTTATTTGTGATGCAAATATATGTTGATGATATCATCTTTGGATCAACAAATGAAGAGTATTGTGAAGAGTTTTGCCAAGATGATGGCAAAAGAATTTGAGATGTCTATGCTTGGAGAGCTCACATATTTCCTTGGTCTTCAAATCAAGCAAATGAAGAATGGCACCTTCATTAGTCAATGGAAATACATTAGAGACATGATCAAAAAGTTTGGCATGCAAGATGCAAAGGGCATCAATACACCAATGGGTACCAATGGATCATTGGACAATGATGAAAGTGGCAATATGGTTGATCAAAGGTACTATAGGTCATTGATTGGAAGCTTACTCTATGTGACTGCTTCTAGGCCCGATGTGATGTTTAGTGTTGGCAAGTGTGCAAGATTTCAATCCTCACCTAGAGAGAGTCACCTCACCGCATCAAAGAGGATATTGAGGTACTTGAAGCACACACAAAATGTTGGGCTATGGTATCCCCCAAGGGGTCAAACTTTGAGCTTATTGGATATTCGGACTCGACTATGGAGGATGCAAGGTTGATAGAAGAAGCACAAGTGGCACTTGTCAATTCCTTGGAAGATCTCTAGTATCTTGGTCCTCAAAGAAGCAAACCCAGTGACACACTTTCAACCGCCGAGGCCGAATACATTAGTGCCGGTGTAGTTGTTGTGCACAATTGCTATGGATGAGATCAACATTGAAGGATTATGGATTTGATTTCCATCATGTGCCTTTGTATTGTGACAATGAAAGTGCTTACAAGATGACACAAAACCCTGGTCAAACATACAAGAACCAAGCACATTGACATAAGGCATCACTTCATAAGAGATCATCAACAAAAAGGGTGACATTGCTATCCAACCTATTGGCACCGAAGATCAACTAGCCGACATCTTTACAAAGCCACTAGATGAGAAGAGGTTTTGCAAGCTAAGAAATGAGTTGAACATCCTTGACTTCTCCAACATGAGTTGAATGCACCCCACATCTATGACATGCCCCTCCATCAAGCAAAGCAAAGGTGAAATTGTTTGACATGGCATTCATAATATCTAAGGACTTGTTAGAGCATATAGACATATAACTTGTGCCTTAGGAAGCATTCATGAAAAAAAAGCGAAGGATTTCAATGTATGTATGCCATCACTATTGTTATTTATGCTTGATTGATCTAGTGATGACATATGACATTTTTATGAGCTTGCAATCTCAAGTGTTGAATTTGGCTATCTTTTCACACATATACTTCAACATAGGCAAGATAACCCTTGTCATGAGGTGTGAAGAAGCTTGTCTTTGGTTCAAACCAAAATATATGTTTGACAAGTGATCCAAATTTGACCAAATTTGAGCACTATTCTCTCTTCCATAACACAACATGGTCATACCTTTTGTGGAAATTGTCGACAAAGGGGGAGAGATTAGTGCATGAAAGGTTTTGGAAAATTTAAAAATTCACATGTTTTTGAAAATCTCTCATGTGGTTCATGAGTTTACAAGTGGTTCACACAAGTAGGGGAGCAAGCTCATAGACAATTTGTTGCATTTGTTTTACGCACTAACATATGACTTGCTCATTGCGCATGTATTTAAATTCTATATACATGCTTGTGTGATGTATGCTAGTTTTCACAAGTGGTTTACAAATGATTGATTAACTAGCATGCATAGGAGCTAGCTAGATTTTCTAAATTCCGCTCTTAATTCAAGTACCTTGCTTATAATGTGATCTCACGTGGTACTTTGAGTTTTGATGAAATTCTAGTTACCTTGATGCTTGTATGGTGAAAATGGCGCAACTCCGTTTGGTATCATGCTTCAAAGGTCCATTTCTTTCACCTTAAGCATCATTTTGGTAACATAGCTCACCCTCAATTTTAATATTCATACATGTATGCAATGCTTAGTTCCAAACTCGTGGCATACATGTAGGGGGAGCTCATGCTACCAAAACCGAACTATGATGATTGTC
Source organism: Hyparrhenia diplandra (assembly GCA_015847255.1). Classification (NCBI taxonomy): domain Eukaryota; kingdom Viridiplantae; phylum Streptophyta; class Magnoliopsida; order Poales; family Poaceae; genus Hyparrhenia; species Hyparrhenia diplandra. The sequence continues at coordinate 74,030 of JADLZK010002011.1, read as the reverse complement.
CAATCCTATGATTATAAGCAAAATGCTTGGACAACCGTTGTATGTTCAAAAACATTAATCATAAAACCTTTATGCGGGTTGTCACCAATTACCAAAAAAAGGGGAGATTGAAGATCTCTAGTTTGGTTTTGGCTAATTAGTGACACCTAAGGACTAATCTCTAGTTTGGTGCATGGTGATCATGGAGGATGGATCGAGATGATCCAAAAGGTGATCAAGCATGCAACTCGGTGGAGTTTCGGAGATCAAAGGTCCCAAGGCAAAGGTATAACCATAGGGCTTTTGATTTCACATGCAAGACACCATAGAGGGTGTGGGTGATTATAGGATCGATAAGCCGTACTATAAAGAGGGGAAAACTTTTCGTACATATCGATCTTCACGTGCCTTTAGGTTCAAAATTCATATGCATGCATTCTAACCTAAAGAGCTAACTCCGCACTTGTCGAAAATGTTTCAAAAAATGCTAACACATGGTGTCGAGGTGTTCTTCGATGTGTCGGCAACAAGAATCAAGTGGCGGAAGTCGGTTTGGAGCAAAGGCGAAGGAACGACGATGAAACGACGAAAATTCAGCTCCGGTGTGACCGGACGCCGCGGCCCGGATGCACGAGGATACCGACCGGGCGCATCCGTGTCTTGGTCCGGTCGAGAATTCCAACAGAAGGGTGTAAACCGGGGTTTTCGGCCGAGGACCGACCGGGGCGCATCGATCGGATGGATGCCGGTCTTGACCGCTTTTTATGACGGACGCTTGGCCGGACCCGGCCCAGGCGGGGTCCGATCCACCGCTTTGGGGGTTGTCGGTTGTGGCCAGGACCCACCGACCGGACTCACCGGTGAGTCCGTCCGGCCCGGCCAGTCGCAGTAAAACCGTGGGTTTCCCTCCCAACGGCCATATTTCATGGTGTGGGGTATTTATACCCCTTTGGCTGCCCCTTGCTCTCTCCTCTTGGTCATTTGAATCATTCCTAACATCTTTGAGCAAGCAAGCAAGCCTCCCTCCTCTCTCATTCTTGTTTTGAGCTTCATTCTTGAGAGAAGAGTTGATCCAAGTGCATTGCATCGAGTTCTTGCATCTAGAGGCACTTGGGGATCGTTATGAGATGGTGGATTTCCGTTTCTCTTGGAGGCACCGCTCCTAGCCGGCTTGGTGGATTGGTGGAGTTGTTGGCAAGAAGAGGTGATTGTTTTTTGGCCACCTTCGGTTGATTTGTGAGAGGATTACGCACTCCTCGTCGGGAAGACAAAGTGCAAGGAATACATTGCTCGTGCTTTGGGTACCACACTTGTTGAGTGGTGTGTTGAGGCTAGCAAGGGCACCGCCTAGCTCGAACACCATCCTTTTGTTGGTCGGCACAACCGGAGAGTAACTTGTCGGTGTACAAGCGAACTCCGGGTCAACACATCGACGTGTCTCTTGTCTTGGTAATTGGTTCATCGTCTCATTGTGTTGATTGGTTCATCCCCTTCCCGGTAATTGATTCATAGCCTCTACAAGTCGGTATAACAAGCTCTCTCTCTAACAACTACATTCCTAGTTTACTTTGTGTAGAGAGCTAGCCTTGCTTGTGTAGGTTGTTCTTGCTAGCATAAGGATCATATTAGGATTGCTCACTAGTTAGAGTAGTGACATAGCTCTTGTGTGGCATAGAGATCATAGAATTTATTTAGAATTGTCACTAGAGGCTTGCAAGACAATAGAGCTAGTGCAAACCGCTTTACGCCGTGTTTTATACTAATCGATTTGTTTAGTTGAGCTTGTAGAAATTTTTATAGGCTATTCACCCCCCTCTAGCCATCTAGGACCTTACAAGAACAAGTGTGGACAGCTCCTTGAGCATCTTCTTCGTGTCGGCGTCCATGGTGGTGGGCGGATCCTAGTGGCCTACTTGATACCGGTTGTCCTGACTGGATCAATTCCGGTGACATGTGGCGGGCGCCTGTGGCGGCGCTATGCGGTGGCGGCAGCGGGCCACAGGCGGCGGCGCCGCAGGGGCAAGGGCGGCGGCAAGGGGTAGAGGTAGAGAGAGAGAGGAAGATAAATTGACTTTCTTTATTGCTTGTTGCCCTAAGAGATTACAGACCCCTTACTTTTATAGCCCAACTAGTGGGACTTGTAAACCAAGCAATCTCTCTAAAGGTTTTCTTATAGAGTTGGAATACCTTTTACAAGCAATTCTATTTATTTTCCTAATCGGGGTTTTTCCTTATAGATTGGAATATCCCTTGCACACCGTGAAAGTCCTAAGATAATCCTAACCGAAATCTTACTTTATTAATTCTCGAAGAAGACGCGGGAAGGTGGCGGCGGGGAGGAGGAGGAGCGCAGCCCCCCCAGGTGCGCCCGGCTAGGCCGTGCCCCGGGGGGGCCTCCGGCTGGTCGTGGGCCTCTTGGGCCTCTTTGTCCCGGGCCCTATTTCGCGGCATGTGACAAATCTATTCATATAGGTTCACATTTACAAACTCAACAAAGTAAAAGTTATTGATGATTTATGTTCCCAATATTTGACCAAAAACTTGTTCTAAAACGCCAAGCTTTTTGGGTATGGAGGGAGTATTTGTTTGGTTGTAGAAAAGCGGATGGAGCCTCGAGGGACTCCAGGGCGTTGGGGTTCTCGCCATTTTCGTTCTTGCGTTGATAAGAACTAAGAAGTAATGACGCTGGAGAAATAAAACATCAGTCTTGCGAATTGCCCAAGAGCCTATGATCTGGCAACCTAGAAGTGTCTAAAGAGAAAAGGCAAGGTTGTGGAAAAATAGAGAAAAATCATTGTGAGGAAACAAGAGCAAGGGACATGGAAAATACGGAATGGCAAGATGAGCGCTAAGTGGGAAGGGTTGTTTCTCGTCTCTCAATACTCGTTCGATATTCAAATTGCAGATGCTTGTTGGATTTATTATGGGCTTGGCTCATATATATATATTTAATAATAAATCTAAAATTCTATGGTGTGTAATTATTGGAAGGTGAAAAGATTTAGACTTTTGGCTCTTGGTTAGCCAACATGAAGTGGCCAGCCAACGTGAGAAGGCTTTTGGTCTTTGGCTTGCCTAAGTAAGACCCTTCACTTCCATTGGTCTCTTGAGTTATCTATCGTAAGAGATAAATAGAAGGGATCAGGTATCATTCAAGGTTGATAGAGAGAACAACACATTCTAGAAACTCAGTTCCATTGCAATGAAGGTCATCTTCAACTCATAACTCTGCGCCGCGGAGGAGGAGAGGGGGCAGGTGCCCTCAAAGCCCTTGCCATTCGAGACCTTGCACGAGGGATCGGCAATTAGGTTTTTGGGGAGCGTCTACGTGACTGCCCGAATCAGAACCGCCGCCGCCGCTCGTTCGTCGTAGACTTCATCATCTTCCTCTTCTTGCTGGCGGAGAGACCTCTTCATCTCCTATGGCATGACGAAGGAAGTTGGACAAGGATTTGGATCCTCAGCGCATGAGAGGATTTGGATCCTCTCAGTTTTTTATTTTGCAGTTATTAAATTTTCACTGGTTCATCCCTGTTGTTTCGTATGTTGTTGTGTGTCTGTTTCAACTGTTCTATCATATCGTATTATGAGATGTCTGATGCATGTTCCTGCTAGTAATTTGCCATGCATGTTTGTTTTAGTTTTTCGGTTTTGTTGTTTCATATACTGTTGTCTAGGTGTTTCATTTGTTCTGTCACGTTGTTTCACATGATGTCTTGTGTCTGTTGCTATTATGAGATACATGTCACGCTTTTACTGTTATGCTACATATGTCATGTTTTTATGCTTTCGGTATTCACAAGCTTCATATGTTTATTGTTCACATGTTCTATATTCTTATGGATATATTTGCTATCATACTTTCAATGATTAAATATATTTTATATGTCGTCATCATAATGTTAATTTATGGAATTACAATGACATGGAAATTGCCTAATTGTCTAACAATGCTTGAAAGCGAGATTAATAGTACCTACTGGAGTGGAGAGCATTTCATCCGTATGGTCTAAAGATCGATAAAGCAACAGTACCAGGCATGCAAGTGAATAGAGCAGCATACCGGCAGATACTATCCGCGCTGCCACCTATGTCTAGAGGACCGCGCCAGTGCCCGGCGAGAATAGTAGAATAGAAGCATACCTGAAAGTAGTAGAGCTCCATAGATATACTGTTCCGTCATATGAACCTGTAATCAGTATAGGAAGTTCAGGGTGGGAGAATGCCACTACAAAGTTACTTGTATTCCCTTTCAGTGTTGCAACACAAGTCTGCTTGTGGTAATCCCATATCTGATTCATTGAAAAGAAATGCATTATTATTAATTACATCAGTATTTCAAAAAGACAGCGTACGAAGTGCCAACTAACTGTTCATTGAATGAACATTAATTCCTTACCGTGGCCTTCATGCCTTTGTCTTCAGCAATGATCATGTGCAGCTCGCCATCTCGAGAAAAGAAATCCAAACAGTTAGCATTTTTTGTCCCAGACAATTCGGTTGCAGAATCGGGAGAACCTGTACTCCAGACCTATTTTATGGACACAAGAACTTATATGCCAATGCATTTCATATCCTGTATCTTTTACAAGAACGCAGAGGTTGAGGAACCAAACATTTGTTATTGTACCTTTACTCCAGAAGAAGGGGGGGAGATAGTAGCAAACATGTTTTTGTCCTTTGGGTTCAATTTTACTTTTTACATCCTCTTCCATGTCAAATGTGCAAACCAATTTCCAGCCCTTCTCCCAGTCCCACAGCTTTATCTTGTCCATTGGGCTCTCCCACATGTCCATTGGGCTCTCCCACATGTTGGGGTCATCAGACGAATTAACTGCCGATAACACATAAGGCCCAGTTTGATGGATCTTCAATGAAGTAACGCGACCATAAGCATGAGCTTTAAAACTCTTTATTTCAGAAAATAGAAGCGTCTTGGATCCCTCCAAATTTTGCCTTGCCATATAACTATATACTTTGATGTATCCAGAGGAACAACCAACTAATATCCACTTCTCTTCTGCAATAAACTTTGCTGTCCAAGTTGTGGAAGGATCTTCTGCGGAAACCAGCGGACAGATCGCTTTATTTTTGCGTTGTGCTAGCAGCAGGAACTGCGCCATCTCCTACAGAATGATTGACATATGACATATCTTGCCTAAGTCTAAACACATCGGAAAGTTTTTTTCCTTTGACATCGTAATAGCCATAGCAAAAGGAATACGTGAAAGTTTGCAAGCTATTTCTATAAAAAAAAAAAAATGAAGGCCAATTTTATCGATGATAGCAGAAAAATTTCTACATTTAGCGCCACATTTATTAAGTATTAGACATCATATGCGGCAGTTATCAACCCTCACGATCCAAGAACCGTATGTTCATAAATTATGAATGAATATGTATATACGTTAGACGAACTATTAGGGCATGTACTGGAGATGCCAAGTAGTCGGACAAACAATAGTTATTAGGAGATGAGGACTTGGACTGGGGACCCACGAGTGGTCGAGCTTGAGCAACCTACGCTACCCCAGCCTGCAAGCCGCCGCCAAACCCTAAAAGAGCGTCGCCACCGGCTCTCGCCTTCCACCATCGCTGGTCCCCCTCCCCTTTTCTCCTCGCATCATGCCGGGGGTTGAAGGGAGTGGGGATCCATCATTTTTAATAAGTTTTTCCCTAGTAGATTGATTTTTCAAGGTTCAAGGTTTCTCTAAAGATCCAACTGAAGAGATTGGCCACGGCGTAAAGACGTCATCAAGATCATCGATGGAGCGATGAAGCATATCACCATGTCATTCCTCGGCGGTGATGGCATGACAAAGACATTATCATTGATGGAGAATAAGGTACTCTAGCCCTTCCTTTATCTCGTTGTGGTTCTATGCAGCCATGGGGGGGGGGGTGGCGGCTAGTGGGAGTTAGTTTTCCAACAATATCTATCCGATGTCGGTTGGACTTGTGTTCTCCCATAACGAATCTAGTGAAGGTGTCGATGACGTAATCGGTGGTGCCAATTTCATCATGTTTGCATGTGGAGTTTTGGCGGTTTACTCCTCTTTACAAAAGTGATGGGTATGAGGATGACGGTGGTGAATGGTGAGATGGCCATGTTCATTCAGATCGGAGCTTGCGTCCCCGCATATCCGTTTGGGATGATGATCCTAGATGGTGGAATTTGTGGGTTTTTCAAGGTTTCTTATCTCCCATCAATGTAGTTGGAGTAGTTTGGTTTATTTTTGTAATGAGAGGATGTAACTTTAGCTTTAGTATCAATAAAATTTTCTTTGTCGCAAAAAAAAAGCATACGCACAAAGTAATCGCTGCTTCTGAATGAATTTTTTTGACCGTTGGTGCATTCTAGTACTGTTTCTACTCTCTCCGTCTCTTTTAATTGTCGGTTTTGGTGTGAGTGCCACAAGTTTGACTCAATTTATAGAAAATACGTGCAAGATTTGTGTCTTCAAATAAATTTGTTAAAAAACTAGATTCAAATTTTCTTCCAATGATACTAATTATATACTAGGATTATTAATATTTACAATATATATTTAAGTTAAGTTATTTCTTGGGAAGCGTAAACGATAAGTATTTAAGGACGAAGGGAGTACTTTCAATGGACAAAACCTTTGAACCAATATATAGCTTGAATTATCATTATATAGTAACATACTCCCTTCGCTCCATTGAGATTGTCGTTTTAGACTCCGTGCCATTTTGTTTGCCATTTGTCTTATTTAACATAATTATATGAACATTATTTTTTATAACTTATTTTATCATTGGACATACTTTAATCATAACTTATTTATTTTATGATTTGCTAACATAATTTGAATAAAATAAATGGTCAAACACGGAGATAAAGCGATTATACTGAGAGCAGTCGCTTGCCTGTGTGTTATAGTCCCAGATAGCAAATGAGGTCCAGCTAGGACTGATCAGAATCCTGCAAATACAGGGAGCGACTCAATGCAAATCGGTCTTCACTGTTGGTATAGAAAAATAAATTAATGTGAACAGAACTGTAAATTTCTAAAAAATATTTTTGCATTCTCATCTAGGTTTATAAATTCTTAAAGTAATTATTGGTTGATTCTAAGTTTTCTCCGAGTTCAATCATGGATGATCACTTTAAGAATTCATGAACCTAGATGGGAATGCAGCAACATTTTAGATGCATACAGTGCATTTTAATTCCAACAGGACAGTCCCCTCACCATGGCTCCGTTGGATGCACATCTATGGCATCCACAACTTTATCAGACATATCCAGGGGTATGACCTGATCCATGGAAAAACAAAGCCAAAAAAAGTTCAAGGTATTTCCTAAATTGCGCACATAAAAGATAAAGCTAAGAATAATACACATATAAAGCTACCCACCCTGATTTCAGGCTTGATTATATTGCCGGTTTGTATATATATCACACGGCCACATTGAAAGTTGAATTCGACAGGTAATGGAAGAAAATTGAAAGTCAGTATATTGCACCAAAAAAACAAACCTCAGCCAACAGTTTAGTACGAAAGGAGTTCCCAATGTTTGAAAAAGTCGATCCAGTGGTGGTAAAATACAATGAGGATTTTGTATATATTATCTCTTCTGTACATATGGAATTTTTATGCCACCTAATAATTATGACATGTGCATCTTCTATCAATATAAATATAATGGTAAATATTCAACTGACATCTACTACACCTATATAGGTAAACCCGACTAGGGGAGTTCTCTGGCTCCTAGTGAAGCCACGTCATCAGCGGGTCCCGCAAGTCAAGCCACTAACCTAAGTAAAACCCACTACAAAATTAGTGATGCACGTCATCCCAATAATAGAAACCGCCCAACGTTATATCATTGGTCCATTTGATGCCCACCATTGCATGCGCACTCCAAACAAGTGATGCAGCTTTGCATGCCCAAAAACTCCTTGGCCCTTGCGGTTCCAGTAACTGAACCTATGAATCTTATATAGTCAGTCAGTGGGGAAGCTCCACACGATGGTGTGGTCAGACCCATACTTTGAACTATGGCCATATTCCAAGATTGAAGAAAAGTATCAACTACACCATGTTGTTAGAATCAGGAGCAGCCATCAGAATGCATTCTGTATCCTTCCAACCGGACAATGAAATCAAAGGATTGGCTACAAAAGGTTTCTTTTACATGGAATGCTTTTCGTTGTCTCTCTTTCATTCGCAGCTCTAAAATATTATATCCCACTTTTTTTTTTTAAGTTTGGGTTAGTTATATGAATCTTAGCATATTAACTTGACAAATAATGATAAGAATCAATGCAGGAATATGTATATCTAATTCATAGATGAAACTCTTTTACTCTTAAAAAAAATCCCGCGCGGTATCCTTCTAGTTATCATTAAATTTTGTCACCTCATTCGTCCTCTTCATCGAAAACAATGTATCAAACAAACTTTGTGTCACTAGTACTCAAAAGATTTTGCATGACACCCCCCCCTAAATGAACCCGTGGTGGGCAAAGTGTGCCCGCCACAGTTAACCGGTGGCTGGCCAGGCCAGGCGCCCGCAACAAGAAATCAATTTACCGTGTCGGGCAACATAAAAACTCTCGCCACTTATTAACCGTGGTGGGCAACGTTAAAGGCCCGCCACGGAAAACGCAAGGGCCCAATAGGCCTAGGGCGAGGCCGGATAGTAGTCACTGGTATAAAACGAGGAGTTAGGGTTTGCCTTCCTTAGTTCTCTTTCTCGGCTCTCTTTTCCACCACGATATTCCCTTCTCATCCTCCCCACGATGGCCGCTGTCGACGTGATATGGTCGATAGCCCAGCAAGGGTGGGCCCAAGCCGGTAATTTATATCGGTGAGGTGTGCGAGACGACTAACAAGACGTTAAGCAAGACGAAAGAGATGAACACAAGGCAATTTACCCAGGTTTGGTCACCGTGAGGGCGTAATACCTACATCCTGCTTAGGGTTTGTATTGATATGAGATGTTGTGAGAGGGGGTCCCTGCCTGCCTTATATATCCCGGGGGGTGGGGTTACAAATCGGATATAACCGACCAGAGCTATCATGGACAGTTTAAAATAGGAAACTTTGCATTAGATTACATACGTATTGACTAAGATATTCCTTCATGGTCAAGTAATCGCCATACTCCTTTGCGATGACCGCCAACCAAAGAAACACCGCTCGGGACTGATCTCGTGTTACGGGCCGACCGGATGGCTCGGCCCTAAAATGGGCCGTGAGGGAATAGGGGTTTGTCCCCATAGCCACCGACCCTCTCCCATCCTACCGCCCGTTCCCCGCCCGTCCTCGATCTCCTCTTCCCTCCCAAAGTGGCTCTCCTCCCCGACGACCACAAGCGGTCGGGTGGCGGCGCTGCACCAGCGGCGGCGGCGGTGTGGCCCTAGGGTCGACGGTGTGGCACCAGGCGGTTGCGCCCCCCTCCCTATCCCCACGGCGGATCCCCGCCCCGGTGGCGAATCCTGTTCCCCGGCGGGCGATCCGGGTGCCACTAGGCTGCCGGTGGCACATCCAAATGCGCACGGTGGTGGATCGGAACTAAGGTTTAGAGTCGGCTCGCGGCGGTCTCGAATGGGATCACTAGTGGGCTCATGGTTTTTTATATATATTTTTTTAATGATTAGCTGTGGTGGGCGCTTGTAATGTGCCCACCACGGTTAATGCCGCCATTAATCGTGACCTTCCAATGGTGACGGGCTCATTTGCCCGCCACGTAAAAATCTTTTTGCCTGATACAGTTAAGATTTCTGTAGTAGTGCTTTCTACACAAACAAGTTAAATATCCACCATATTGTAGGGTATCCTCCAAATGAAAATCCTTGCCCGCAGTCCTATTGATATACTCCCTCCGTTCCAAATTGTAGTTCACTTTGGCTTTTCTAGATACATTGATTTTGTTATGCACCTAGTTATACACTATGTCTAGATACATAACAAAACAAATGAATCTAGAAAAGCCAAAGTGAACTACAATTTAGAACGGAGGGAGTAAGAGCCAATTCCCTCAGTGCCACAAAAACTAACATGACTCACAAATTTAATATTAATCAGTATTTGGCGGATCTATTTTGCTTTGGCTATCCTGTCCAGCAGTGGCGGAGCCAGAAATTATTTTTAGGTGTGGCGAGATTGTAAAGGGCAATTGAATAATTATGCATACACACCCTAAAACATTATGTATTTGTGTGTGTATATAAATAAAATAACAATCAAAGACATACTTTTTAGAATTCTAATTTATGAAATATAAATTACCTTGCATCACATATCTACTCTTCTTCTTTTGTGCCATGTTGCACTTGCAAGTGATCTAGTCTAGACTCGCTCTGCGGCTCTGACCGGCACTGGCGAGGATGCCGGCGATGGCGAGGCTGAGGATGCCGAACAGCTGAAGCCGGCAATGGCAAGGATGCCGAACAGCTGAAGCCGGCAATGGCAAGGATGCCGAACAGCCGAAGCCCTACTGCCGCCGCCTTCACCTGTTTGCGTGATCTGATTTACTAGTAGATTAGAATGAGAAGACTCCAACCGGCCAGCGGCCAGACTTCTAAAAACAAAAATGATTCATATATAGAGTTGGGCTTCTAGGCTTCTTGTGGACAACTGGGCTTATGGCCCATCAAATGTAGAGAGCATCAGCCAAACATGGCTAGCATGATTCACGTATCCACTCACGTATGTACTCCTTCCCCTCAAAAAAAAAGCGTATGTACTCCCCAGTGTATACGTATATATACTATATATATTTGATTTTTTATATGGTTTAGGTATGGCGGCTGCCATAGCTTGCCACATAGGTGGCTCCGCCACTGCTGTCCAGTACTGTCATCGAATGATGAGCAGATTTTCATTCCTCTAGAGGGGCAATTGAGTCTTTCCACTAGCTAGAGTTAACAGCCACATAAGAGACCAAGGATGGAAACGGCATACATGAAGTATATGGTGGATCTATTATGCTTTTGCTTAGGATAATACACACTGAGGGTGTGTCGAGGGCAGGGCCACATTTTCTCTGCAATGGGGTTCGCTGTACCAACGTATACACAATGTTGAATTCCTATGTTGTCAAAAAAAAAATGTTGAATTCATGCGTCGACTACTATTAGTCTATTATAGGGTGAATGTGGAAGTGCATGTGCGTTTGTATTTTCTATTGTGCTTAAACCATTATAAATACAAAACATATGGTTATTGGTTAGTTATGGCAGATTCAGTAGAAGCCCAATGTGTTTCTTTATATCTATATGTACAGAAAACTCACCTCACTACCAACATAAACAAGAGGCAATTTTACCTCCTGCACCTGACGGTCCTTGTCTCTTGCTTTTGTAAAGAAATCGTGATGGTCCTTTTGTAAACCCCTTGAACTCACGTTCTTTATGTCCTGATGAGTCGCTCTGGTAACCTCAAGTGTTAAGAACTTATCTTTGCTGGGCGGTGGCTTTTGCTGGGAGCGCATTGTAACAGCAATAGTGTACCGGCACCTTGGGGGCACAAACTGAAATAATGGCCATATCAAGTACCGCAGTAGAGTGTTTGACATTACCCGGAACGCGACATGTCCATCTGTGTTGTTGTTTAGGTGCAGAAAGCACGATGACCGACACAGCTTGTTGTTTGGACCTGCCAAGGGGATTTTGAGTTCGGTGGGCTGCACGCTGAGGAGATCTCTTACAACCTGCAGCTGTTAAACACGGCAGACCACGCAGTGGACAGAATGCAATAAAGTCAGTATTCGTTAAAATTTGTATGTGATAAGATCTCTTGTTAATTTTTTCATCTCTTTAACAAATGAAGCATAGGTAAATTTCTAAAGACCACCTTTAAATTAATCGGTTGGAATTTTATTTTACCCCTGTAGATTATTGTTTGCACACCCTTTTCAATGCTGGGAATATATATATATAAAAAAAAACCGAGACCCAACCTAAAAAGAACTAGGGGGTTTTGTATTAAGAATAAAATGAGGCGCATAAGTCCGTCCCCGATGGGGATCGAACCCAATCCTGGGAATATATGACTTTGGGAATTAAAATCTGTCGTCAAGGTTATTGTGATGACCGTCTCTAGAGCTGTCACAGTGGCTTTCCATTATGGAAATGATGATCTAATGATGTCTTATGACATAAATAGCACCTATAGTTTGGCCTTCCGTGCAGACTCTTGAAATGAAGCTAGAGATCACACCTGTTGATACATGCAGCCTGAATCATGTGAACTTCTATCAGCTTCACTATGAGAAAAAAATTCGAAGTATATCTGTCGCGTTAGGCCTTCTAGCCTCATCAGTGTCGATACATTTTAGGGCTATATCAATCAGTTGCTCCAATTGATGGATATATAGGTCGACTTCTGATGCACCGTTTGTTGATGCTTCAAATATTTTCTTCCATGTTCCAAGCACCTACACATTTGCATAGATGAGTAGAGCCTACGTACACTGGTAAAGTATTCATGTATGCCAAACATATGATTATATTAATTCTTCTTACATTCTCGGTGTATTTCTTGAGCCGTGCTTGGGAACTATAGCAGTTATTGATCTCATTTGTGTTCATGGAATGTGGAATACTCCGGGGATTATTCCTACTACCAGTGATCATCTCAATGATTATGACACCTAGACTGAATATATCAGACTTTGGAGATATTTTGCCATACATAATGTATTCTGGTGCCATGTAGCCGCTGCAGCATAATTGGAAAGTTTTGAGACATTGAGGCATAATCTGTTAATGAAGATAGTAAAATTGATGCAGTAGTTGGAGAGCTTACATTGATCCTGTGGGCCTTTCAGTGTATGTTTTGGATTTATGTTCTCCCAACAGCCTTGCCACACCGAAATCTGTAATTTTTGGAACCATATCATCATCCATCAATATATTCCGTGGGTTTAGATCCAGATGAACAATGTTTTCCTCGTGAAGGAAATGCAAGCCTCTACAAATCCCCCAATTATCGTGTATATCTTGTCCCAGCCAAGGTCGACGTGTTCCTCTGTTGAAACATTTTGACAAAAAAAGAAGAAATTAAAGATTTGAATTGTGGTAGCTTAATAGGATGACCTTTTTAATGGGTTTGTCGAGCAACAACTTTTATTTATTTTGTACTCTATATTCTCTCTTGTTATAATTGTAAACTAACCTAGACTTGTGCTGATAATTGAATGGCCTTTCCAATTAATAACAACATTATTAGCCATAAACACGCTATTATAAAAAATACTTTATGAGCATAGTAGCTACTACCGTATATACTTTCAACCAACAGATCCGTACCATAGGCTTAGATTGAGCCACGTCACATTAACCCTAATTTGTTGTGGCTTAATCTCAACCTTCCGGTGCTGATCTGATGGCAAAGAGTGTGCCACGCCACAGGGTGTGTAACTGCAATTATGAAAATGATCTATAACTGGAATGAGAGGGGGTATCTAACTGGAAATATATTCTTGAAGGCACCCATTGCTTAGATACTCGAAGCAGAGAAACCGCAACGGTATTTCGGCTACAACCGTCCTCCCACGCTCCTTAACCGTTTCCATCTTATCCTTGGCACAGTAACCAATGAGCTGTACTACGTTTGGATGTGTAATACCAATGACACGATTGAGCTCATCTGACCAGCAGTCCTTATCCATCTGAAACTGATTCTTAATCTTTTTTATAGCAATGATCTTGCCACTCCGGAGAACACCCTTCAAAGCACATACCATACGTTAGCCTTTCATTAGTTACGGCTGCTAAGATAGGAAAACTGAAATGGTTAAATACTTTTGGAGCATATATAATCAAGCTGTTTTTTATTTGAAAACTATATAAGCGAATAGGAAAATACTCATACCTTGTAAACCACTCCAAAAGCCACCCCTGCCGATTTCACTGGAAAAATCGTTTGTGATGGCTCTAAGGAATTCAGCTGAAAGAGAAATTGCAGGTTCCATTGGATCCTGAAGAATATCCTCGAGAGCCTTTTCGAATTTATCATATATCCCTGCTACACCGTCCATTCCTACTTCACAGAAGTTATGTTAAATTGGGAAAAAACAATTATATCGGGTGGGAAGAAAATCAAAATTTAGAGATGGTTGGTGGTGGAGCATTATGCGATCTTCCAGCCAAAAGAGGGAAAAAGGTTAGGTGGCCCTCTAGTCGTAAAAAATGTAGAGAGCACAGCTAGTTATTTCGTTTTTTGCAAGAAATAAATAGAAAAATGGAAACTGCCGCAGAAATAATAAGTAACTAGGTGCGTTTGCTATTGTCTCTGATTGTAAGAAATAAATATGTCCTGGAAAGAAAACTAGAATTACGCGTCTATTCTCCTTAAGAATAGGTTTTCTGGGACCAAAAACAGGGCAGGCAAACTAGGGAAGTAGCTGCAGTTGGCTGAAGATTCAATCTGCTTTGAGGCCTGCTTAATTTCAAACTGATGATATATATAGAACATGCAGAAGATTAAGGACCGAACCTGGTAACGAAGAGAACTGCGCTGCTGCTGTATACCCTTGAGGGGACTGCTGATCGAGGAACACAGGAAGAACGGAGCTTCCTGCTGAAGATCGAGCTCAATTGGAGCTTGCTAGTCGTTGAGTGAGACAAGCGGACTGGCCAGCGGTGGAGTCGTGGAGATGTAGCCAACTACCACAGAGATGAGAAAAGGGGACAGTGAGAGGAGACATGAAAGGTCCTCCAGCCGTCCAGCGCGGTTGGTGACCACAACTTTTCTCTTGGAATTTTATTTGCATAATATCAGTTTTTGGTCCACAAGATGGGACCTGGTGTCTGCAGTGAAGTCCTGTCACAAGTTAACATCGCCATCGTGTTTCATACCATGAACTATTATTCATTCTCTACAGTTCCGGTATTAATCATTGTACCTCTCGCGCCAGCTGTGATTAGAGACTAGCTTCGCTTGGATCAGGCTACATCTCATACCGTCATTCCATTTTGGTGTTCCTCCTCTCTGATGAAGTCTAAAACGTTTCTGATGATGGAGGCCACTAGGCCAGGGCAAAGGGAACACAAGCTGTGTACAGATACTTTGTTGCGAACATGATCGACTTTGTAAATTAGATGGAGGAGGCCTTTGCTAACTAACCGGGCCACACTGACTCAAACTACCTTTTGGATACCTGCTCCAACTTCATAAAGTAAATGCTCTGCTTTTTAAGATGTGGTTCAGCATATGTAGCCATACAGACGGTTAAAACTTTTCACGTTAACGTGGTAAAGGCTTTTCAAAGAGATGATTTTGTACGTTTGTGCCGCCCAAGGAATGTAACAACTGAACTGTCTAATGGGAGTGAAAGGATGGACTAGATTAGAGATTATAGGTATTGGTCCACATTGTTTATGGCCATAATCAGCTCTACTATATGACGGGTCTTGGTCAGTCTTCGGACGACAACCTAATGCGGCTTTTCAGGCTGCATCTTGCCAGGTTCGGATTAATAACTAGTCCGGAGTATAAATGTTCTCGGCACCTCGAGTATATTAATTCCTTGAGTTCAACTTTTATTATCAATAGTATTTCCACATTGAGGTAATAAATAATTACAATAACAATATTGAAAGCCATAAATAAAAAAATCCAACATCTCCCACTTGGCTGAAATATTTTAATCAATAACCTGAAGTCCCATATTTCTAATATTCTTAGAAAATAATTCCTGACTAAGTGGCTTAGTCAGTGGATCTGCAACCATACTAGTACTTGCCAAATAAACCAAACAAATAGTCTTCGATCTGTTTATGACGTCACGAATATAATGATACCTTCCCTCAATGTGTTTACTCTTACTATGAAACACAAGATCTTTAGCAACCTTGATCGCCGACAAATTATCACAAAACATAGTGACAGGTTGTGATGCACTTTCCACGACCTTCAATGCAACAAGAAATTCCCATAGCCATACAGCTCCCTTTGATGCTTCAGATGCAACAATATATTCAGCTTCCATGGATGACTGAGAAACCGGTTGTTGTAGCTTGCTACACCAAGAAATTGCACCTCCTGCCAAAGTGAATACATAGCTGGATGTTGATCTCCGCTCATGAAGACCCCTTGCCAATCAGCATCGGTATAACCCTGCAGCTGAAGATTGTGACCATTAAAACATGCATAGAGAATAATCCAAAGTTCCTTTGACATAATGCAACACATATTTTATTTGTTTCCAAAGGCTCTTCCCCGGATTCTTTTGATATCTACTAAGAATTCTAATGGCATGGCTAAGGTCGTCGTGTGAATAACATGGCATACATGAGGCATCCCAACGCTGAAGCGTAAGGAATTCCATTCATTCTTTGTTTTTCCTCGGTGGTAGTAGGACAAATTTTCCCATTGAGTTTGGTTCCTTGTACAATAGGTACATTAGCTGGTTTGCAATTTTCCATAGAGAAACGTTTCAGTACACACGCTCGAAGGTAAGTCTTTTGGGACAAACCAAGAAGGCGTTTATTCCGATCTCTATGAATTTCCACTCCCAAAACATAGGAAGCTTCCCCATATCTTTCATATCAAACTTAGAGGATAACCAAGACTTAACTTCCGCCAACATTGATTTATCATTAGAAGCAATAAGAATATCATCAACGTATAAAGACAACAAGACAAAATTGCTACCAATAATTTTTAGTGTAGATGCAATGATCACTTTCTCGTCATTGAAAAACCATATGACATGATAGCATTATCAAAATGAATATTCCATTGGCGTGAGGCTTGTTTAAGACCATAAATCGATCTGTTTAATTTGCAAACCAAATTTTCCTTTCCTTTTTTAAGCTAAAACCTTCCTGGGCTGCAACATATATATTTCCTCCTCCAAACCCCCATTAAGAAAAGCCGTTTTAACATCCATTTGGTGGAGTTCGAGATCATAATAAGCCGTTAAAGTACTAATAATACGAATGGAAGTAAACTTTGCAACAGAGAAAAAGTTTCCACAAAATCAACACCTTCCTTTTGTGTGTAACCTTTAGCAACAAGCCTAGCCTTATATTTTTCCACTTGGCCTGTTGCATTAATTTTCCTTTTAAAAATCCATTTTAGTCCCTATAGGCTTGCGGTTGTTTGGCAATGAAACAAGTTCCCAAACTTTATTTTTCCTCATTGAATTTAGTTCTTCCCGCATTGCTTCCACCCATAGTGTAGACTGAGGGCAGCTCATGGCTTGTTTATAAGCTTTTGGATCTTCCTCTAAATCTGAAATTTTAGAGTGTACTTCCCCAAAAACACATAATACTCATCTAGATATGATGGTGCATGTGTATTCCTCCCACTTCTCCTAAGACGAGAAGTGTTGGGAGATTGACTTGTGTTTCCTTCTGGAGTTATATTTTCCTCATTAAGCGAGTTAATTTGAGATGCATCAAATTGTGGTTCATCCGAGTTGCCAATAATTCCACCCTAGCCCGTTTAGTGTGGCGAGGTGTTTGATGGTCTAGAAAAATGGCATCTCTACTTTCCACCAGTTTTTCTATTTTCAGGATCATAAAATCGATATCCCTTTGATTATGTAGAATAACCAATAAAAATTCCTGGTGTGCTTTTAGGATGCAACTTAGTGCGATATTGATTTGGCACCCTAATTTGAGCATTACAGCCCCAAACGCCAAATGGCGAAGTGAGGGTTTCCTTCCATCCACAACTTCGTAAGGAGGATCGTGACAACTTTAGATGGTGAATGATTTAATAAATAAACTGCAGTATGCAAAGCTTCACCCCAAAAAGACAAAGGGAGATCAGAATAGGCCATCATAGACCTAACCATATCCATAAGTGTTTTGTTCCTCCGCTCGGCTACGCCGTTTTGTTGCAGAGTGTAGGGCATAGTATACTGAAGAATAATTCCATGCTCTTTACAAAAGTCATTTAATATTCCTGAAGTGTATTCTCCCCCCCGATCAGTTCTTAAAACTTTAATTGTTTTATTCAACTGATTTTCCACTTCAGTTTTAAATGCTTTAAAAGCATCAAACCCTTCCGACTTGTGTTTTAGAAGATACACATAACCATATCTTGAATAATCATCAATGAATGTGATAAAATAAATCTTTTGACAATTAGTGGGTGTGGACATTTCTCCACAAATATCGAATGGATAATAGCAAAGAGTCTCCTTAGATCTTTCCGCCTTTGGAAAAGGCGACGGGTCATTTTACCCATTATACATGCCTCACAAGTACCAAAATCCTCCCACTTAAAGTTTAGAATTCCGAATTAATTAGCCTTTTAATTCTATTTTTAGTTATGTGACCAAGTCATAAATGCCACAAATAAGATTCGAGCATGTGTTCTTATCGTTGTTCCTCACAAAGGAGTTATCTTCACCAACTAAGCAATCAGATTTGGCACCTTCTATTAAATTATCAAGAAAATAGAGGCCATCGTGGCAAAGACCACAGCGTGCACTAATTTCCCATTAAGCAATATTTTGACTCTTCCATCTCCAAATAGTACATCATAACCAATAGATTCCAATTGAGAGACCGATATTAAATTCCTTCTCATGCTAGGTGAATATAAGGTGTTGTTCAACAACAATTTTCCTCCATTAGGGTGTTTAAGAACATAATTTCCAATTCCAAGTATATCGCCTTTAGCATTAGTGCCTAAGTAGACATATCTATTTCCCTTTGGAATTGTTTGCATGGAAGTAAAACAATTATGATCTCTTGCAATATGTGATGTGCAACCAGAATCGACAACCCAACTATTTGGAAAACAAAGAGTGAATAAAGCTTTAGTGCAAACATTAACATAATGCATACCTTCCTCTCGAGGGCTGCCTTTGCGATCATCATGATTATCCCCGCTTCTTCTTCTCATTATTATATTTCTTCTTTTTCCTCGTGATTCAGCTCTCGAAGTGCCTAGTCCGACCACAATTGTGACAAGGGAAATTCCTTTTATTTTTGTCATTCTGTCACGCCCCCACTTTTAATGGGACTTTTAATCACGCGTATTGGCGATCACGCTACCAATACGTTTAGCGATCCACGATAGTGAGAATCAGTTATATGAATAATACCGAGCAAGAAATGTATAGGATAGAAGATCTTACAATGGTGACGGCGTGACACCTAGGCGGGTTATGAATATCGAGTAGCCAACCGTGAAGCGTTGGTGTATCGTCTCGGGCACTTCTCCTTATTCCACGTGCATCTTGATAGTGGATAGGAAATGGGGTTCAGCCTTACTCCTACTCGATCGTCTTACGGCTCCTACGTACGCGTATCCTTTACCTTGGCGACTTTACCTTCTTCTGTGGCCGATGTCTGTAAAAACAGAGGGGTGAGTACAAAGGTACTCGGCAAGTCCAAACCAGGGGTGGTTTGGTAAATTAAGGGTTGGGCCCTAGCGAGTCTCTAAAACTGCTCTCACTAGTTCCCGGGTTTTATCTCATCTTACCATCACCTTCACATATCACAAAAAGGTTAGTTATATCTAATCATAGATGTTCTTGCCTAGCATCCGCCCATTCCAAGGACGTGGCTATTCGAATAGATTTAAGTAACTCTCTGCGAGGGTTGTACAAATTTCCCCACACGATAGGTGTTGCCTCTGCCACCGTCATGGCTTCGGCTGCACCCAACGAGATCCGTACCCGCTTGAGTGCTACTCTAGGTATATTGGTATAATCTTTACCACGACTTCTCTGGGGTTGGAAGGATGACGCATCATCCTAGACAATATGGTGATACCAAATCACCCACGGCTTTACAGGTAATACCTTATTACCCAACCTATACTGTCAACACTAACCAATCATCAATCATAATTATGTGCACCTAGCACTGCGCCACTGCGCCCAAACACTTACGTGGAAGATCACTTTCGGCATCCACGCCAACCCACCATGGGGCCACTCTCGCCACGCTCGCTCCTAATAGTTCGTTTGCCCCCGCTCCGGCCACCTTGGATCCCAATTATACCTCAACCCAACGGTGTGAATCAAGCCGTCCCCATATACGGCGTGTGGGTCGTCTGAAATATCGCACTAGGTAGAAGGTCTATGAACCGGTCCTTAGGGAGGCGAGCATCTCTCCGCGGGATTCATCCCCGATTGTGATTAGTCCACCTCCATGTAGACTATCACCACTCACCTTTTGTTGGAGGGTTCACACCATTAATTACTTAAGTTAACGACAGAGCCTAGCGAAGCCTCACGCACATAGCCCATGAGTACTACCGCACGGCTTGCCCCGTCATACTTATCTTAACATCTTTTTAAACATCATAGTAATTAGGTCAGGTTAGGGGGTAAGGACTTGCCTGGGAGGTTCTTACAAATCGGCACTGGCGTTGAACGTCTCGCTTGTTCCGATGAAACTCCTAATCCGGATCGTCGAAAAGCTAACTCGCGATGGGCGATAACCTAGCTTGAACTATAACATGCAAAACAAACATAGAACATTATGGTGGTAATGGGTTAGTTGCATAGAGCTAGATTTTAGATAAATTATGGAAGTCGTTTCACGCGAAACGGAGTTAAATTGCATGAGATACGGATTTTATAATATTAGTCCCTAATTAAATCATTAGGGTAACATTATAATATAATTTTATCATGTAATAATATTGGAATTAATTACATGATAAAATTCTATAAATCAAATAATGAATTTACAAATTTTCTGGGAATTTTTTTGACATGGGAAGGTATATTTATAATACTGCGTGTACATTTGTCGGTGCTGTAGCAATTAAACTTGTGTACACGTCTCCGTCTCTCCATACGGCGTGGATGACACGTGGGTCCAGCTGGGCGCCACGGTGGCAGCCACGTAGGCGCCGTGTGGGGACAGTGTTCCCGTGCCGGTTCGGGGGGCGGGAGGAGGCGAGTGGTGGCGCGTCGGCTTCCCATTCGTCGGTGGGTGGCGGCGTTCGACGGCGTCGGCGGAGACGGGGCTCCGCCCGGTGTCATGCCTCCACGGCGGTGCCCGGCCGAGAGCTTCACCGGAGTGGCCTTTCCTCGCCCAAAGCTCGCCCGCGAGAGGGTTCGTTGGACTCCCCTCGGTGCCCCGGACCGATTGGGGTAGGTGGTGGCGGCGGGGTGGAGTTTCTTCCACGGCCGCGGCGTACCGGCGGAGCAGGCGGCGGGTGCGAACACCGTGCTACGAGGCGGTACCCCGAGGGGAAATAGGGGAATCGAGAGAGCATGACTCCGTAAGACTCCACCGACCCGATCATTTTGACCCACGGCGACTACGACGGCGGCGGGCTCTTGACCTAGCGGCGGCGCCATGAGTTCGGATTAGGGGCAATCGCGTTACGCCGAGGAGAGGAGGAGGAGGGGCGACCAAAGTGAGCACCGTGTGTTCGGACTCGGGGGAGAGCTCGTGAGGGGATTGGCGGGTCGATCGAGCGCGGGTGAGGCTATTTATAGCCTCGCCGCCGGGCACTCGGCCGGCGTGATATTTCCGCCTCGGCGAGATCTTTTCCGACCGTCTGTCATGGCCATTGACGACCTCCAGCTGGTTCCTCTGGTAACCTCATCTTTGGCGCCCGCGCGCTAGAGCTGGTCATCGTTGCATCTCGTCATCCACGGTGGCGGCTCGGGCGTCGCCATGGCGGCGGTGCCGAGCTCGGCTCGTGGTGACGCTGCATTACTTGACCCTTGCCTCTCGTGCCGCCGTCGCCTCGGTGTCTGGTTAGGGGATTGCGGAGGGCACTATGCCGCCGTCTTCGCCATCATCAAAGCACCGGCTTGGCGGGCCTCCTCGCCCGGGCTCGCCGTGGCGCCTTGGTCGCCCGTGGGCGGCGCCGTGAGCCTCGGTGGCCGCGGCCGTGCGCTGCGGGTGCAGCCGAGTGCGGGCGGCGAGGCGCCTCGTGCTCGCTCCGGCCGCCGTGCTCCGGTCGCCGGTCCTCTCGTTATGTCGATTTGAACAGGAAGGCGGGGCCGCGTCTTTGCCGGAAGGCGACGCTGGGAAGAAGGAGGCGGTGGGACCCGGAGGGCGGTGAGGAGGAGGAAGAGGGAACTGCGCCGCGCTGGGTCGGTTGGGCCGTCCCGGCTCGGCCTCGCGGGTTGGGCCGGCCCACTCGGGCGCGGGGAAGGGGAAGGGAAGGAGGAGGGCCACTGGGCCGAGAAGAGGGGAGAAGGGGAAAGAATGAGCCCAAGACTGATTCCCATTTCTCCTTTCCTTTTCTATTTCCCATTTCCTTATTTCCCTATTATGGGTATAGATATGTGTATATATATTTGTGGTATTTATTTGCATAAGCCCTTAGACTCATATTCTCTTAACTTATATTTATGAGAATATTCATGCAAGGGAACTTATACAAACGCATGAAAATATATATATGCATATGTGTGCACACGTTTTCCCCAATTTGATATTTCATGTGTAACCTTTATAAATATTTGTATAAGCATACTTAGATTCCCATAACTGTTATAGTTGAGAATATTTATTTACTATGCTCATACAAATATTCACATACTTTAGTACACACGAAGTTTCGTATTTGATTCCCAAAGAGTAAACTTGTAAATCATCACTCATGCAATATATTTCCATAATTTAAAATCTAGAACTTACCTTGCATCTTTGGTCACCATAAAGTTCAGCAAGCAACAAACAAGGTTTCCTATTTCTAGATGGTGGGAGTTTGAAATGCAGGTTTTTCGAAAAACAGGGGTTTTGGTTTAGCGGAAAATAAATCAAGTTTTAGTTGTAATTCGAAAAAGTTCAAATTTTTAGTGAATTTTAAAATGATGCAAAAACACGGGTGTTACACGTTCCTCTAAGATGAGTCATAATTTCCACGATCATCACGATCGCGTTTCTTGTTAAGCTTGTCCCTCAGATCACCTTTACCTTTCCTCTTTTGCCAGTTCTTTTTTATTTGCATTATGCTTTACCTCTCCAAGGTGTAACTCTGAATTATTTGAGTTTCTTTCTTTTCCTTGGGAGAGTTTCCTATGTTCTTCCATGAGCAAATGATGCCTCAAATTGCGCATGTTTAGTGCACGTTCAGAATGACAGAATGACATCTTAAATTGTTCCCATGAATTTGGCAAAGAGTTCAAGACAACCATGACCTGTACTTCTTCTTGAAAAGGATGACCAGCAATCTTTAATTCCTCCCCAAGAGAACAGAGAGTTTATTTATATGCTCATTAACTGAAGCACCTTCATTCATCTTGGTAGAGAGAAACCGATTAACAAGACTAAGCACTTTAACAAGAGATATATCACCAAAATCCCTTTCTAGTCTGCCCATAATTTTCTGGGCATTCCATTCACCCTCATACTCAGCAGCTAAAGAATCAGTTATAGACCCCAACATAAAAACACGAGCCTTCTTATTATCTTTTAGCCCAATTTTCATATTCAAGCATATAATCTGACTTTTTCTCAGCAGTGACATCTTTCTTTGGCTCTTCGGTTCAGGTGTATCAATAATATAATCAATATTCTCAACAGCAAGTAAATAATTGATTTTCCTTTTCCAAACCGTAAAATTAGAGCCATCTAACTTGCCATTTCTAATCAATTCAGCAAATACCGCATTGTCTGTACTCCGCCAGACCCGTGCATCACCATACGCCGCTCAATTGTGGGCTATGCGATCCACCCTCTATTCCTCTGCCTTTTCCGTGGTGCCGCTCACAGTGCATTCTAAGGCTAGAGGGTGGCACCTATTTATAGACTCCACTTCCAGGTGTCGTGACACCTGTGTTCCAAGAAATCGCGGTGACTCTGAACCATGTCACCAACCATGGTCGAACAATGTGCAGCGAGTGGATGGCGGCACGCCGCGGCCAAGAAATTGCAACGGAAAAAAAAAAAATAGAGTGGCAGCGGGTGAGGTTGGCTGAGTTCCGGCGGATCACAATCACCCCCACGTAACCCGGTTGTGGTACCAATGTTAGGAATTGTGGGCTATGCGATCCACCCTCTATTCCTCCGCCTTTTCCGTGGTGTCGCCACAAAGGCATTCCGAGGCTAGAGGGTGGGATCTATTTATAGACTCCACTTCTAGGTGTCGTGACACCGTGTTCTCGAGAAATCGTGTGACTCCCGAACCATGTCACCACAGGCCAAGATTTCGAATCTACAATATATTAGTCCCTAGCACACATGTGTGAGTCATGTGTCATAATTAGATTGTATATGTGAGATCAATTCCAATCTAATTATGTGGGTCAACAACCGCAGAGCCGATCCTCGCAAACAAACCCAGCTCTTCCATTGTGCTGGACCCGGCAAGATAAGTACGTACATAATATATATTCCAAAGAGTTAATCTCAATTATTCCTCAATATCGTATTCCAAAGACAAATGTTCTCGGCACCTCGAGTATATTAATTCCTCGAGTTCAACATTTATTATCAATAGTATTTCCACATTGAGGTAATAAATAATTACAATAACAATATTGAAAGCCATAAATAAAAAATCCAACAGTATGTTCAGGCAATCAGGCTGTTGTTCAATGTGATATCTCTGTTAATACTGTTTTCCAAGCTGTCGTGCAGTATTAGACTGGACTTGAGGCAAATGATGATGATGAGGAGATCTGGAGATGTGGAGAATTTGCTGTGAGATGCATAGTGGAGACTGGAGAAGAACAAGAGATCTATAGATACAGGGACAGCTGAAAGCTTCATTCAGGCACAGCTGAAACTCAGCAGAAGTGGTGCCATATAGATACAGGGCAATTACCCTGGCTGGCAGTGGCAATTATGGACTGCACCATTAGACTTATGAGTGACTTCCCTGCATCGACGAGCATGTTTGTGGTAGCGTTTTTAGTCCAAGTATTAGACTTGAGGCAGTATTTATGTCATCAAAATCCTGAACCAACGCACATGAAATTTTGTTTAAATTATACTGTTTACACTATAACTAAATTTATTAATAATTAAATCATACTTGTTTACACTATAACTGAATTTATTAATAATTAATGGCACATGAAATTTTGTTAAAATCATACTGTTTACACTATAACTGAATTTATTAATAATTAAATCATACTTGTTTACACTATAACTGAATTTATTAATAATTAATGGCACTTGAAATTTTGTTTAAATCATACTGGTTTATCTTCCCTTGTCCAGCAGTTCCAGAAAACTTGACGTGCTTTCCGAGCCTATTAGGCCTTCTGGCCGAGTTTTTCTAGACTCTTTCTTCAGGAATTTCGTCTGGGCTGCCGGGCTCGACGCTGCTGAATCGCTGATGAGGCTGTACACAGTGGAGTCCGTTTGGGACTCAATGAGGAGTTCAATTGCAAGCAGCTTTGTTGATGCCCAATCAAGAAAAGGAAAACAAAACGGATTCGTTTAATTGCCAATAATACTGATTTGACCATACACGGTTCAGATGAGCATCAAGGAGCATGTTCATGGCGTCCTTGGCTGGGATTTCATCGAGTCCGACTATATGACTTCATAGAAAATTGATTTGGCCGGCCGGTTGAAACAATTGAAACAGCATCTCTGTATTTGCATAAAATAAAAACTACTCAAACGTGCTGCCGATCATCAACCTAATTGTCTGAGCAAAGGGCGGAATCGAAGAAGGATTCAGCGCAGGACTAGCAGATGAGTCATGCATTAGAGACACCACAACAATAGAGACACAACAATAGAGACACCACGACGCGACAACCACGTTCACGGCCGCCCGGCGAGTGCGCACCAGCTGCTGGAGAGCACGCGCAGAGCCGCGGCCCAATACCCAACAAAAAAGACACCACGTTTACAGCCCACGTTCGAACCCACAGACCGACCCATGACGAGACACCGCTAACCATAGCGAGGCCGCCAGCCCAATATACCCAACAAAAGGACGCGACGGCAGCAGGGAGGGCTGGACCGATACGAACTGGGCTATTGGGCCCAGTGAATCTCCGTGAGCCCAGCTCCACGCATTGATCCGTTTGTCCTTTTAGCCCGTATATTAGTATTCCACGCGTTTTGTTTTATTTAGTCCCATACAGCTTCTCAAATATGCTGATTGGGACCTCAAAAGCAGTAACCAGGACAGGTGTATCACCATGAGGTAATCATGGTTCCTCATGGTTGGCAATGATCAGATTACTTGAAAGGAAAAAAACGAAATGGCTCGAAAACGTTGAACGGACGAGAACGAGAAGCACACTACATGTGTGCTCGCCAAGCTCTTTTTAAATTTTTTTCATTCATTTTCATTAGAGATTGGAGTCGTCGAGCATGTTACCGGCACTTTCAACCACAATCAAATCTTTTTTCTTTTGATTTTGATAGATGCTACAAAATATATAAATATATGGTCTTTTTAATTTGTTTGGAGCTCACACCACCTCTAAAATAGCATAGGAAATACGAAAATAAATATAGCCTACATATATATCTCGGTGAATATTATGCAACTCTTTCTTGGCCTATGTTGAACCAATTTCCTCATAAATACATCTTTTTAGCATTTTTTTTTTTTTTTTTGAGATTACACAGTAGTACACACTCAAGTCCTCCCACCATCCCAAAAAAAACATGCATTCTCGCTACCGACGATTCAAGCTATTTTAACTTTAACTAAATTTATATTAAAGATTAATGACACTTATGGAATATATTTTCATAATAAATTTTGTTTGAGACATAAATATCAATATAAATTACTAATTGTTATAAATTTGGTCAAACTGTCAACTGACATGAATCTTATAGTTGCATGTTTTTTTTTTTAAGATAGAGGCAGTACATAACTCGTTTCTATACTCAACCTGCTAGAAATAGAATCGACAAAACATGTTTTTTGTAAAGTAGAAAAAAAAATATGTGAATGAAATTACATATAATAGCATGTAATTATACATAAAGAAATACAATTAGCTAAAAGAAATATGCATGCCAATAGAAAAACGTAATTTTGCCTTTGCATCATGCTTAGAAAGTTCGGTAAGCAAGTGTCGGAACCCTAGTTCGCAATGCCACGATCCTATGGTCGGAGAGGCTAGCGCCGATGGCGCCGTGTGGAGCGACCTCGCCGTAGGGCTGGGGGGGTGCGAGCACCGCTAGCGCGCGCCGCCTCCTCCCACGCCCGGTGCTCGTGCAGTGCGCCGCCGCCTAGGGAGACGGAGAGAGAGAGCGAGAGAGGAAGCTCTACCTGTAGATGGTGTTGCTGGACAACAAGATGTTTGACTAATTGACCTTAACAAACCTGCCACATGTAAAAATTATTTACTAACAGGTGACTAAGGGTTGGAGTGCTAACATGAGAGTGGTTAGGGGAGCTACGCGTGAGGATAGAGGTCTCAGGTTTTAATCCCAGCTAGCACGTGGCACCAGAATTTTTGCCTGAAAAATCGTGTGTTGCGACCATGTCTTTTCATTTTTTGTGTAGACTAGAAATGTGCAAATAGGAGGCTTGCATTTGCTGCTAACAATGGTTGGAAGGTACACCACTTAGATGTCAAATCTGCTTTCTTGCATGGAGACCTGGAAGAGGAGATTTATGTGTCTCAACCAGGAGGGGTATGTCTTTGTAAAGGGAAAAGAACAATATGTGTTCAAGTTGAGAAAAGCTTTGTATGGGTTGAAACAAGCTCCAAGAGCCTAGAGTATTAAAATTGAAAATTGTCTAAAGAACTTTAATTTTAGGAGGTGTCTCAATGAGAAAGCAGTGTATACCGTAGGAGTGGGTGAAGATGCAGTGATTCTAGGAATCTATGTGGATGACCTGATTGTCATTGGAGGAAATCCAGAAGAGATCATGTTGTTCAAGAATCAGATGGTAGAGTAGTTTGAGATGACTGATCTTGGTTTGTTGAACTACTACCTTGGCATAGAGGTAGAACAGAGGGAGGATTACATCACTGTTAAGCAAAGTGGCTATGTAAGAAAGGTGTTGGGACAGTTTGAAATGGGTGAGTGTAACCCTACCAAGTTTCCAATGGAGCCTGGGTGCAAGTTGAATGAAGACAAAGGAGGTCGAGGGTGGATGCAACTGAATATAGGAGAATGATTGGATGTCTTAGATATCTGTTGCATAGCGCACCAGACTTGTCATTTTCAAAGTGGGAGTAGCCAGTATGTTTATGGAGAAACCTATAGTGATGCATGCCAAAGCTGTTAAAGCGGATCATGAGGTACCCGAAGGGCACTATTGATCTTGGACTGGTTTATGTTCAAGGTGGGAGTGGTAATATGCTGGTGGTGGGTACAGTGATAGTGATCATGCTGCTGACACAGTTGAAAGGAGAAGCACAGGTGGTATGGCATTTTATCTGAATGAGAATCTCATTACCTGGTGTTCACAAAAGCAAAAGACAGTCACCTTGTCTTCCTGTGAGTCAGAGTTTGTAGCAGCCACAACAGCAGCAAGGCAGGCATTATGTCTGAGAAACTTGATCAGTGAAGTTAGGGAGAAGCCAAAGACAGTAACTCTCTTTGTTGATAACAAATCGGCACTCATGAAGTATCCAGTATTTCATGGAAGGAGCAAATACTTTGATCCGAAATCCCATTTCATAAGAGAGTGCATTGAGAGGAGTCAAATCTTGGTGAAGAGAGTGGGAACTGAGGAGCAGAAAGTAGATGTTCTGACCAAGGCAATGCCTACAGTGAAGCTATTTATGATGCAGCATTTGATAGGTGTCAGAGACCTCAGTGGGTGTCAGGCTTAGGAGGGAATATGTTGGTGTAACCCTAACACTGATGAAACAATCAAAGGAGGAGATGGAGCTATGACGTGTCCAAGAGTGGGAGAGTTCAGTTTTGAATTCAGTCAAGCCTGGTGGAACGGGTGGTCACGGTGACCGCGCCCACGAATGCAACAGTTCTCTGAAGAGTTGTTTTTAGTGTCTTGTATCCTATGTTTAGCAGTTGTGTCTTGCTATTTTGTGTTTGTAAGATACAAGTATAAGTAGCTGGTAGTTCCACGAGTTGTGTTGTCAAGTCGGTTGCCGGATAGGCACTTTGTATCTTGAATATTTAAAGGTGAAAAGGGACACCGTCATCCTAGGAGACATCCGGGCGGTTCCAAAGTTTCTCGTGTGTTCTTACTTTTAATTCGATGTGTCCTTGATTCACTAAACCACATACAACATTGATTAGTGATCCTGCGTAATGCTCGTGTGGGGCCACTGGTAAAAATTGATTGAGGTGGGGGCAGCTCAACGTGAACTCCGCCGTTGACTTATCTCATCGTGGTGCGCCGGCTGCTGCCGCACGGCAGTAGTCCAGCAGCAGCAGGGCTATTCCGGCCGGCGAGCACATCACTGGGCATGCAGCCCCGCGTGTGCCGGGCTGCAGGCAATGAGGCAAGTTAGGCACAGGTGCAGTGGCTCCGATCCGGCCGTGGCGTGCAGCGTGCTCGACGATGACGGGCACCGGAAGCAGAATGAGTGGATGGGCGCTAGCAGAGCGGAGCGGGGAGACGGGGACGACGACGTGCCTTACAATACGTGCCGACGTCGGAGGCACACGGAGACGGGAATTCCGCTGTGATGCGATTGTGGTACCAAGTGGCGGAGGCAACGAAGCACGTTGGTTGATTGATTGAGACAAAGAACGAAACATGAGTGTGCTTCCTGTTTTGTTTCTTTTTCGATTGATTGTGCTTCCTGCTGTGGGAAGGGTTAGATGCTAAATCCGCTAGGAACGTGATTAGAGAAAATATTTTCCAATTCTTTTGCTCTTTTACAATGAGCAATCTATATCTATTAATAAAGCGAGAAAATTTTCGGTGTGCGGACCGTAGAATCGTCCTCAGCCATTGACATCAATGGTTTAAATTGACTGTCAAATAAGTGGGCCTGTGGGGCAGCGTGGACCAGCAAAACTGCACAGCCCAGGCCCATCTTGAGTATTGAATAGGAATCCTAATCTTGAGTATTGAATAGGAATCCTAATCCAAGGGTATCTCTATTTCTTTCCTCTTCTATCTTTATCTATATCTTTATTTTCTTTCATTTCTTTTTCCAAAAATGTTCAGACTTCTCTGATTTTTGTCGTTCTCAGTCATGAATAAGATGACGTCAGACATTTTTTTTTCAATGTATTTTTGTCGATTTCTGTTTTTAGTTCCGGTTAGAATCCTTTTCCGGATTATTGTCTTTTATTTCTGTTTTCTCTAACTCCAGATAGAGCCTTCTTTGATTTCTTTCTTATATTTCTTTTTCTAAGTCCTTTCTTTTTTTTGACTGTTCCTGATGATATGTCAAAGGTCCACACCTATACAATACAACGACTCAACAAAGTTGAATACAGTTTGGTTAATTAATTTAGACATAAATTAAACCATATATACAAGGCACCGTATCCGCTGCCAAGGCGGCAAGAAAGGATAAAGGGATCAGAATGCATGTGTTAGTCACGTCCTTTCGCATAATGTCGAAAGTGCAATAAAAACATATAATGATATAAATATAAAACTATAGTTCTCAAGACAAAACAACACATATAACGTTGTGTACTTTTTTGTCCCATTGAACGCACGGACATTTTTTTTGCTAGTAATAATAACAATAGATATCGATAGATTTACCTGGTAGGGGTTACCCCCTCCTGTTTATTAGAAAACACCATGAAAGGGATGATAATTTATGCTTAAAAACACACGCTCCAGGTTGGGATCATTGCATCATGGCTGGATCGAAGCGCTAGCACCAACAACAATCTTATCAGGGGAGCAATAGAAGGAGCACCAACATTGGAAGCCCGAACACTCGCCGGCAAAGTTATTGGAGCTTTCAGCTTTGCACAGACGATCGCAATCGCCGTCTTTAAAAAGCACGCTCCATGAAAGCTTCCACTCAGGTGGTCGTCAGTGCAAACATCGGGATGATATTCATCACACACGCATAGACTCTGCGTGCACGCAGGCAGTGAACAAACTAGCACATGCAGTGGAAGAACGTGTTATAGTTAGCCGAAACATAATCAACACAACATATATTAATATAAGATGCATGCGCCAGCCAAATCAACCCAAAACTACTTAAGCTGCTATAGGAGAGATACAGACTTCATTTATATTCCCAATAGTTCATACATGTGCACATACATACCAACGGCCAAGATAACAATTAGGAGCACCGGTGCGGAGAGATTTTTTCTTGAAGGTGTCATTGGTTGCTGTTTTTTTTAATGTTTTTGTACGATGAAGGAAAAGAATGAGCGAGCAGGTTGGTGGACGATGCAATGAGAAGTCCAACAATATATATATATAAAATCACATGCCTAGTGTATTCAGCCTTAGAAGCATAAACATAGGGGATTATTCTTTCATCCTATCTGTGACCCAGTAATGTTTTCCAGTAGAAACACAAGAGTCCGAAACATGTTTGTCTTCAGTGGTGTTTTCTTCACAAGAAACAAGAAACAAGAAACTTAGAATGATCCGCATTGCCTGATTCCATTTCTCCCTTGAAGTTGACATCTACAAGAACATCGATTGCCCATTGATCAATCATGATCTGTGAGTACCACTGAAACACAAATTTTAAGACTGATTTCCTGTATGTATTACTCCCTGTAAAAAAAGCAACCGTAGCCACCGTCACTTTTCTGAAAAATACACTTGTATCATGCTAATTGAAATTAGAGATTTACTTCCTAGAATTACAAATTCAAATTGCAAAACTGAAATTACTAACTGAAATTGCTAATTAACTAAGTGTCAAGGGCGTTCAGCCCAAGAACAGGAGGACCTCGGCTACGCAGCTCGTAGCCTTGATCCGTGGTAGCCGGCAGGGTTATACCCCCACGGCGGTTGCGCGTCGCCGGGTTATGCCCCCTGGCCGGCGGCTTGGGAAGATAGGAAGAGAGGAGATTGGTTTCAACTTGCTTAACCTTGACAAAGTACGATTACAGGGATATATGGCCTCTGGCCCAACCAACCGGATCACAGATCCACTAATTTAGGAACAACCAAAATAGAAAGCTAACAATCAGCTAACCATCCTTCCTTCTCAGCCACTAGCGTGACTCTCGGCCTGGACCGGTTCCTGCTCGGCCCGAGCCTGCTGGTCGGCGCGCTCCAGGGCACGACGCACGTCCCTGGCTCGGCGACGCCTGGTGTACGTGCGCCCGAACATGACATCTCCCTCCCCGCCGAGAATCAGCTCATCCTCGAGCTGGAACGCCGGGTACTTGGCGCGGAACGCCGCCGTGTCTTCCCATGTAGCCGTAGCAGCTGAAGCGCCTTGCCACTAGATGAGGGCTTGGGGCACACCACCGACGATACGATAGTGCACGGCGCGCGCCGGTACTGGGTCGATGGCGCCATGTCGAAGAGGAGGCAGCGGTGGTGCAGCAGCCGGGGGCTTGCCATGGAACTTCTTCAGGAAGCCCACGTGGAAGACGTCGTGGATGAGCTCGATGACGTCGTTGATGAGCTCGATGACGTCGTTGATGAGCTCGATGACGTCGTGGATGAGCTCGATGACGTCGTTGATGAGCTCGATGAACTTCTTCAGGAAGACCACGTGGAAGACGTCGTGGATGAGCTTGATGGTCGGCGGGCAGGGCAAGCCGGACAGCGACGTCGTTGATGAGCTCGATGACGTGGTACGGCCCGCAATAACGGGACTTGAGCTTGCCACCGGTGGCCTGGGGCAGTGAGGAGGCCGAGCGCTGGCGAACACGGAGAAGCGCCCAGTCACCAACTTGGTAGCTGACCTGGCGGTGATTGCGGTCGTAGAACAGCTTCTGGGTGGCCTGTGCTTCCTCCAGGCGGGCACGGATGTCTACCAAGAACTCCTCGCGCTCCGCCATCGTGTCCCGCAGCGAGGTGTCGCCCGGCTCATAAGAGCGGATCGATGGCGGGTCGCGCCCGTAGACAACACGGAAAGGCGTGTCCCGCAGCGAGGACTGGTAGGCGGTGTTGAACAGGTACTCCGCCCATGGCAGCCAACGGAGCCATTGGCGCGGCCGATCGCCTATAAGACACCGCAGGTACATGATGATGACACGGTTGGCCGACTCGGACTGCTCGTCCGACTAAGGATGGAACGCCGTCGTCATGCGGAGCTTGGTACCCATGAGCCGCATAAGCTCCTGCCAAAACAGAGACGTAAAGACAGTGTCCCGGTCGGAGACCATGGACTGCGGTACCCCATGGAGGCGGACGACTTCGCCGAAGAATGCCTGGGTGACGGACTCGGCTGAGTAGGGGTGTGCCAACGGGATGAAGTGGCAATACTTGCTCAGGCGATCCACCACCGTGAGGATCACCGACTTCCCACGGACGCGCGGCAAGGCCTCCAGAAAGTCGAGCGCGACGTCGGTCCACACACCCTGCGGCACCGGGAGCGGCATCAAGAGGCCCGTCGGGTGGAGGTGCTCTGACTTGTAGCGCTGGCAGACGGCGCATGACCTCACCAAATCCTGCACCAACTCCTTCATGTTAGGGAAGTGGAAATCACGTCGGAGGCGGTGCAGGGTGCGCTGAACGCCCTCGTGGCTGTCCTCATGGACCGCCCGTAGTAGCTCCTGGAGTAGTGGTGAGGCGGGCGGGATGTACGGGCGCCCCCCAAACAGCACCATGTCGTCGACGATGGTCCAGGCCGTAGGACGGCGCCCGGTGGCAATCTCGGCGTGCAGGGCCACGAGGGCCGCGTCCTCCAGCTGGGCCTGGCGTAGGCGGTCGATAAAGTCGAAACACGGACCGTAGATGGCCAGCGGCATCTCGTCCCTCGGTGTCCGCCTACAGACGCCGCGATCCGCGGACGGCGTTAGTCGCGCCGGGCTTGTACTCCACGGAGAAGTCGAAGCCCGGCAGCCTTGCCCACCCAATGGTGCCGAGGAATGGTGGACAAGCGCTGGTCCGCCAGCAGTACTTGAGGCTGTAGTGGTCGGTGCGGACGACGAAGCTGCGCCCCCACGTGTGGCCGCCAATAGCGAACCGCCTGGACCAGACCAATGAGCTCCCGCCATAAGCGACAAGCCCCGTGCCATGGTGCCACTTGGCTGTAGAAGGCGATCGGGTGGCCATCTTGGATGAGAACAGCCCCAAATCCGTGAGATGAAGCGTCGCACTCGACGATGAACGGCTTATAAATCCAGCATGCCCAACACCGGCCGCGGTGGTGATCGCGGCATTGAGCTCGGTGAAGGCCGCGGTCGCCTCGTCACTCCAAGCCAAAACCGCCCCGCTTGAGAAGGGCGGGAGTGGTGCCGCGATGGAGCCGTAGTTGTGGATGAACTTTGCGGTAGTAGCCCGCCAAGCCGAGGAACCCACGCACCGCCCGCGCGAACCGGGCACCGCCGCCCATGATTGCCGCGCACCTTGGCGAGTCCATGGCCACGCCCCGGTCGCCGAGATCGTGTGGCCGGGTAGGCGACCGACGGCACGCCGAACGCACGCTTGGAGCGCTTTGACGAACAAGGCGTGGCGACAGAGCTCGGTGAGGACGATGCGAAGGTGCCTGAGGTGGTCCACCCAAGACTTGCTCTAGATCAAAATATCATCAAAAAACACAAGCACGAAGCGACGGAGGAAGGGGCGGAGGACGTCGTTCATGAATGCCTGGAACGTGGCCGGGGCGTTGCACAACCCGAACGGCATCACAAGGAACTCATATAGGCCATCATGGGTGCGAACGCCGCCTCCGTGGACATCGTCGCCCACATTTGCACCTGATGGTACCCTCGGCGCAGTCGAGCTTGGTGAAGAAGTGTGCGCCGTGGAGCTCATCCAGTAGCTCGTCCACGACCAGAATGGGGTAGGCATCTTTCACCGTGATGGCGTTCAGCTCGCGATAGTCGACACAGAAACGCCATGAGCCATCCGGCTTCTTGACGAGGAGCACCGGCGAGGAGAAGGCGGAGTCGCTGCGCCGCACGATGCCCTGCTCCATCATAGCCGCGCACTGCGTCTCCAACTCGTCCTTGTGCGCGGCGGGGTAGCGGTATGGCCGGACTGCCACCGGGGCCGAGCCGGGTTTGAGGGTGATGCGGTGGGCTCACCCCGGGCCGGTGGCGGATCGTTGATGCCGCGAAGACGTCCTCGAACGCCCCGCAGAAATTGCCGAGGAGGGGCTCGGTCACGTGTGGCTGCATGAAGACGGGGTGGGGACGGAGGTGTCGTGCGGCGCCAAAGACACTTCGCCCGCGTGCTTGAACGCCATGGTGCCAGCCGCCACGTTCCGGACGATGTCCCCCAATGGAGCCATCCGGTTGGTGCCGAGGACGACGCCGTGAGCCCGCCAACGGCATGATGTACAAGTCGACGCGGAACTCTAGTCCATCGATGATGACTGGGCGCGATGGAGGACGTCGGGGCAAGAGATGCGCTCCCCGTTGGCCCACGGTGGCCGTCGAGGGCGCGCGTCTCCACGGGCAGCCCCGGGCCGCGGCCTCCCGATGAAGGCGTGTGTGGAGCCGGTGTCGACGAAGCGCGGTGAAGGCCGGGCCGACCCCACGTGCACGCTGAGTTGGATGGTGTTGTTGATGGCCACCCCAGCAACCGGCGTGTAGGGAGAACACGGTGCCTCCTCCGACTCCTCCTCTTCAGCCGAGTTCGACGCCGTCGATGTAGAAGATGCGACGACACACCCCGTTGTGGCCGCGAATATGGCTCATTGCGGTTATAGTAAAGGCCAAGACGATGGTGTTCCGCCTGCTCCTCCGTCGAGGCGCTTGGTGGGTTAGCCACATTCCCCGGCGGTGGTCCGGAAGGGCGAGGGGCACCCTTGGCGCTGGGATCGGCAGCACCGGCGTAGAGGGGCGGCACCTGTGGCTGCCGAGGGATTCGGGCGGGGCCGGCAAGATCGCCGGCGCCGCCTTCCGCAAAGTGGCTGAGACGGTCGAGTTCGACCAGCTCCAGCCGAAGCGCGCCAAACTCATGGCCGCGGCGAGACTCCGGCGCATGGATGCGGACTTGATGGCTGAGCGGGGGCAGCGGACCGCCGGTGTAGAGCTGCACCCGCTGACCCTCCTCCAGCCTACCCGCGCGCGGCGGGAGCGCCTGGAAGCGGTTGGAATATTCCTCGACCGTCCCCGTGCGGCGGCACTCGGAGAGCTCGATCAACGGCGCAGATCGCAACGCCCCGCCCGCGCAGTTCAGCAATTCCTTGAAACGGTCCCATGGCGGCGTGCCCTCATCCTCCTCCAGAGCTGCATGAACCACAGCTGGTCCACGCCCTCCCGGGTTGTACAACGCCATCCACACCTTCTCAGCCACTAGCGTGACTCTCGGCCTGACCGGTTCTGTTCGACCCGAGCTGCTGGGTTGGCGCACTCCAGGGCACGGCGCACATCCCTGGCTCGGCGACGCCTGGTGTACGTGCGCCCCAACATGACACTAAGATTAGAAACTAAAATTACTAACTGAACTACTAGTCAAGGAAAGCAATAATGAAACTGAATTAAGAACTACACGAAAAGGAACTAAGTTGCCGAACTGAACTTTTGGAGAGTACAAAAAAATTCCAGGCTTACTATAACTGAATGAAGCTGGATAGACATGAGTCAACCAAGCAGCTAGCTTACCTCTCCTTACCTATTGTTGCCGCTGAACAAAACCAACACCTGCTAGCGGTTTCGTCCTGCAGTATGGTTGCTCATCTGCAGTAAACAAAATACAAGAAAACTGCAAAGATGCTGCTAATGCACTGATGCAAAACTGAAAACAGAGCTAGAGTTGGTACTGATATAGCACTACTTATTATTAGCCAACACAATCAAGCACCAGATGTCCTACTGTCGAGCAAAAGTCTAAAAGCAATGGTTACCTTGTTGCCGCTGTTCACCGGCAAAGCTGAGCTGCACCTACATATTGAAGTTGCCAAAAAAAAAAATAGTTGTTGTCCCTTTACTCCTGCAAAAATTGTTGCTAAAACTGCAGTAACAAAATAACCAGAAGAAAAAGCACAAGCAGCGGCTGCTGATTGATCTTAGAGACAACCAAAGCACTGGACATCAAATACAAGCAAAAGCTTGATAGGGATCGAAGACATGATTCTGAGTCGAAGTAACACCTACTACATAACACAGACGGAGACAACAGAGTGTATAAACAGCAAGTCCAGCTCCTCCAAAATTTATCCAAAAACAAATCAAATCAAATTGGATTGGAGTGCAAATTCAGTCACAGCATCACAGCTCCATGGTCCATCCAATCCAACCAAAAACACTCAAAAAGATTTTTTTTTTTTTTAATTAATGAAATAAAATGACTGAACCACAACCTACAATGAACCTAGACTGAAAATGAATACTGAAATGTAAAAATAAACTTATATCCGACAAAAAGCAATAGGAGCAAATACTAGAAGCGTAAACTAAACATTTTTACTGAAACTAAACTGATGATGGAAAGATAAAAGACAGAAATTGAAATATCTAAGACTGAATTAAAAATAAACAACACTGAAATAAAAATGACTGAACCAATTTGAAACTAAACTGATGATGGAAAGATAACAGAGAGGAATTGAAATACCAAAGACTGAAATTAAAAATGAACAATACTGAAATAAAAATGAACTATACCGAACTAAGACTGAACTTTACTGCTAAAACTAGACAACTGAGATCAAAATGATATTAAAACAAAACTTAGACAACTGTGGACGGAAACAAAATGAACTAAGACTGAAACAAATTGAGATCAAAATGAAATCTAACTAAAACCGAAAAAAAATTGAGACAAAAAATGATTTGGAAGAATGTAATACTAAAGTTGCTACACGCTTAATACATAAGTTGCCACATGTTTGCTAGTACTTATAATTTGTTGGAAGGGTAATATATATGTTGCTACCTGCTCAATACATAAATAGCTATTACATATATAACATAAATTGTCAGAAATTCAAACTATTTTGAAACACAAAATATAAATACTAGCAGCAGGATCGCAAAAGCCGAACACGTTAGCCATCTTTGACATTGGACCCGTGAAGATGGACCTGGGCGCGATGTGCAGGCCAACCAATTATGTGACTGTTACCAGCACACATTGAAAGCAACCTCCTGGATCCAAAAGCATGTGTACTAGCAGTATAGCAAGGAGCCGTGTAGCAAGTAACAGCATAATGAAAGTAGTTGCAGGATTGCCAGCATAGTAATCTGCTTTATGCTGCAACAATAGCTTTAAACTCTCAAGCAAAGAAGTCTGACAAACACCACCATGTTGCAAGCAGCCACATTACTGAAACTTTTGGAAGCACCTGCAGAAGATCCTTGTAAGGATGACCACCCATTACTACTGTGGTATTCTGGTAGGTTTGGAGCTGGAACTTGGTAAACAATTTGATTGAGATGAAGCATTGCATGTCCCACACACATGATTCGGAGGCATGTGAACTTGAGCCAACAATTCTATGGAGAAGATGATAGTTTGCAGCAACTACAGGATTGTCCCCCTTCCTAAATCCAATAGCACTATCACCAAAATCGACACTCGATCCTGCTGCTGACACTTGCACATTTGTCTTCAACTGAAAAGGTAATAAACCGATCTTTTGGCGAATATGTATAGGCTTCCAAAGATGACAAGACGAACTCCTGACAGAATCTCTCAGCCATGTTGAACGACGGACATGGTGTAGGCCGTAATGTAGCATCACTACCCATCAACCTCAGTTCGTCAGGTGGTGGCCATGGCTGGTGTTGATTGACTTCCATGGACATAGGACTCAGTAGCTCCAAACCAATACAGATGTTGCAGGGAAGGTCGGCACGCAGTGACAATACCTCGAACATTTGGCATGCGTGCAGTGCACCAAGGCTGGCATGCTCCTTAGTGACGTCGGGGGTTGGACAAGAAGTGCGTCGACCGTAGGGGTCCAGGCGGCGAGCCCAAATGGCGGAAGGTCCATCTCGCCAACTGGGCGCCGCCAGTGCCGACGAACACGGCCAGGCGTCGGCTAGCTCGAGGAAGGAGTCGTGGATGCTTTGCGGGGTCCACGCGTGGCTCGTCGCTGCGGAATCACGCGACCGCCCCGCGAGTCCCCGGCGCGATTCCGCCATCTTACGCTCCGCCCCTTCAAAGACCACGGTCGCCGCGACCCGAAAAGGCGGAATCCCGTTCCTCGCCGGTTTTGCGCCCCCCGCACCCTCCCTCCGCGCGGTGCCGCCGCTGCCCCGACGCTGGCCTGCCAGCTGGGCGCTGGCCGGGTCGCTGAGTCGCCGGGCGGGCCCCGCGCCCCGCCCGCGCCGGGTGACTTCGCGGGTTCGCGCTGCGTGGCGCCGCATCGCGCCTGCCTTCGCCGCGGGTCCCGACCCCACGGGCGCCGCGCCCACGAGTCGGCGGGCCCAATCCCGCTGACCCCACGCCCATCGTGGCCACCGGGCCCGGGCCCTACCGGGCCTAGCCCTGGCGGCCGTCCCCCAGCGCCGCCCGCTCTCCCGGGCCGGGCCCCGGCCCCCACGCGCCGGGCGGCCACCGCGGTGCGGTCGCGCGCTGGTGCCCGCGCACCGGCTTCGCCGCCCGGGCGCCGACCAAGCCGCGGCGCACGCCCACTGACTCGGCGGGCCCGATCCCGCGGCCCCACAACCCAAGCCCGCTCGCCAGCATAGCTAAAAAGCGGTACGCTGCACATGGCATTCCTTCACTTTCACTGTGTTCCTTCTTGCTTGACAAGATAAGCCATGGCGACCTAGATCTGAGATTCCGTCTTCCTTTTGCCTTTGGTTTTACAGTCTGTGTTCGCCATTCCCTTGTGGTCGACGCAGGCTTCCGGATCGTCGAATCCGTCTCCCGCTGCTTGGTATTGTGCCGTTTCCCCTCGAATTTGTCTTATGCATGGCTGCCTTCGGTTGTCGCTTGTCTGCTTCCTCTATTCCACGCTGTTATGATTGAGCCGGTTTTGTAGGTGTTTGGTAACAGATTCAGAGTTGTTACTACTCTGTCCAATCAAAGGTATCATACGCAGCTGGAGCGTGGGCCGCATATCCGCCTTCGTAGCGATTTGTGTATGTCAGAGCTTATATTCCCTGTTCGTGTTTTTAGTTTGAGATATCCGTGTGTTTACTCTATTTTTTATGCCTCTAAAGGTAGATTCACTAGAGCTGTTTGTGTCTGCCTGATCACGGCGTTTGTTCGCATGCGATGTCTTCTCGAACGAACAAAAAAGGAGATGCTTCGCGGAAGAGAGGCCGTATGTGTAATCATCTCTTGTGTCTTCTATAGAGCGCACGTTCCTTTATATATTCTTAATGGGACCATTTTATCCCGACGCAGGCCTGTGTTATGTTCCAGAAATCGTCACGACTGCTGAAGCACGCCTCAAAAGGATGAAGTATATGAGGCAACAAAAAATTGCTCAGATAGGTGCCGTTTTTATCCTATCCGCTCCCTTTCCCCCTGTCAACAAATATACATAATTAGCGTTTGTTTGTGAATGACTTTTGTATCAGGCCTTATCGCTGGCTGCCGTGCGAACCAAGGCTGTGGACGTTTCACGCAGGAATACATCGATGCGCTTAAAGGTTGGCATCCTTTGACCTGCCTCTGTTTTACCGTTGCTGTTTGTGCCTCGATCTTAATTTGCTCTTCTTTTTGCGTGCGTAGCCTCTTATAGTGGACGCTCTGATTGTGGCACACCGGACTATGAGTGTAGTCACTGTCATGCTATGTTTTGGTTAGCCGAATGCGTAAAATCGGAGACCAACATTAAAAAGGGCGAGGCTACGTATAATAAATGTTGCAAGGCTGGAAAAATTCAGTTACCTACGTACAAAAATCGACCTGAACCGATTGCTTCCCTTGCTAGATTCAACGGCGATGCCAAATGCAATAAATTCATCAAGCACATTAGGCAGTACAATTGTCTATTTAATTTTACATCCATGGGTGCTAATATAGATAGGTCGCTTAATGATGGTAGCGGACCTCCTGTTTTTAGAATATCTGGCCAGGTACATCACCGTATAGGATCACTTCTTCCTCCGGATGGTGATACTCCTAAATTCCTGGAACTTTATATATACGACACTGCTAACGAGGTGACGAATAGGATACGTGCGTTACACCCAGAAGACCGCCCAAAAGAACCATTGGATCCAGCGATTGTTGCTCAGTTGATGGCTATGCTGGACGATACTAACCCATACGTTAGAGAATTCAGATTGGCAAGAGACAAAATTGAACAGAATCCAGAGGAAGAATTTGTTGTCAGGATCATAGGTGCAAGAGAGAGGGTGACCCTGTGCAATACAACCTTCCCACAACAGACCAGCTGGCTATGCTTGTTGTAGGAGATATTTCGCTCGAAACTTATAAACGTGATATAGTCGTCCAAGCGAAAAAAAACCGTCGCCTTACGGAAATTTCGCCTCTGCATCCCTCATACATGGCCCTTCAGTATCCGCTGCTGTTTCCATTTGGTGAGCCTGGCTTCCAGATCGGGATTGTATATGAAGGCGTTACGACAGCCGGTAAAAACTCACGAGTAAAACTCACAATGCAAGATTACTATCGTAATAGAATCCATTATAGGAAAGGCCAAGTGAATCCTTTTTGTGCTACGGTTCTTTGTCTACACAGGCTGTTATCGATGCGCGAGCTGCTGTAGATGAAAGTAGGATTTGGTACATTATCAAAGCCCAGAAGAAACTACGTGTTGAGAGTATGCAGGGCATTATGGATGCTGTTGATAAAGGATGCACGGATGGGCATGAATTTGGAAAGAGCTCGGTGCTGCCGGCTTCCCACATCGGCGGTAGACGATACATGATACAGAACTATCACGACGGTATAGCCATTTGTCGAGTTTTGGGCCCCCAGATTTTTCATTACCTTTACGTGTAATCCGAAGTGGACTGAAATTCAAACCGCACTCCGCTGCGAGCCCGGTCGAAGCCGCCCGGACAGGCGCATATTGTTGTAAGAGTCTATAATATGAAACTTGAAGAGCTACTTGGAGACATTAAGAAAGGAACTGTCTTCGCCCCCGTCGCTGCTGGTACGCGCTTGTCATTACCCACTGTCCATAGATTTCTTTTTACAACCTTTAGCCTCTATTGCTTTGTTGTGATGTTTGCTCTCTTCCTGCTTTCTCAGCCCTTCATACGTTGAATTCCAGAAACGTGGCCTTCCACACGCCCATATTATTGTTTGGCTTACTAGAGACACCTCCCATCCATCACCTAAATTTATTGATGAACATATTAGTGCTGAGATCCCTGACCCAGATGAGGATCCACTTACATATGCTTTGGTTGCTGAACATATGATGCATGGACCCTGCGGTAGAAGCCATCCGAAAGTTGCCCGTGCATGAAAAACAGAAATGCTCAAAAAAATTCCCCCAAACCGTATCGTAGCGAAACCGTCGTTGAAGAAAATAGTTTTGCTGTGTACAAGAGGCCAGGCAACGATAGGTACATTGAGAAGGGTAAAGCTAGACTAGACAATGGATGGGTTGTTCCATACAACCGTTTCTTACTTAGAAAATATCAGGCCCATATCAATGTGGAGTGGTGCAATAAAGGTATCTTTATTAAGTATTTGTTCAAGTATGTCACAAAAGGTGCTGATAGAAGCAAGGTCTACCTTACAAGGCTCAAAAATATGGATGGGAAGGAGAAGGGTAGCTACGTAGCTGGGCCCATCGATGAGATTAAGGAGTATCCGACTGTCGTTATATATGCGAGCAAGATGCATTTTGGCGGCTTTTTGGATTCGACATTCATAGACACTACCCTTCTGTAGAACGGTTGACCGTACATCTTCCGGGCGATAATTATGTGGTGTATGACCCGAACTCCGATCCAAATTTACCTAGCCACAACAGAATTTCTGCGCAGGACAATGCTAACCGAGTGGTTCGTTGCTAATCAATTTTCCGAGAGTGCTAGAGACCTAACGTATTGTGAATTCCCTTCGAAATGGGTGTGGGATGCATCTGATAGGACATGGGTCTCTAGGAAACGTCCAACCGGTAAGATCGGGAGACTCTATTACATCCATCCATCCGTTGGTGAACGCTATTTCCTTAGAATGCTGCTTCTTACCGTTAAGGGTGCAAAAAGTTTCGACGACATAAAATCTTTTAAAGGTGTCCTCTATCCTACGTTTAAAGCAAATAAGTGCTATGCACGAGGCCCCGCTTGGCTTACGACACAAGGAGTGGTATGATGCTTTTGATGAAGCCGCTGAATGGGCGACATCAAAACAGCTTAGGAAATTATTTGTCACTATGCTGCTCTTTTGTGAAGTGAATGATGAGCATTCTTTCTTTGAAAAAATCTGGCGCCGTTTGGTCGATGACATTCAGTACGATATCCTTGCCAACCTTCAAAACCCAAACTATCAAGTCCCTGATGTAGACCTTAGAAACCATCTCCTTGGTGATCTTTCTGAATTGCTTGCGCAGAATGGGGTAAAGCTAAGGGATCGTAAACTGCCTCCGATGACCGACTCTGAACAGCGCTGGACCGGTAACAGATTGGTAGAAGAACAAATGGCGTTCTGCAGAGAACAGTTAGCGAGTGAGGCAGAAAGTTTGGTCGCCCAATTGAATCAAGAACAGGCCTATGCTTTTGCGACAATCATGCAGACTGTTTTTAACAATAGGCCAGGTTTCTTTTTTGTTTCGGGTTATGGAGGCACGGGCAAAACATTTCTATGGGGTGCTATAGTTGCTTCCCTACGTGCACGTGGCAAGATCGTTCTGACTGTGGCGTCCTCCGGTGTTGCAGCGTTGCTGCTTCCTGGTGGCCGCACCGCCCACTCACGTTTCAAATTGCCGTGCGATGTTCATGAATCGTCGAGATGTGACATCGGCCGT
Source organism: Hyparrhenia diplandra (assembly GCA_015847255.1). Classification (NCBI taxonomy): domain Eukaryota; kingdom Viridiplantae; phylum Streptophyta; class Magnoliopsida; order Poales; family Poaceae; genus Hyparrhenia; species Hyparrhenia diplandra. The sequence continues at coordinate 30,352 of JADLZK010002011.1, read as the reverse complement.
GGCTCTATGATCTCTGAACTCATAGAGATGGCATCGTTAATCATCTGGGATGAGGCTCTGATGACGCATCGCCACCAGTTTGAATGCCTGGATAGATCATTCCGAGACCTCATGTCACGGCATGATGAAAGTGCGAACGACAAAATTTTTGGTGGGAAGGTTATTGTGTTGGGTGGCGATCTGAGACAAATCCTTCCTGTCATTGAAGGTGGCGACAGAGAATCCATTATAGACGCTGCCATTGTTAATTCTCCTCTGTGGAAGCATATTAGAGTTTTAACCTTGACCACAAACATGCGACTTCGTTGCCCGGGACTAAGTAGAGAAGAACAACACGAGATTGGCGAGTTCAGTAGATGGATCCTCAGTGTTGGCGACGGTAGTACAGGCAATCTTGACGATGACGCGACATCAATGATAGTTAAGATTCCACGTGATTTGCTCCTCATGCCTGAAGGAGACAAGGTTGCTGCTATCGTTCAGACTGTCTACCAAGATCTATCCTTGAATTACTTTGATAGCAGCTATCTTCAGACCCGTGCTATTTTAACTCCAACCAATGACGTTGCTGATGCTATCAATGCCTATGTTGTGTCTTTAATACCCGGCGAAGAGAGAGAATATCTAAGTTCAGACACGATATCTAAACAGGATAACCATGCGTCATATGATCTGATGTATCCGATTGAGTTCTTGAACTCCATAAACGGTACCAACTTCCCTCAGCATATTTTGAGGCTTAAAAAAGGCCTTCCAATAATGATGCTTCGTAATCTCGATCAATCTGGTGGCCTCTGCAATGGAACCAGGCTGATCATTACCAACCTTGGCGACATGGTCATAGAGGCAAGAATACTAACTGGAACACACGTTGGTGATACTGTTTGCATACCCAGGATATCTCTATCGCTTAACAACAATAGGTTACCGTTTACTTTGATAAGGCGACAGTACCCTATTAAAGTATGCTATGCTATGACTATTAACAAAAGCCAGGGCCAGACTCTAGAGAGCGTTGGAGTCTACCTCAAAAATCCTGTTTTTAGCCATGGCCAGCTATACGTAGCTCTTTCCAGAGTAACATCAAGGCGTGGACTAAAAATAGTTATAGAAGACTCGGACGGCCACTGCATTGATGAAACAGAGAACATTGTTTACCGTGAAGTGTTGTCGGCAGTCCCAGATTCCAGGGACCTTTAACACCACGTGATGGTAAGTTGTTTATACTGAAAACTACCATTACACATAAGTTGTGCCTTCTCCTTTATGTGATGCTGTTCCCATATGTTATCTACATCTATTGCCCGATTACCTAACGGTGGTTTGGGTGCTTCCACACGTTGGTTATCTGTATTGCACTTACTTATCTACAACAACCCTGGCTTACGTCCATGTGTATCTGCACCTGTGCTCAATTTTCGGCGTCCTAATTTTATGTTTTTCCACATCTGCAGGTGGTGTGGTAAAGAGAATATTTTGACATTGGATCCTCACATCCGTCGGAACCACGCATTTCATGCTATACTTAGGTAAGACTTGGTTGCTGTCACAGCAGGAGAAACGGTGAACTGAAAGGTTCAATATACTAACACTTCCTTGATTGTGTTCTTTGTGTAGGGTTCATTCTACACATCTACATTTGCGTTTTTGTAACTGTACCAAAGAGATCCTGGCCCGTGTCTACATCCTGGCCATTACTCTTACCACTATGGTTCTTAGCCTCGAGTTTGTCTCAGACCCTAGAGTCTATGGAATACTTTTCCTCCATGGAATGCTGGTGTTCTTAGTCTCGGGTTTATTTCACGGCCTGCCATCTATAGAATAGTTTTTCTGACTGGAATGATGGCGTTCTTCACAAGGGTGCTAATATCAGCGATTTTGCTACGATGACGCTATGATACGAAAATGTAACCAGATAAGCTTTTTTTTTGTTTAGAAGTCTCTATTTCGATTTAGATTTATATATTACCTTGTGGCTGTCGTGCTAACGTTTTCAATGAACGTGCAGGATGTGTTCTCGTTGTCGGATCACAGTGCGGCGGTGATGGGTGTCTGTGTCTGTGCTTGCATTCACTATACTGGCGCCTCTGTGACGGAATTGTAGATCCACAACTTTTTTTGAACGGAGCGGCAGTCCTCAAACTAATTTGTGTACTTTTGTTTACACAGATGGCCATCTTTTCTTTTCTTTAGGCATTCTTAATATGTTTGTATTTGTAGAGACAAATTGTTTCTTCATGGTTCAACATGTACATCGCACCATGTCTGTAGCTTTACAAAGCCTAATGTTTTCACTTGGATTCAACCATTCTTGTATCGCTGAAACATGCATTGAATGTATTCCCATACAAGGATCTACTTTCGCAAAAAGATGTTTCTGTAGTTCATTCAGAAAATTGACATGAAGATGTCATTTGTTTCTTCACATAGCATTTAGAGTACATTTACAATACAGTGACCCAGTTCTTTTGTTGTCTTTCAGACGCTTCCTAGCATAACCTGCGTTGTTTCTTACGGAGGCCCGTGTCCACTCGATCATTTCGAGAGAAAGCACTACGCCTAAAGGACGCCGTCTCATGGTTTTTTTTCTTCCACAGTCGATGGAATATCTTTCACTTTACGTCAAACTGGCATAACAAAAAAACATTTTTTTGTTGCCCTACAGAAAACAGAGAGCCTCATAAGTTTGAATCCACGCAGCTGATCCGAAATCGCTAAAGCATACGTTGAATCTTTTCCCATGCACCGATCTACCTTTGCACACAGACATTCATATACTTCATTTACAAAGTTATCATAAGAACATCGCTTTGTTTGTTGTCGCAACATTCAGATTACCTTTACAGTACAGCACTCTGTTTTTGGTACTCCAAGCAACTCTTCTTCACTCCTACATGAACAGCTTAACCTAAGTTGTTTCCTATGAAGCCTGGTGGCCACTTGATCATCTCGAGAGGAAACACTTCGTCTAACGGTCGCCCTTCATCATTGTTCTTCCACAGTCGATGCAATGTCCTTCGCTTTAGGTCCAGTGTCACAATCCAATCTGCCATAACGAAAAACAGCACGTTTGTTGCCTCACAAAAGCGGAAAAGCTCACAAGCTTGAATCCACGGAGCTGATCCGAAATCCTCGCAGATAATCTTCTTGCCCAAGACCATCAACAAATCCATTACCCATAAGCACACGTAGACAAACGTTTTGCTGCTCGATCCACTCCCCACTTTCGGTTCCAAAGATCCAAGTGGCGGTCGAAGTTTATTCTTCAGCATAAAGAAGCAAAGATGCCCATTCGAAGTTCTTCCCAATCCAGTGATTCCCAGCGTAAAAAAATAGATCTGTCGATTCATTCAGGGAAACGGATGGCAGAAATTGTCATCTGACTCATGTGCACACTCATAATGTATTTTTCCGTGGTCTCCAGCTTGTAGATGACATCGTCGATGACAATGAGTGGCCCTTGACCAGGTACCAATTTACGATGAAGAGACCCAGTAGCCGACTTCCAGACGGAGAGCACTGACGAATAGGCCAGAATTTCGAAATGATCGGGATTGATGCCGAACAACACAACAAAGACACGGAATGTAGTGTGCTCGCCAGGTACAATGGCACAGCATGCTACAGCGTGTCCACCGATGAATACCCCGGGCACCCGAGAACAGCTCTTCTTCAGTGGATCACACACAAGTAATCTAAGTTGAAGTCTAGACTGACAGCGAGCCTCACGCAGAAGTAGCAGCTGATTTCTCCTATCCACAATCCACAGGCTACACCCGGATTCAAGAGCGATAGATCCAACATGAAGAGACACACCTGACATAGACACAAATGGAGGCCGGCGCGCTGGCGCATGGTTCCGAAAGAAGCCGAAATGTGTCGGTGGTTCGAGGAACCCCGCGCCTGCGACATGCGCCATCAGTCGCCGCCATCGACGGCATGTAGCGGCTGCACGGACGACGGCGAGCGGCGGGTTGAGCCGCTTGAATACTTCCAGCGAGCAGATCATCGGCAAGCCTATTCGCTCCGTCGACACCGTCGCCATCCGCCACGGGAAGCCGTATCTGTCGACATAGGTTCTCGCCCCTCCGGTTAATCCCTTTTCCTCACGACCGTCGAATCGGCTCGCCGCCGCCCGGCGTCGGGACGACGGCAGGCTAGGTGGTAAAAGCAAAAAACAATACACTCTCCGCTACACGGTGACGTGCGCTGCAGCCTTTGCGTTGCCAGTGCCTCGTGAAATTAAAAAATGTATATATTAATTGGCGAAACTGCCCCGGTCTCAAAACAAGAGCCATACACAGGACCACATCAACAGCCTTGCTCCGTTTCACACGAAATCTATACTGTTACCGAGCTTATCCACACTTCCGCTACGCATCTGTGCTTATGACTGCGGTCGTGCCTTATGCCACATCGTTGACCTTAATCAAAGGACAGCTCCACTACGCTACACACCGACGACCAACATAGAAATCGCAACGACTAAAAACAGATGGACTTAGGTACACTTACAAAACCACAGATTAACACGCACAAGCAAATACAGTAATGTTTGCAATTTGAACACAACCAATGTTTACACAAACACAGTCTAGAACAAATGCATCAGCTGCAAAAAGAGAACAATGCTGTGCCAAAGTTTGATGCCCAGCGTTTAAACTCATGCAAAATGCGACACTGAGCACTGCAAAATCTCCCCTGGCGCGTGCATTCGCTCGGCCATATACAGCCGTTGTAATAGACACGCCGCAGGTCGACGGTTAGCAGCAAAGACGGGTTGTGGCACACAATGTCGTTGAGGTCCGCTGTAGCCGAAGCGCGCGCTTTCACCAGTTCATCACTGATCACCCACCGACCGTCATGCTGCGGACCGCCAGAGATACCATAGAACAGCGCCAACGCTTCTTCATCCAAAGGATTCTGGTGATACAAAGAGAATTGCCAAGAAATATGCCGCCACATAGTCTCCACCGTAGGCAGCTTCCCTAAGGGATTCCATCCCCTTTGAATCCCACGGCACCGTCACCGCCTCCGCCATCCCCTTGTAGTATATCGCCTCTGGATGACCGGCCTGGAGGAAAAGTCGCCTGAGCTCGCAGGGGGGCTCTCTACAGCGCCAACGCATAGGAGAGATCTCTCCATCACAGGTGGAAAGATCTCTGCAGCGCCAGCCCAGCTGACGGATCTGACGAAACGACACCATCCGGATCGCCTCCTGGGCGTGGGCGAACTGCCAAACCGACGGCCGCACGCGACGAATGACCAGGTGCGTTGAGGCGCCTTCCTTGATGCAGCGCCAAAGGATTTGATCGAGAAGATCCCCGGGTAGCTCCAATAGGAAGCACGTCGTCACGCCGTCTGCAGCCATTGTCTATAGCCGAGTCCCCGACCTTCTACCCTTCTTCCTTGCCAGCGGGCGTCGCCCCTCGCTCAATCGCTCTGTCCTCTCTTGCCCTTGAGAGTATGCCCCGCTCGTTTACCTGGTGCTGGTGGTAGGTTCTGGTTTCTTCTAAAGTAATGGCAATGGTGCCTTAAGTACTGCTGAATGACTCAGTGGTAAGCACTGGTAGTCAAACTAATTAAATTCATCCACGTTTTTCGATAACAAAGGTAATGTGTAGCAGCCATGAATATAAAACTTGCAGGTACCGATAGCCAGACTAAGCAACAGCGCCCCAAGAAACAGCGAATAATAAATTTGGTTACGCATTTCAATAACAGAATTGACCCTCTTCGTTCTGCGGCCACCAGCCATTGTTTTTATGATACATGCAACAATGATCTGTGTAAACACAGATCGTGTTCCCCCTGTGGGAAAGATACCACTAACGCTGGTGCTAACACGAACATCGAAACCATTGCGCAGATCATCCCTTGCAACGCAGTTGGTGTTTCAAAAATACACGGTATTAATTGTCGTTTTTTTACTTTATGTAACACGATTCCAAGGTACCAAGCACACAGCTTAGAGCTCTATCAGACGCCATGGAGCGCTGTTTCAGCTGCATGTACTCTGACCAAGTCATATCAATGTGGCATCTATCGATCGAACTACACCACTGGATGCTTCCACTGAGTTCTACATTTTTTTGTTACAAAGTGCACGCTCATCATCATACGCGCTGGGTCAAAACGGGCTCCTTCTATACAGGCCGCAGCAAATCCTTCGACGAGTCCATCGTACGAAAGCCCACGGGTAACAGCCCAAAAGAATGCGCAGCAACGTTTAAGCCAGGGTACCTAAACCGCCGTCTGAACACGAAAGAGACCCTTCAACTTTGAAACATCCTGGCCATGGGAACCGCACCAAACCACCCAATGTCCTAGGGGAAACCAGACGATCGCTGCCTCGACCGATGAACTGCCTGGCTTTCTTCAACTTCCAGATCTACTGAAGCAAAACGTTAAACACAGACTCTCTATATAAAGCTATGCTCCAAATCCAACATTCGCTTCGCGATCGCTACTCGAAACTCAGCAAAGGAAATCGCCAAGCCTCTCAACGAATATCGAACCCAACATTCACTGTTCCATTAAGGTACTTCCAAATATTGTTTTTCCTGTTCTTTCTCATAGCCGATTGCGTTACATTTCTACCTACATTACATATGAACAGAGCGGCTGCGAGACGGATGGAGCCATCTCGCCACAATCACGAAGAGCGCCATCACCGTCGGTGCGTGACGACACAAACCCAACGGCGGAGTGTGTTGCCCACTGGCTGTGCATACCCACCCATCGACACCACGGTGACATCCGATCCTGCAGTTGTCGATGCTTTCATCGATGAAATCCGAGGCAACCCGCCAAACAGAGGCGGCATGCTTGTTGGTATAGACTCTGAGTGGAAAATTCTTCCGAAAAACAGTCAAGGCAAAACACAGTTCAGAATAGCGCTTCTCAACTATGCGTCGGCAATCGATGTCTTGTATACCAAATATACCAGGCTGGTGGCGAATTAACGAAGGTATTAGGCAACTTCCTACAGAACGAAAATCATGTATTCACCGGGGCGTCCATAACCAACGACGTCAAAAGGCTACACGACGACTGCGGCATATCCATCTCCAATCCATACGATTTACAACACATTGTACCTTCTCTTGCTGTTAGCGATTACCAAAATCTAGCAAAAAAGAACTGCCTCCCTTCGCTAGACACTATAGCTTCAGCAGTGCTGAACATTCCTTTTCAGAAGATCAAAGTCAACCACCATTATTGGGACAATAGTCAACTAACAAGAGAGCAGATTCACTACGCAAGCGTTGATGCATTTCTATCCTTTGAGGTTGCAAATCAGCTTCAGCTGAAACACGGCTATGAGTTTGACGCCGTGTAAAATCTGTAATTTTGGCTTTGCCATATGTAATTTACATTATTGAATTTTCATTGTCTTAGCGTTGATGCATTTCTACCCTTTGAGGTTGCAAATCAGCTTCAGCTGAAACACGGCTATGAGTTTGACGCCGTGTAAAATCTGTAATTTTGGCTTCGCCATATGTAATTTACATTATTGAATTTTCATTGTCTTCCAAATTAAACCATTGTAGCACGCGTCTAACATTAGTGGTAGCCATTAAGAAACCCACAAACGATTATATCTTTATAATCCGTTAGCTAAGGCATTGCCACAATCGGACTCCCTTCTTAGCAACTGAACTCACTCAGCAGACCACAAGGACGGTAGATTTTGCAACTAACCACGCTTGTCTCTATAAAGTAGGCAAACGTGAGGCAACAACAACTCCTCAAATGATTATCACGCACAATATTCCCCACCCACTCCTAAACTTAACACGATGAAAGGCTTCACTTACTTTCGCTTCCACAGTCCATTGCTTCCGATCATCTCCATCAAGCCTTAGCTTCACATAGCGCGTACCACGAAGTTTCTCACCGAAAATGACTGGCAATTCCTACAGAACAAGACAACAAAATCGCTTCGGCAACAAACGCCTGCACGCACACGCCCACTCCAAAAACGCGGTCCAGCCCAACAACAGGCCCAATGACCGGAAAGGCCTACCTGTACACTACATTTGGGGCCGCGCACGTGCCCAATATAACAGACCAGCGTTTTGTTTGCTCGTGACATACCGCGCAACCGACACGCACACGCACATATATCTGAACACGAACCAAAACCGTCAATCTTCAACCCATGTCGGGCCAGCGGACGCAACCTTTCACAAATGCCTCCTCCGTGACGCTCCTCCCGCCGGCCTATATAACCCCATCCTTCCGCTCCTCCCATTTGTAACCCCGCTTCATTTCTCCTTCTCCTATGAATCATCTGTTTTTCGACTCAACGCAGCGCGCAGCCATGGCTTCTTCCTCCGAACAGCCATCAAAAACCGAGTAAGAATGAATTCAGTTTCTACATACGTTCGACGAGTTGCTAATCGATTCCACGACGTTGCAGCGGTGATGCAAAGGCTCACCAATGACTGGTCCAGGATCAGGAACCAAGAAGCTAGCGCACAAGGGAGGAGTTTGAGGCGGTGGCGGTTTCGTCGGGAGTGCAGGCGCCGGCGGCTCGACCCCGACCCGGCGGATGATGGATCCTCCTCCTCCGACGACGGCTTAGACGATCCGCCCGGAGGGATAGAGGACGCGGCCAATTCCAATGACGCCCATAGTCGGATGGTGTACGAGAGGGATTCCACCCTCAAACGCCTCGAGCCGGCCTTCTGGGACCTCAAGGAACTTGCGGACGGGCATAAACTTGAGCCAATTGTGCATCCTCCTTTGGAGTTCAGGATCAATCATCTCGCCCCGAAGGTCGCCAAGCTTAGCTTCGTATGGTCCTTCAGCCTTCGGCAAGAAGGACAAATGACATCGAGGAGGAGGAGGAGAAGAAGGATCGAACACTAGGCCATCCGCCGTCACCTTATCTATTCTCGTCTTCCCTGTTTTTACAATCGCTAGTGTAAAAAAATGATTGTTACATTTGGTTTGTTTGGTTAATTTCGTAATGGATCAGTTGTTGGTTAATTAATCCGGGTCGATGAACTCTTTTCCCTCTCTCTTATTTTTGGTTCTACTGTCCCTCCTATCGATCTAATATGATGCGTATCAATCTTGGCATGGTAGCGCTTTTAGTTTGTAACTGTTCAGTCATTGACATCATTATTCTTTTCCTATCGCTTTGTTTTACTACTCCTTGATCTTGACATCGTTATCTCATTGTAATTCAAAACCGCATTGATCTGTGGTCCGCCGAGACCACTACCGGAGAACGATTCAACTCGATGCTGATCCAAATCGCCATCGCCAAATGGAATTTTTCGATTGTCCCCGCGCTGAAGCGGTTCATCATCGGGCGGGCGCAGCTTCATCGCTGCCGGTGAACTACATTTGCGCAGATGATGCCGACGGCGATGATGACCGATTCTCGTTGTAGTGAAATACAGATTCGATGTAATCTTAATTATGCCACCAAAGAAATAAACAAATCTTTCCGCCTTTTGCTCTTCGCTCTAACGCACCCATGCACTTCCCATGCCGCTGCCACTTCCCATACCGCTGCCACTACTTTAATGCAAAGCGTGATTAAATTCGCCCCCCTCCCAAGGCGGTTGTGACAATTGTGGCCATTGATCCTCTTCCGACCTACTCCACGAGAGCCAACATGACGACGAAGCGATGATAGCGATCGGTGTGACACCTTCACCGAACATGACGACTACGCCGACGAGGTCAAACGAATTGCCCGTGACTTCATCGACGGAACCCACCGAATCAGCCTTTTGTCGCGGCGGCAAGGAGCGCATGCACCGCACAAACAACAATGACTTACGTGACGGGCGCTACGAACCGATGATGTACCATCTATTGAACTAACGTAATCTATATAGGTTTAAACTCCGCTGATTCCCATACATTACAGCTTAAAAACCGGCATAGGCAAATCAATACGAAACGACCCATCCGTGACGGCCGAGACTTCATCAACGATAATCGTTAGACCAATGAACACGCATTACGAGGACACCTAAAACCATCCGTAAGAATGGCTGTCCCTGCCGCTACGATGTCCACCCGTGTCAAAAAAAATTACACTCTTATCGTATTCTCGCCTCGACACACGCTTGTCACGCTGCGGCGCGCGAAAAGATGAAACGCCGCACGCCGCCCGTAAAACATAATTACCATCGAAAAACGTAAACAAATGTGAATCACCACCATAGTCCATGCCAACTATTCACGTAAACCAAAGGACGCCGGTCAAACGGCACATCCCGGCAACCGATCGAATCCTCGCAGATCGAAACGTGACCCTAGCATTACGTATATAAAAAGCCATCCCCTTATTTTTTCTCGACGGTTCTAACAATTGATCCTCTTTCCTTCCTTTCATCGTGAAACTACCCCAAATGACTCCACGAGAGAGAAGATGACGACGAAGCGATGACAGCGATCGGTGTGACACCTTCACCGACGATGAGGACTACAACGCCGAGGTCAAACGGATTGCCCGGCTTCAACGACGGAACACACCGAATCCGCCGCCGTGGGCCGCTACACACTGCGCATTTTGTCCCGGCCGCATGCAGCGGAACCGAGCCTCCCCGAACCTCCTCAACCACGCCGAGGGCAAAGCCACCGAACGCAAGTAGCATCAAAGGGCCCCAAAGACAAAGCCCCTCGCCGACTACATCCCCTGAGCGATGCCATGACACGCGAACGGAGATCGGGCCGCTGCCGGCGATCAAACGGGCGGCAACGCTGCGTCATGGCACGTAGAGACCGGATCTACAAGGCCAACAGAGTCGTCGACCCAACGCAAGAAGGACAAGGTAACAATCGCCTCCTACAATTCACGATATCCGTCTGATCATCGATCTAATCGTATCGCTTCACCATATGCTATCACAAATACAAGGGCGACATGGCGATCCAACGATAGCCGCCCGGGCGCCGGGCGATGACAACGATCGTGACGCCATCCTCCGGAACCTAAACATCCAACCCATCGCGCCGACGCTACCAGGCCTCTACTACATCGAATATAGCATATAATTTTACCTAGCTGTTTATTGTCGTGTAAGACGCTGCCTATACTATCTTATGGTGTAAGACTCTCGGAAGGCATTTTCTGCTGCCTATATTGTGGACTGCTTAGGTATACGGTGTGCTTAATACATTGTAGATGTGCCTCCTATCCGTAACAAATAGTTACGCTGCATAAACAGGCCAAGATCCGGCGGGATGCGCGCAAGGGCGCGCGTAATCCACTAGTATACATATATACCGAGACAGAGGGCGAGATTCGCTGAGGTCACTTACCACACCATTACAGCGAGGTGAGGTCATTCCGCATCATACAAGATGCAGCTTCCTTGAAAAACTCGTGGTGAGATGAGGTCATTCCTCACTCAAGCTGCAAGAAAACCAAAAGAGGGGACCTAAATCTCTGTGAAGTGAGGTGAGGTGAGGTTTGTCCTCTCTTTGCTTTTTTAAAGATCCAGCTTCCTTAAAAACTCGCGGAGCGGCTGGGAAAAAACGTAGAAACATGAAGGGATTGCATTCAAGTTAGGCACAGGTGCGGCGGCTCGATCCGCTGTGGCGTGCAGCGTGCTCGACGATGACGGGCACCGAAGTAGAACGGGCCGATGGGCGCCAGCGGCGGAGGGGGGAGACGGGACGACGACGCCGCCTTACAATACGCGCCGCCGGGCGCCGGATCAGGCACACGGAGACGGAATTCGCTGTGATGCGGCGCGCATCGTGGTGGAGGCAACGGCTACGTTGATTGAGAGAAAGAAAGAAACGCGAGCGTGCTTCCAGTTTTGCTTTTTTTCGATTGAGTGTGCTTCATGTTGTGGGAAGGTTAAGATGCTAAATCCAACGAACACCATTAGAGAGAATATTTTCTAATTTTTCGTTCTTTTACAACACAAGTACAATAGATATCGATAGATTTAACTGGTAGGGTAATCCTCCTGTTTATTAGAAAACACCATGAAAGGATTATTACATAAGAGCAAGGAAGGCTTAAAACACGCGCGCCAAGCTGGGATCATTGCATCATGGCTGGATCGAAGCGCTAGCACCAGCAACAATCTTATCAGGGCTTGCAATAGAACAAGCACCAGCATTGGAAGCCCGAACAGTTGCCGCATAGTTGTCGGTGCTTTCAGCTTTGCATAGACTATCGCACTCGCGCCTTTTTAAAAGCGCACGCTCCATGAAAACTGCCACTCAGGCGGGCGTCAGTGCAAACATCGGGATGATATTCATCACACACGCATAGACTCGCGACGTGCACTTAGGCAGTGAACAAACTAGCACATGCAATGGAAGAACGTGTTATAGTTAGCCAAAACATTAATCAAAACAACATATATTAATATAAGTTGCATGCATCAGCCAAATCAAACCAAAACTACTTAAGCTGCTATAGGAGAGATACAGACTTCATTTATATTCCCAATAGTTCATACATGTGTACATACATACCAACCGCCACGATGACAATTAGGAGCACCGGTGCAGAGATTTTTTCTTGAAGGTGTCATTGGTTGCTGTTTTTGGATGTCTTTGTACGATGAAGGAAAAGAATGAGCGAGCAGGTTGGTGGATGATGCAGCGAGGAGAAGTCCCACAATATATATATGAATCACATGCCTAGTGTGTTCAGCCTTAGAAGCATAAACACAGGGGATTATTCTTTCATCCTATTCGTGACCCCCCAATAGAAACACAAGAGTCCAAAACATGTTTGTCTTCAGCGGTGTTTTCTTCACAAGGAACAAGAAACAAGAAACTTGGAATGATCCGCATTGCCTGATTCCATTTCTCGGTTTCTCCCTTGAAGTTGACATCTACAAGAGCATCGATTACCCATGGATCAATCATGATCTGTGAGCACCAATGAAATACAAATTTAAAGGCTGATTTTTTTGTTTGTATTACTTCCTGTAAAAAGCAACTGTAGCCACTATCACTTTTCTGAAAAATACACTTGTACCTTACCCAGATGTTCCTCCATCAGCCTCAACCATGTTTGCCGATTTCTTCTCAGGCTTCCACTTGGCATCTGGATAGTCTCTGGCACCTGTCTTTCCACACGTGAAACACTTGCCCTTCTCCTTGTTCCTCCTCTTCTTGAAAGAAGTGGTATTCTTTTATTTGAGCTCTTGCTTGGGTTTCTATTTATGGGAGTTTTGAGGATTCTTCTACACGAGCTCTGGCGCGAGCGGAACAACAGAGTGTTCAGGAAACAAGGCAGGAGCGTCCAGCAATTCATGGAAGGCGTTTTTGACGAGGCCAAGACTTGGGTGTTAGCAGGTAACAGAGGGTTGCTTTCTATTATGCCGGTGCAACAAGAGATTGAGCCATCCTCCGTTAGTTTGACAGATGTCGATCCTGGTTAACATGTAATTTTCTATCAAATTACAGGGGTGGCCCAGAGCTCGCGTGTGAGCAATGAGCTAGTGTGTGTGTTTGTGTTTGGCGCATCTTGCGCCCATGTTTTGTAATGTTACTTCTCAATCTTATCAATGAAAGCCGGTAACGGATCTTTCGAAAAAAAAAAAAAAAGATTCTTCTACACCACGTGAGCGCTAGAACTTGCCTCAACAACTTTCTTGCTGCGGACGTCTTTGCTCTCGTCTTTTCTTCAACATCCAAAGAGCCAATGAGATCAGCAACACCAAACTCTTTTTTTTAGATAATGGAAATAAATTCCTGCCTCTACACCTCGCGGTGTAACAACACCAAACTCTTGTCTCTTATGTTTCATAGAGGTGGCAAAATCAGACCAAGTTTGTGACAGCTTGGCAATGATACCACGTGCCACAAACTTATCCGGCATCATTGTACCAAAATTCTCGAGTTACTTTGCCAATACATGTATTTTCATGAGCTTGTTATACTATAGAAAGACCATCTGTGTCATTCTAAAGTCATGAAACTGTTCCATGACATATAACTCACTATTGGCATCGGAAGCTCCATATTCGCCCTCAAGTGCTCCCCACATTTCTTTACCAGTGGTGCACGTCACATGAATCCACAATGGAATCTGCCAGCACGCTTATTATTGCACCTTTGAACGTAGTATCAGCATCCTGAAACGTGCGCTCCTCTTGAATTGTGTACGGTCCAGGAGCTCTAGGTTCAACAACAAAATAGCAGTCATCAGAGGATGCAACATACTCAGCTTTGCCGAGAGTGCCATGGCCTGGCAGTCGGCCAAGTTTTTTAAAAATATTTTTTTCTTTGCCGAAAGTGCCCTCACACTTGGCAAAAGATTTTAAAAATAAATTTTCTTTGCCAAGGCCGAGGCTCCTGGCAGTCGGTAAAGATTTTTTTTGAAAAACAATATTTTTTCTTCCCCGAGTGCCTGACACTCAGCAAAAGATTTTTTTAAAAAAATATTTTTTCTTTACCGAAAGTGTCCTACCTAGAGGCACTCACCAAAGAGTTTCAAAAATATTTTTTTTCTTAAAATATCCGTTCTTCAAAAAAAAAAAAATTAAATCTTTGTCGAAGTGTTTTTTCCGCACTTGCCAAAGGGAAGCAGCTAACGGCGGGACGCTGTAATAGCTACTTTTTTGCCGAAAGTGCCGGGGAAAAGGCACTCGGAAAGAAACCTTTGCCCTTTTTTTTTTTTTTACCTTGTGGTCTTTGCCGAGACCAGCTAGTGATGCACAAGTTAGCAAAACTGGGTATGTCTTGGGACCCAGGTCAGTCACGTGTTTGGGTTGACCCCCTCCCTGATTCTGTAAACATTGTGGTATAGTAGCTCCTAACCCTGCTGAGCCAGCGAGTTGCAATAGAAGGTCGCACCCAGTTTCAAATAAATATATTTATAATTAGAAAAATAGATATTTGTGAACTGAACATCTACACAATTAGTAGAAGGCACCCAGTTTCAAAAAATATATGTATAATCAGAAAAACAGAGATTTGTGAACTGAAGATCTACACAATTAGTAGCAGGCTTTGAGTGGCCCATAGTTATCTATACAATTAACAAGCTTGGCCTGTAGCCCCATATAGTTTAAATTTGTCTTTGGACAATCTGCAGTTTTATTTGGAATTGGGACATGGAAACATAAACAATATATACTAAGAGAGGAGAGCAAGATTCGCTGAGGTCCTTGACAGCGACCTCCAGTTCTTGTTTTGCCAGCACCCGCACCTGAAACTCTTCAACAGACAAGCTTCGTGTCTCCTCGTAACAGTCAAATAGTTGGATAATGAAACGGCAGTTATGAATATGGTGTAGTGGTGCCCTGTTACACCGATTCCAAACCTTTGCTGCAGCACGCGTCCGCCTTGATGCAAGAGGCCAAACGTTGTACCACATTGTGCCGGCGGGGCGCCTGCTGCCAAGCCGAAGAACCGTTGGGGAGGAAATTTGGGTTCAGTAACCAGTGCTTTTTGAAACGGAAGTGCCCCGACAAGGGTAGGTTAGTGACCAGGGAGAGCAAACAGGCGGCGTGTGATCGACGCCGGCCGAGGAAGAGAAGAGAGGCAGCAGAAGGGGAAAAGGAGGTTGAACGCGTTGTCGGCTAGGGCGCGTCAAGCTTGGCTAAGACAGGGGTTGGGCTGGCTGTTGGTCCGTGTAGAGGCGGTCGGAAAGCACAATCTCGAGAGAGTTGCGTGTTTGCGATGGAGTCGCTGAAAGCCGCAAAGAAGGGTCGGGTTATACTGTCCGTTGTTCTTGTCCACCGGGCCCCGACAAGGTTGAAGTCACCGAGGACAACCCAGGGCGAGCTAAGCAGCTGAGGTAGATCGTTGAGAGAGTGAAGGAAAGGGATTGAGCCTGAATGCTCGACGGTCCATAGACGTTTGTGACGCACACTACCGTAATCCTGAATTGCCTCGGCCGAAATTTCCTTGAGTGCCAAAATCCAACCGCCAAGGAAAGGGTAGTTTCCTTGGCGGATCACGACCACACTCAAGGAAACATATATTCCTTGGCGGTTTTACATAAACCGCCAAGGAATATGTGTTTTTACTTGGCGGTTTTGAACCACCGCCAAGAAAATGACTCTTTTCCTTGAGTGTTATTTGAAACCGCCAAGTAAATTATCATTTCCTTGGGGGTTATGGATTTTTCTTGGAGGTTAGCACCCAAGGAAATGCCTATGAGTATTTTTTGTGTCTCCCAAAAAAAAAAAAAACAATAATATCTTAAAGGTGTCTAAAAATCCTAAAATTTGGAATGAGATCATAACATGGTTGTACTATCTTTCCATAAATTTTTCAAATCATACTAACAATGTATAGTGCCAGTTCGCTTTAAAATTTTCACAACTCCATACATCTCTCATATAGTTACATAACTATGTGAGAGATATATCCATTTGTTAACAATGTATAATTCCACTTTGTTTAAAATCATTTTTTTTGTACAAAGACTATATATCCAAATCATGTTGTCATGCAAGTTTGTAGAATTTTCTAACAAAGTTTTGATATTATTATATATTATCTTATTATAGTTTGGAGATAGAACTATAAATCATCTCTACAAATATTTTTTTTTTTTTTTTTTTGTGTTAACTCCAATATATTGGCTTCAATGAAATGTATGATCCAAAATAAAATTTTATGAATGTTTTTTAATCTAACTAGAGGTACATGCAGTTCAATTTGGAATTACTTTTAACATACACATAGAAATTCATTTAAACTATAGAAAATAGTAATAGTAAATCTATATGAAAATTTTTAAAACTCCTACACAACAACTTATATGTATTTGATTTTTATAGAAAATACTTTTAAATCTCCAAATAAATTTGTTAAAAAACTAGATCAAAAAGATTGATACTAATTATGTAATATAAATATTAATCTTTTTTTAATATATAATTTTCTATATGTATGTTTTTTCTTGTAAAAAGTTTTCTACTTTTTGAAATACATTTTAGGTTGATTCACAAGGTGTCTTATCTATTTATTCGAAAACAGAAAAACAAATAATAAAAATGATATTGGACATTATAAAGTTCCTCAAAGGTTAAAATCAGCCTGTTATGCTGTTCGGCCCACAAATTGCTGGTCATTGATTCTTGATCGAAGGGCTATGGATGGGCTCATGAAGAATAAAACAGACT
Source organism: Hyparrhenia diplandra (assembly GCA_015847255.1). Classification (NCBI taxonomy): domain Eukaryota; kingdom Viridiplantae; phylum Streptophyta; class Magnoliopsida; order Poales; family Poaceae; genus Hyparrhenia; species Hyparrhenia diplandra. The sequence goes on along the minus strand of JADLZK010002011.1, from coordinate 13,271 downwards.
TCCCAACCAAAACCCTAGACTAAAATCACTCCTCTCCTACCTCTCGCCGCCACTATCTCCAAATCCCGTGAAAGTGCCAGGCCGCGCTCCCTCTTTCATCCTCCCGCCGCACCGCGCCCCACCTCACCCCTCGACCCTCATCTCTCACCGCGTCCCTCCTCGCCCGTCCGCGCCTCCACTCCATCTTCGAGACATAGCCTGCAAGGCATGGCTGTGCCCCCTCCATTGATGCAGGAGGGCTCCTGGTGCTGCAAATACAAGGAAGACGAGGCTGCGGCACTCGTGGCGTGGATCCTGTGAGGGAGGCATGGATCCGGTGAGTCAGGAGCAAGCAGCTGCTGCAGCGGCGAGCGGCCCGAGTGGGTACCCAGGAGTCGGCGGCAGTGGAGGGTGATTGACTGTTCCTCCCCTACATGCGGCCTTGGTGAGCTCCCCTTCCTTACTGCGCTGTACAGTTGTCCTATAGCCCAAAGGAATTTAGGGATAATAAGATTGGTATTAGAACTTGTTAATTTCCGGTGGAAGACAAGGGGCAACGAGACTGAGATGGGGATTAATGTAGATTTGTGGAGATGTGCTTATTTTTTCACTCGTGGTTGAAGAATTGTGCAGCATTGAGTAACAATTTCAGCATAGAGAAAACCATCTTGTCGATGAATCAAAATACAGATGTGCGTTTTTCCTTCAAACCTGTACGTATTTGGTACACATACTACTGAATTCAGTTCATTCAAACAATGTTATGTGCAGCTGATTTTTTTACAAGGGGAAAAATACTGTGTTTCAGTTGATTTATTAATCAATTCCAATGATTTAGGTGAAGCTATCTGAATGCATTAGTTAATCCGCTCACTTTCTTGTGCTGGGCCAGTCAACGATACGTGGATGTGGGGAAACATATGTGCAGCAGCTGCAGTTGTGAACTCGTGATTGCATTGCCATATGTGTGTGAAATTGCTATGTGCAGGAGTTTTGGATTTGGCCTTCTAAAGTTATGTTAATGCCTGAATGCTCGTGGCTTTTCTGGTTGTCCCTTTATCTTGCTCATATTAAAGGGTACCGCCGATGCATCTGTTACCAGGCCAGCTAGTCATTAACACAGTAGTAGCTTGAGTCTTGTTTCGTATTTTTCCTTGCTATGTTCTGCTTATAAAGTAGGCAACTGTGAAAAATGCTCTAAAGCTCCAGTTCAGTTGTTTGTTAAAGCTGTACTTAGTACCCTGTCTGATAAGTTCGTGTTGTTATTCATTTATCCATGAGTACCCTGTCTGAGCTGGTTTTACTTCGAGGAAAATGTATTAGTAGCTCCCATGCTGTTATCCATTTATCCAAAATGTTCTAATAAGTAACTGATTTTTAATCAATTCCAATGATTTTGGTGCAGCTATCTAAATACGTTAGTCATTTTTGTCCAGGCCTTACAGAACTTCTGCATTAAGCTCCCATGATGTTATCCATTTTTGACATGTTGTTTTGCTTCTGCAAGAAAAAAAAAAATGAGAGATCTGGAGCACCAGGCTAAAGGGAAAGGTACATATTCATGAACATAGTACCTTTTCGCTCAGGCCTTACATATTTAGCTCCCATGCTGTTATGCATTTTTGACATGTTGTTTTGCTTTTGCAAGAAAATGAGGGATCTGGAGCACAAGACTAAAGGGGAAGGTACATGCTCATGAACATAGTACTAAGTTTAGCTTATAGGGGTTTCAAAAAAAAAAAAAAGTTTAGCTTATAGGATATTAGCTCCAATTGGCATCAGTATAGGATATTAGCTCAAAGTCCATATGCATCTCTATTGAACAGATGCAGTGCTACTAAGTTTATATCGACCTGACTATATTAATGGTAAGTTGTATGATAAAATCATTTTACAGTTTTGATCTATGGGATGTAAATTCAAATGGTCTCTATGATTTGTATGTGTCATCTACATGTAATTGAGATGCAAGTGTTTATGATTGGAATGCATGGTGTTTAGTCAGAGATACATGGATCAGTAATAAATGTTTATATGGATGTCATCATTGGCAATTTAGTTTGCTAACTAGAATACTAAAATTTACATATTATTTTTTTGTTGCTCGTATACATTTCCTTGAGAGTCAGCCTCCAAGGAAATCGAATTACCTTGGCGGTCAAGAACAACCAAGGATATATCTATTACCTTGGCAGCCGTTGGCCCTCAAGAAAACTTCTTTCCTTGGCGGCTTCACCATTTCCTTGACTATTTGGCAAATTAAGTCGGGGTGTGATTTCCTTTGGCGGTTAGCCTCCAAGGAAATTATCCTTGAGCGTTCAAACCGCCAAGGAAATGAATTTCCTTGCACTCTATTCTTGAGTGCCTTTGCTTGACGGTGTATGGTCAAGGATCATTTCCTTGTGGTTTTTCCTCTATCCTTGGCGGTTTTTGGCACTCAAGGCTATTCCGGATTCTGGTAGTGAGAAAAGTCTAGGTTGGAGACATTGCAGCTTAGCGAAGTGGTGAGTGTTTGAGAGGTTTGGTGCGTGCTCTGAAGTGAGAAGATAGCTGGGTTCCAAGCTGTTAGGATTCCTCCCCTCGTCCCGTCAGCCGGGACAAACACGAAGGAGGAGGAGAGAGACTGCGGTAGGAAAGACTTAGCTTTGAACAAGCTGATTTCCGATAGTTTTGTCTCCTGCAAACAAACGATCGACGCATTTGCATCACAGAGCGCGCGTTGCGCACCACCTTACACTTGTCCGAAGTCGCCTAGACCGCGCACGCTCCAACACACGATAAGAAAGTTACGATTGTTCAAATTCATGGCAACCAAGTTACACACCGTGCAGCTCTAGACGCCGGGCGGCCGTCGCCCGGCAATTTCAGTACAACCAAAGCGAACTACGAAAAGGTAAACACAACATCTAATCGAAACCAGCGGACGGCGATACAGACACCTTCTAATGCGCGTTTCCAGCGACGCCGGAGTAGAAGGTGTGAGCTGCAAGTGGCGATTCGGAGCTCTTCATGGGGCTGGCGGCGCACCACGCGCCGGCGACGTTCTTGCAGCCAGGCCAGCCGCGGTGACAAGCTTGCGGAGGTCACGCATTGGCTGGCGGCTGTTGCGGACGGGATGTTGGAGGTCCCGGCGTGCTTCTTCAGCTTCGCGGATGCAGCCCGGTGTTCAGAGAACGCCTTTAGCTGCATCGCTGTGTCGTCATGTCGACGAACTCGACGGCGCCTTGGCGAAGCCCTGGTGCTTGCGCGTGGGGCGACGTCGAGAACGGTTGCCGCCTTGGGCCCGGCTGCGTTGCGGCCACGACGGGGGGGCGGCGGAGCAACACGCCGCGACGGCGGCTGTAGGTGATAACCGGCTTGTGGCAGCGTGGGTTCGAGGGCGCATGCTCCCCAACGCGGTGGCGCGTCGGAGTCGTCGCCGAGGATCAGCCACAATCGGTGCCCGGCATTCTTGCCGACGAGGTCGATGATCGCAGCCAGTGCGATGGCGGCTTCGGTGCAAATGCTGAAGCGGTGGATCCCCCGCAGACGTCGCCGGGGACCATCGGTGCGCCCGGAGACGGCGGACCCGGCGTCACGGCGGCGGAGAGCGCGCGAATGTTGGCTTGGTGTCCTGCGGCGGCGAGGTTGTTGACCGCATGGGGTCCCAAGGGGTCGTAGCCGGTGTTAGTGGGTGCGGCCGAGGGCGGCGCTTTGCCGAGGCGGCGAAAGGACCATTGGCCCATGGTCGGACCCGCTGCGGGGCGGTGGCGGACCAAAGAACGGCGCCAAGTTGCCGCTGCCATCCAGCTCGTAGTCGCGCGGCCGCACATCGATCGGGGGGGCACCCTCGCCACAGCCCGCCCGACGGGCTACCTTTGCATTGATCCGTAGCTCACGTGGAATAAGCGGCGGTCACCGACCTCAAGCGGGAGGCGCAGTGCTGGTGTTCGGCGTGAGGCGTGCTCGTCGATCTCGCCAGCACCCGCCGAGAAGCACCGCCAATCTTCTCCACGCCGGTGCTCTAGTTGGGGAAGTCGCCCACGGCAACAAAAAAACGAAGCGGTGGGAGTGAAGTTGAATTTGTTGGTGCTCCTCCGCACCTCCAACAGACGACATGACCGCCCCACTCCACGGGCTCCTCGGTGCAGTTGTCGCGCTCAACGACCAAAGTCGCAGCGCAGAAGAGCATGGCTCCGCCGCGGCGGCGGGATAAGTCGACGAGGAAGAGCGGGTCCACCAGCGCAACGCTGTGAGAACTCGCGACCTCCACCGCCGGACTCGGGCGGGTCGATGTAGGCGAACGGAGCCCGTGAGCCTGGCGCCGGGAGACCCAGGCGTCCGGCGTAGCGCGAGCGGCGTTGCATCCAGGCGAGACCGCCGAGTCGAGAACCGTTGAAGTGGTCGCGCTCGCATCTCCCGGAGCTCGCCGCCGAAGGAAGACGAGCCTCGGAGGAGCGGGCGAAGTCGACCGCGAGCAGCCGGGCGGTGGTGGAAGACCGGAGCGCATCGGCTGCGGCGGGTGGCGGCGGCGGCGTGCCTCCCCGAAGACTCCGGGGACGCGTAGATGACGCCGAGCCAAGCCGGCTGCCCGCCCCGCAATTTAAACGGTCGATGCACCGCACGGGAGAGGCGGGAGGGACTGGGTGCTGATGACCTCGGCGTGAGCCGACGCGAGGGGGCCGATGAGGAGGAGGGCACCATGTTCACCGGGTCGTAGGCCGAGGTGTGGAAGGTGAACTCAGCCGCCGGGAGGCGGCACGCTGGGGGTAGCGTTGGAGGGGGCAGTGTTGGCGGCTCGGGGTGACAGGTGCCACAGCCACGCCGGGTGGGGTGGCAGGGGCGCGGTGACGCGGCGGACTCGGCATCAGGGACCTCGGTGCGCACAACATTGCCCTTTGCTGAAGTTGGTGCACTGGTTACACTCCGAACAGCAATCAGCTTGGGCTGTTTGGGTGCGAGAGCGTGCATGCATTGCGTCCCTCCGGGGTGATGTGCACGGCCAGCATTGGGAGACACTGCGTTCTCTCCTGCCGCTCTATCAGGCTATCACCACGGTGCAGATCGGCAACGGCAGGTCGACCTCATTCTGGATGGACGTCTGGCACCACGACGAAGCCCTGGCAGAAAGGTTCCCGGCAATCTATAGCCACTGCAACAGGAAAGAAGCCTCAGTGCAGGAGATGTTTGTGAGCGGGATTCAGCACACACTTGCCAGCAGGCTGTCAGCAAGAGCACAAGCCGAGCTGCAGCAGATACAGCGGCTGATGGACCAAACGCAGCTAAGCCAAGACCCCGACACACGGGTCTCGCCTTCCTAAACTCCTAGGGCATTGACAGTGGGACAGTGTATAGATTCATCAAGGCCCAAGGACACCAGAAGGATGACGCTGCAGATTTCGTTTGGAAGACCTGTGCTCCGCCGAGGGTCCAACTCTTCATGTGGTTGCTCCTACAGAAAAGGATTCAGTGCAGGGTACTCCTACATAAGAAGCATGTCGTACCTGATAAGATCTGTGAGATCTGTACGCAGCAGGATGAAACACCAGAGCACATCATCAGCGGGTGCTCGCTCGGACGATCGTTTTGGGAAAGGCTAAACATGCAACATGTCATTGGCCACGACGCCAGCAACCTGCACCTACTATCCCCTTTGCCAGGTGTGCCAACAGATGAACACGCAACATTCATCGCATTGTGCTGCTGGACACTTTGGAAGGCAAGGAATGCTAAGATCTTCAGGAATGAAAGCACTGTGGTCAATCAGGCTCTACAGCAGTGCATTGAAAATGCAAGGCTATGGAAGGCCAGGATAAAGAGGAAAAAGAAACACATCGCTGATAAATGGTGTCAAATATTTGAAACGGCAATGCAGGACTAGAATAGCCATTGCCTGTGCTGTTGTTGTTTTGTTATCTGTTTTTACTGTAAATAGCAACGATGTAAACTTTACACGGCCACTTGAGGGTCAATGGAAATGAAATACAGGTGGGGAACGCCTCCCCCGGTGAAAATTCAAAAAAAAAAAGAAGATTCGCTGAGGTCACTCACCACACAATTACAGCGGATCGGAGGTGAGGTCATTCCAGACTATTTCCTCTGCTTTGCTTTCTTAGTATTACACACAGTATGCACCTTCCTTTGAAAAGCTCATGTGAGGTGAGGTCATTCCTCACTCAAGCTGCAAGAAAACCAAAAAAGAGGGGACTTAAATCTCTGTGAAGTGGTGAAAGGGTCTATCACCTAATGGTTAGAGCACCTGAGTAACACCCAGTAGACCTGGGTTTGACTCTCCGTGAGGAGGGTGAATTTAAATAGGTTTGCATTATTAAAAAATAAAAATAAAAAATAGGCTGGGTTTCCCTTGATGACTTCCGAAAAAAATCTCTGCGAAGTAAGGTGAGGTGAGATTTGTCCTCTGCTTTTACAGTATGAGTATGCAGAGTTTTTTCAAGGAAGCTGCATACCGTAAACGTAGGGATTGCATTCAATCCGGATCGACGATGCCGGGGAAGCTGCATCACAGAGTTTTTCAAGGAAGCTGCATTCTGTAAAAGAAAGCAAAGCAAAGCAAAGCAGAGTTTTCTCCCAGCAGCGTTTTCATCGTCGAGCACGCTGCACGCCACGGCCGGATCGGAGCCGCCACACCTGTGCCTAACTTGCCTCATTGCCTGCAGCCCTGCACACACGGGGTTGCATGCCCAGTGATGCGCTCGCCGGCCGGAGAACGTGGTCGTATCGCATGGCCCTGCTGCTGCCGGACTCCTGCCGCGCGGAAGCGGGCAGAACAGGTGGATGGGCGCTAGCGGAGCGAAGCGGGTAGACGGGGACGACGACGCGCCTTACAATACGTGCCGGCGTCGGAGGCACACGGAGACGGGAATTCCGCTGTGATGCGATTGCAGTACCAAACGGCATCGTGGCGGAGGCAACGAAGCACGTTGATTGAGAGAAAGAAAGAAACACGAGTGTGCTTCCTATTTTGTTTCTTTTTCGATTGAGTGTGCTTCTTGTTGTGGGAAGGGTTAGATGCTAAATCCAAGGAACGCGATTAGAGAAAATATTTTCCAATTCTTTGGCTCTTTTACAACGAGTAATAATAATAACAATAGATATCGATATATTTAACGGGCAGGGGTAAACCCTCCTGATTATTAGAAAAAACACCATGAAAGGGATGATACTTTATGCTTAAAAACATGTGTGCCAAGCTGGGATCATTGCATCATGGCTGGACCGAAGCGCTAGCACCAGCAACAATCTTATCAGGGGGAGCAATAGAACGAGCACCAGCATTGGAAGCCCGAACAATCGCCGGCAAAGTTGTCGGAGCTTTCAGCTTTGCATAGACGATAGCAATCCTCGAAATTAAAAAAGCACACTCCATGAAAACTGCCACTCAGGCGGGCGTCTGTGCAAACATCCGGATCATATTCATCACAAACGCATAGACTCTGTGTGCACGAAGGCAGTGAACAAACTAGCACATGCAATGGAAGAATGTGTTATAGTTAGCCGAAAAATTAACCAAAAAACAATATATATTAATATAAGTTGCATGCACCAGCCAAATCAACCCAAAACTTCTTAAGCTGCTATAGGAAAGATACAGACATCATTTATATTCCAATAGTTCATACATGTGCACATCCATACCGGCGGCCATGATGACAATTAGGAGCACCGGTGAAGAGAGATTTTTTCTTGAAGGTGTCATTGGTTGCTGTTTTTTGGATGTTGTTGTACGATGAAAGAAAAGAATGAGCGAGCAGGTTGGTGGACGATGCAGCGAGTAGAAGTCCAACAATATATATATACATCACATGCCTAGTGTGTTCAGCCTTAGAAGCATAAACATAGGTGATTACCTATTTGTGACGCCCTAATGTTTTCCAATAGAAACACAAGAGTCCGAAACATGTTTGTCTTCAGCGGTGTTTTCTTCACAAGAAACAAGAAACTTGGAATGATCCGCATTGCCTGATTCCATTTCTCTCTTGAAGTTGACATCTACAAGAACATCGACTACCCATGGATCAATCATGATCTGTGAGCACCAATGAAATACAAATTTTAAGACTGATTTCCTGTATGTATTAATTCTTAGCCATTATCACTTTTCGAACAAATACACTTGTATCATGCTAACTGAAACTAGAGATTGAAATTACTTCCTGAAATTACAAATTCAAATTTCAAAACTGAAATTACTAACTGAAATTGCTAACCAAAATTAGAACTAAAATTACTAACTGAACTACTAGTGAAGGAAAGCAATAATGAAAACTGAATTAAGAACTACACGAAAAGGATGTAACTTGCCGAACTCAACTTTTGGAGAGTAAAAAAAAAAAAAAAAAGCTTACTATAACTGAATGACGCTGGATAGACATGAGCCAACCAAGCAGCTAGCTTACCTCTTCTTATCTACTGTTGCTGCTGAACAAAACCAACACCTGCTAGCGGTTTGGTCCTGCAGTATAGTTGCTCATCTGCAGTAAACAACATATAAGAAAACTGCAAAGATGCTGCTATATATTGCACTGAGGCAAAACTGCAAACAGAGCTGGAGCTGGTACTGATATAGCGCTACTTATTATCAGCCAACACAATCAAACACTAGATTTCCAACTGTCGAGCAAAAGTCTAAAAGCAATTGTTACCTTGTTGCCAATGTTCACCGACAAAGCTGAGCTGCACCTACATATTGAAGTTGCCAAAAAAATAGTTGTCGTCCCTCTACTCCTGCAAAAACTGTAAATGAATACTGAAATGTAAAAATAAACTTATATCTGACAAAAAAGCGATAGGAGCAAATACTAGAAGCAAAAACTTAACTTTTTTACTGAAACTAAACACCACCATGTTGCTGTTTGTGTGCTCGCTTGAATTAACAGAATAGAACCCAATGAAGTCACTAGGCAAGCAGCCACATTACTGAAACTTTTTGGAAGCACCTACAGAAGATCCTTCTAACGATGGCCACCCATTACTATTGTGGTATTCTGGTAGGTTTGGAGCCGCAGAACTTGGTAAACAATTTGATTGAGATGAAGCATTGCATGTCCCACACACATCATTCGGAGGCACGTGAATAGATAAACTTGAGCCAACAATTCTATGGAGAAGATAATAGTCTGCAGCAACTACAGGATTGTCCCCCTTTCTAAATCCAATAGCACTATCACCAAAATCGACACTCGATCCTGCTGCTGACACTTGCACATTTGTCTTCAACTGAAAAGGTAATAAACCGATCTTTTGGCGAATATGTATAGGCTTCCAAAGATGACAAGACGAACTCCTGACAGAATCTCTCAGCCATGTTGAACGACGGACATGGTGTAGGCCGTAATGTAGCATCACTACCCATCAACCTCAGTTCGTCAGGTGGTGGCCATGGCTGGTGTTGATTGACTTCCATGGACATAGGACTCAGCAGCTCCAAACCAATACAGATGTTGCAGGGAAGGTCGGCACGCAGTGACAATACCTCAGAACATTTGGCATGCGTGCAGTGCACCAAGGCTGGCATGCTCCTTAGTGACGTCGGGAGTTGGACAAGAAGTGCGTCGACAGTAGGGTCCAGGCGGCGAGCCTGAAATGGCGGAAGGTCCATCTCCTTCCAACTGGGCGCCGCCAGTGCCGACGGGCACGGCCAGCGTCGGCTAGCTCGAGGAAGGAGTCGCGGATGCTGGGGTCCACGTAGCTCGAGGTGTGCGCGCGGGCGAGGACGTCCTTGATGATGCTTGCGAACACGTCCCTGCCCGATATCGTAGTGGTGGAAGTCAGACTCTTCCTCGTTGATGAAGAAAACGATGGCGATGGCGTCGACGGGGACGAGCGCTGCGGCGACATAGGCGAGGAGCGGGGATGGAGAGCGCTTGTTGCTCGGGCTTTCTACAGCTACACGCGGATTCGTTGGGCGGCTGGCTCGCGCTGCTGAAACCTCGCTGATTTCATTTCTGAAGGTTCAGAAACCATACCCAAAAAAAAAAAAAAAAACAGCGTCCGATGCTAGATCTTGATAGCCTAGTTTACTGAAACGAACTATGATTCATCATCAGCACCTGCTGCAGACAAACCTTGATTAGGACAGGAAATCAAGTGCCGGAATGAACCACACTGCATGACTGATGGATCGTCGTTCAGAAATTGAGTGAACACAACATGCAAAGGCTGAATAACTCTGCATCCAGTTCCGTCACAAAGTAGAGCTTCAGCAAGACGCACCACGCTACAGGTACGATGCATCGTCACAACAATAAGCTAATAAAAATAATAAATTTCTGGTTGTATCCAAATAATTATAAATAAGCCACGAGACATTGAGCCATCCTTTGGAATTTCCTATTCCACAGGACAAGACTATGGGCGTTTGCTGCTCAACCATCACATTCGGCTGCATACTAGCAGGTATCTAACTTCATCATGTATGGCTGCATGCCAAATAAACATGGTCGACTATATATAATACCATAATATATATATATATTAATTAAATACAATACTCATTAATGTGAAACTGACATTCATTTTTTTTTGCGGTAGTAGAAACTGACATAATATCACAAACTTAATTCACATTCAGATAACTCCAACAGCTAGATAAACTGCATTAACATTCAGTTTTCACATTCAAATGTCACTGGAACTAAGCTAGATATATAACCAAGATGCACTCATAGCACATCACAGGTCAAAGAGAATGCAGGGAGCACATGGAAGCTCCATATAACCTGGTTGGACCAAGGATAAAGCTAAAACTTTTTAAGACAAACTCCTATTTAAAAAAACAAATAACATAACCTTGAAGGCCAACTAATTAAGGTTTGACTGATGCAAAATGATGATGTCCTTCCATAGATCTCCTACCAGTATTTACAATTACTACTAGTACCCAGCTTTTCGTTGCCCGACAACCACAGACATGGGCACCTTAGGTTTATCATGCACTTGAGCCACCCGCCTGCACTTGATTCCTCACATCCTCCAATGCTGCAACAATTTACATATTTTGATTAGAATATCATTAGTTGCTTGACTAGTCAAAACTTTTCCTCAACGAACAATTATTCCTCACCAAGAAAAACAATTATTCCTCCAATGGTGAAAAATATAGTTTGTGCAACACCTTGCACAAACTCATTAAAATAATTGTCCCTAAGCTTCGCACCGACAATGTCATAAACACGCAAAATGACGGCTATGGTTGAATATGATCACAAATAGGCATAAACCCATAAGTGTAGAAGCTCATCAAAACAAATATGTTTGATATTATATTTATTTGCCACACATGCATAGAGATAATAACTGAACTTTTCCTTGAAAAAAAAACTGAACTGAGACAGTAACCCTAGTGCTCCTTCACTGGAAGTTGTCAGTTTTCTAAAAAGCAAACAAGAACATCTTCAGTTCAGGTCAGCATAACCAGCCAGGTCAGCATAACCAGCCTTCTCAAGAGAGAGGCCCGGCCAAGGTGCCAATCATGCAGACAATAGCTCAAAAATGGTGAAAAAATAGTTGCATATGAAAGACAGGACTTGAAGGAGTTAGGTAGGAGGGCAGCAGGGCAAAAAAAATGTGTACAGAAACTGATGCAAAACAGCCATTTTTATGTTTTTACGAGCTCTTCAATTTATTCACACGTATACAAATATAGCAAACTTCCAATTGAGCATGCTGAAGCTGAACCGAACCTAACCATGTATTTTTCAGTGATGCCAACACAGGCAAGCTCAGTTCAGCATCACAAAACACGCCTCATTCCAAAGAAGGGAGCCAAACATTCAAACACAGAGCAGAGCTTCACCAACAAACTGTGGCACATATCAAACAAAATAACTTAACTACCACAGATGTACTACTAACCAAAGATGAGAATTGACGTGTGCTGCTTTCACAAGGTCAATTAGTTTTTCTGGCCCATTTCTAATTTCAACATAACACATATGTGCACTCATATACTGGTTATTCTTTAGTGATGTTAGTTAACCCCCCCCCCCCCCCCCCCCCACCCCCGCAACCCAGGAAAAAAATAAAAAAGGGCTTGGATCTTACTTCCACACAAGCTGAACTACATCAAATGGTCCCGCTACATTTTGTTTCAAGATTCATGCATAAATAAGTAGACTGACCTTGATTTGTATTAGGTTGCCCACAAAAGCAAAATGTCACAACAATAAACTAACAAGTTTCTGATCACAATCCAATAAGCCACATGATGTTGAATCACAATGAATTTATGTAGGAATGAATGTGAATATACAGGCATGCAATTGCAATTGTTTGAATTCAATTTGCATTTTCATGGGCCTAGACATTTTTAAATGAGGGAATGGAAAGTGCATTTCAGGATTTAATCACACGGTAATACTAGAGTACAGATCGCCACAGATCAAGTAGTACAATGCAGGGATTCATAGCTTGCATAAAAGTTCGACACGTTGAGACAAACAACTACTTAATCCACAATCTTAAAGAGCAAGAAATTAAGGCAATCTAAGGTGCTACTCAATCATAGATCTCACCTATACAGGTGCCTTTCAATGTTGCAGCAATAAAAAATAGAGTACTAAAAAAATAACATGAGCTGATTGAGGAATAAACTTGCCCTAGATAACATTTATTCCCTGCCCAACCAAACATCAATAATTTACTATCTGTTGCAACAACAGCTAACATCAACACATGCATGATCTCAGTGATATGATTGCCCCTAATTTTAGTACCAATGTCTCCATCAACTATCAGGTGAGTGCTACAGAGAAAAACAGGATTGATGATAGGCATGAGGCATCTGAAATGTACAAGTTCATCCAAGTAACTAATATTTATTATAGCTCATGATGCATGCCTTCTAGGGCCCCCATATCTAATCAATTTGAAAAGTTGCCCACAACGATTTAGGTAGGACCAACCTAGTTCAGTAGAATAAGATTGTGACACTACACTACCACAAATAAGTTATTCAGGAGCCTATTGCCATGTTAGTAGATAAATTATTTCTCATTCTGAGTGTAGACCAAAAAAAAGGAAGTTGTACCTGGAGTGTAGAAGCTCATGTATGGAAAGAGTTTGTCACCTGACTCCTTGCATACCTTCTTCACCTCATTGGTCTTTAGATCAATTGTGTAGACCTCATATTCTGTCCTCATGAAAATGATACCAACACCAGAGCCAATCACACCACTAAGTTGGGCTACAGCAACATCATCAGGGAACAGTGGCTTAAGTTCAATGACTCTACTTTCCCATTTAGCATCTACTTGAGGAGTATCCTTCCTTGACCACATGTAGAGTTTGGAGTC